>WEKW01017894.1:43826-98706 GCA_013389905.1 Sula dactylatra | reverse complement strand
CGTCTGTCGGTGGCCCACGGCTGTGCTGCGGCCGAGCGCGTGGGAAGTGTCGTGGGACGGCACTGAACTGAACTGCGCGTTTGAGAAGGGGGCAGAATTCCCGTCCGGGGCTGGCAGTTCTGAACAGGCAGGACGGAGCCAGTGGCTGTAATTTAAACACCTGGAAATTAGACACGTAAGTCATAGGTAATCACCCCGGGGCAGCCTGCGCGCCCAGCTGGTACTCATGTGATCTCATGTGAGATGCACCTCCTCTGCGGTCACTAATAACTGAATTATAGCTCCCTTGTCTCTTTATATAGAAAGCAAAAGTTTTTTCAAGCATAGGTTTGGGCTTGGTTTTTTGTTGGGGTTTTTTTCGTTTTGTTGTTTTTTTTTTTAAATTTTTTTGTTACTTCTGCAGGATTATAATATCAGAATCATGGAATCATTAAGGTTGGGAAAGACCTCTAGGATCATCAAGTCCAAACATCAACCCAACACCACGATGCCTCCTAAACCATGCCCTCAAGTGCCACATCTACGCATTTTTTTAACTCCTCCAGGGATGCTGACTCCACCACCTCTCTGGGCAGCCTGTTCCAGTGCCTGACCACTCTTTCAGTGAAGAGATTTTTCCTAATATCCAATCTAAACCTCCCTTGGTGCAGCTTGAGGCCATTTCCTCGCGTCCTATCGCTGGCAACTTGGGAGAAGAGACCAACACCCACTTGATACAACCTCCTTTCAGGTAGTTGTAGAGAGCGATAAGGTCTCCCCTCAGCCTCCTTTTGTCCAGGCTAAACACCTCCAGTTCCCTCAGCCTGTCCTCACAAGACTTGTGCTCCAGACCCTTCACCCAAATGAAAGAATGCTCTTCTCATGATTGACTCATACTTGATCTTTACAATCACTAAATTGTGGCAAACAAGTTTACAAAGGGAGAGGTGGGCTGCGGGCCTCCCTGTTATTGTTACGAAGTTTCGGGGTACACCACTTTGCTGCCAGGAACAACTTGGTCGTAGCTGTGTGGCTGGAGAAAAAACATACTAGGCATCGCTAGTGTCAAGAAAGTGTATGTCAAGTGTTGGGTACGCATCCCCTTCCGCACTCCCCAGGAGCAGGCGGCGGGTGGCGTGGGCACCTCTGGTGCATGGAGCTGCTTTGCTCTGGGGTGGGGAAGCAGCAGCTTTTGTGCTTCTACCCCCTGCCAAGAGTGGGGCTACCCAGACTGAGCCCGGCTGTGATGGCTGCACCCAGACGCTGTGTCGTCACCATAGGGTCGAGCCACGCGAGTGGCACCAATGCTATCCTCATTCGGGCGTAAGAGAGTACAAAGTACTGAAGTATGACCTGAGCAGCTGGGTTTTCAGTGGAGCTGCACTCCTCTGGGCACATGACTGCCTTTTGTGGGGATATTTCCATGGGTTTTGTGAGCTTTCAGAACCGTGCTATGGTTCATAGAATCATAGAATACTTTGGGTTGGAAGGGGCCTTTAGAAGTCATCTAGTCCAATCCCCCTGCAATGAGCAGGGACATCTTCAAGTAGATCAGGTTGCTCAGAGCCCTGTCCAACGTGACCTTGAATGTTTCCAGGGATGGGGCATCTGCCACCTCTCTGGGCAACCTGCTCCAGTGTTTCATCATCTTCATTGTAAAAAATTTCCTCCTTATACCTAGTCTGAATCTATCCCCTTTTAGTTTAAAACCACTGAGTTTTAATAACTTTGGGTTATTGCCCAGGGGACTGTGGAAGTCATGGTCCAACTTCCTGAACACACTGCAGGGCACTGTATGCTCATTTTTGAGTGTTATGAGCACGGAGTGATTTCGTCTTTGCCCTCAACGCACTTCTAGAAGTACTGGCCACATTTTAGCCTACCACCCCAGAGAAGCCCAGCAGACTTGGATAAGAGTTTCTCACTGTGACAAGGGAGGGTTAAGAGCAACCCTGGGGTAAGAGTTTGGGCTAGGTCTTCAATAAGACCTGTTTAGAAAAACACAGAACAGAAATATTCTCTTGCCATCATGATTCTACTGCTGGCTTCCCCCTTAATTTTACATGCTCTTTGTTCCTAGGCATGTAGGTCTGAACTCCAAAGCCCCTTAACACATACTTCTGCCTGTTCTCAGTGAGGATTCCAGACGGGATGCTTGCCTAAATCAGGACTGAAACTTGTGACATTCTCTGAGATCCCTTAGAGTGAAATTCTTGTGGATGTGTAGAATGGGCATATTTTTTGAGAGAACGTTTTTTTCTTCTACAGATGTACAAGTAGAGCTGGGTCACATAACAGCTTCCCTAAAAATTAATGTCCTCAAAAACTGAGAGATGTTAATAAAGGTATAAGGAGAGTTAATTACTAGGGAGCCCTTCCCTGTTAAAGCAGCTCATACACAGATGTGTAAGAATGTAGTTAATATGATTACATATTTAAATGCTTCATGGAAGGCTGGGCTTATAGAGAAGGCTAATTTCTTCTGACAATGAATCTTAGCAATAAGCCAATAGATGTGATGAATTATAGTAATGAGATTAAGGTTTCATTCCCATCCCCATACTGATAAATTTGCCTAAATTTTTTCCTTCAACTTTTTCCTTGGAGTTCTATGACGCTGTATAATGTAACAACATATATTCAGATTCCTCCATGCATTTTAATTTGTGTTTGTTCCAATTTCTTGTACCTTCTATCTCTGAGCTTTAAGAACTTACAAAAAAACCTCAGACATGATTTGTTTGCATTCATTTGAAATAATGAGAAGAATGAATATACATGAGTATCAGTAAGAATGGTCTTACTAAGCAACTCCATTTCTTTATCAAAACTGTTTATTCACTCCTTGCCACATGCAAAAGCCACTAGCAAGAGCAGATATTGTATAGTTTTGTCACTGGACAATAGCTTTGTGTTTAAAGTTGATGTACAAAAACAAGTGAAAATATTTATTGTTTTGGATGAAAAAAAGGGTGTTTAAACATAAAAAAAAATTGAGACATTTTCCTTGCACTTAAAATTTCCTAGGTTTTGAAAGCATGCCTGAAAGACAAACCTGGACACTTTTGATGGAATATTTTTCATTTTCAACCAGTTTCCTCCCCCTCTCACTGACAAAGGAAAACACGAGTGTTGATTTTCCACAAAGTGCACGTCACAAGAAATTTCTCATGAAAAATCGCAACAGCTCCTTTCAGCTGACTTTCTTCATATGTGAGCTACTTCCCCCCTGTGAATCCTGGGTGATGACAACGACATTTAAAGTGGGAGAAGACTCTTCCCAGGGTCCGAAAACATTGTGAGCAATAAAATTTTTCAGCTTTGTCTCCCCTTTGATAAGGTACATTAATATAGCAGCTGCACAGTTATGTGGTATTTTAAATATATTTAGGTCACGTATTTAAGAACTTAAATACATTTAAGTTTAAAATACGTTTATATTATTTGAAATATTTGTATTTATATATCTTGGAATTAGCTCTTATGTTTATGGATACACTCTTACAACGTTCAAAAAAAAGAGAGCCATTGCATTTCTTCTTTCTGGAAAGCAAAGTGAAATACAGTGTATTATGAGAGTCCCAAGCAAACCAGCTTTGCCCCTGGCCCGGCACAGGCTTGCAGACAATAAAATGGAAATAAAAACGGGCACAGCAGCACCCATCCCTTAGCCTGTCAGCTGGCATTAGTCTCCCTCTGGCATCAATGCATTAGGCAAAGGTAAGAGAAGCAAATCCTGCACACACTAAGCCTTAGCTGACACCAGGAGTTTTCCCACGAAAGGGGAGTTTTACAAAACACCTCTGAGTCAGCTGGCGTTTCAAGTTATTGCTAAATACAGAGCAGTTGAATTTTATGTGGGGTAAGAATCCACTTCTCACTCTGTTTTTATTAATAAGAGATGTGTCCGGGGCACATTTTCCTGCTGCTGGAGACTGGAAAGCCAGTAAATGACGGCTGCTGCAACATGACTGCAGGTAAAAAGTATAATGTGTGCAAAGCTTAGGTCATTGCTATCTACTGCTCCCACCCCATTCACAGTGTCACCGACACTCCTTTGATTTATAGTGGTCAAAGGGCAAAAATGAAGCAGCGGCAGTGGAAGGTAAAAGACAAGGAGAAGAAAGAAGAAGAAGGGGGAGCTCAAGTTCTAAAAGAAGTGGGATGCTCCCATTTTGGAGACCCACACACAGCTGTGTCGCAGGGCTAAGGTCTCTCCCCCAGAGCAGCTCTGGGTGCTGGGCTCAGGTGTTGCCTGAAAAGCAGGAGCAGTCCGGATCAGAGGGTGGTTTGCTCCCGCTGTGACATACTGAATGGTGCCACTGGGTGTCCTGTTTGCTGCATTCGGGCAAAATAAAGCAGCCACAAAGTGGAAGTGAACAGTTTCAAACCAGCTGTCTCCAGTGGGGAAACTTCAACATGAAATCAGTGAGCGTCACGATTCACCCTCAGATTCATAAAATAGAAGATACATGCATGCCTGCACATCTTAAGGCAGAATTTTAAGACTCAGGGCTTGAGCACCGTACAGCAAAGATTTCAGTAGAGGCAGATCTGCATCACTTCTCTGTCCTCTTTTAGCCTCTCCCACCACTGCCAGATTGCTTAGAATCCTTTCCCACCCCTGTAATGCCAGGTTGTGTGCTTCATTAAACAATTCAGCATCTTAGTCAGAAAACGTCTTCCTCCTAAAATCAGTCCAGCTTGTTCACAATTGTCGTTAGTGGCCTTTATGTTTTAGTAGAATTATTTTGGAAACCCCATGTGTACCACTTTCCAGGTTGAAGAACCATCATGGGTCTCAGCAGGACTGTGTAATTTATATCACAGTGATTCATGTCAACATATGGGGAGCCTTATTAGAACAAAGAGCAGAAGAAATTTGATGGAATAACACAATGAGAGCAAGAGATGAAAGGGAGGACAAATGCAACATGCATTATACCAGGCAGTGCCAACGGGGAAGGTGCAAGCCACGGCACGCTCCCTTCCCCTCTTATGCCCTTTTGTCCCTGCAGTACATCTGAGCCTACACTAACTCCTTTTTTCATACACCTCTGACATGCCCAACACATGTAAAAATAAAAAAAATCCAACCCAAATTTGGTACCTAACACATTTAAGCGTGTTAAAATGTTGAGATTGAGTACTTTCATTTAAAAAGACTGATCTATTTAACATGTTGTCTGAGGGATCAAATTCATTGAATAATGTATAAAAAGACGGGGAAGAGCCAGAGTTTTCACAGTAAAATACAGCTACGACACTGCAGAGGAAATAAATGAGTTAACTCCCAGAACAACTCTGCTCGATCCAGAAAGGGATCCTTTGAATTTTGAACTGAAATCCTTTATGAATGAATGTATGTTACATGTGTTAAAATAAACTTTGCACTCACTTAAACGTTCTTACTGATGCTTCTGTCATGTATAAGTTGGATAAATGTTCCCACAGTCTTCCCCTGTAACCACAGGGATAGCTTGCAGTTGTAAAACTGCATCCATCGGTGGTTGCAAAACCCTTTACAAACCAACCAAGCTCATACACAGTTACTTCACCCAACACAGGGATGGGACAGGGTGCTTCTTTAACTACTTTACGCATTTAACTACTTTACGTAAGCAGCATTACTGCAATCCCTCTCACTCATCAGCATATTTATCCACACAGTTTTCCTCTGGGGAAGTACTGTTAGCATAGTCTCATATACAGCTAGCTTGGGTCATGGAAAAGCCCTTTCACCTAGCCTAAAGATAAAACCCATAAAGGATTTAAAGCTGTACAAATCCCTATTGTTTTAGCAAACTTCCAGCATCTGTGTGTCACTGGGATCCTCAACACTCTCTCTGCTGTCTCTTTGCCCTGTAGATGCTTAAAACAATCAGTGCAAAGATTTTGATGTTGAGGTGCCAAGGCATTACATGTTTACCCATGGGCACAAACACCATCATACATCTATTTTGGTCAAGAAGCTGAGAGACTTAGCGAGTGGTTACGTCCCATGAATTCCTCTGCTTACCCTCACACATGGGATCTCTCAGAGTGCACGTGCCAGATTAGGAATCATGTGAAAGGTTGCAGATTACTTGACTTCTGACAGAGGATTGCCTGTTGTCTGTTATATATAATTTATATCCTGCTAGTTGGGGTACTCACCTTGATAAGTGCATGAGGCTATTTCCCCCTCCCAGATTTCGAGCAAAGGTTTGAAATCAGATTTTTTGCTTCCCAACACAGTAGTCATAATGTGGGTGCTGTAGTTCATTGTCACTCAGATTCTGCTGCTGAAAACAGTTTTATTTTGCTTGCCTAATTAGAAATTTAATGAAGATAGTAGGCAGAATGTATTAGTTCTATAAGCTAGGGTCCATGCACCTAGGAAGTGGGGGTGAAATTTCGAAAGTGTGAATTTTTAGTTACCCTTGCAAAGTGGAAGTATTCTCTGGAGATATGGGTTCAAATCACACTATAATATCTAAAAACTTCAGCTCTTGTACTGTGCAGGCTGTTATAATCTTGAAACTGATAACAGTTTTCTTCTAATCTGATTGACTCTGAAGATTAAATAACATCTTGGATAATGAGAGTAAAATGGCTTAGCTCTTCCCTGTAATTATATCAGTTCCAAAGCTATACAAAACAAATAAACATAAGCCCCAGTATTCAAGCCTCGTTAGGTTTACGTTGCAACAGCTGCATTAAACAAAATTACAGATTCAGTCAGATCTTATCATGCTGGTGTTGTGGCAGCTGCTCTGGACAGGATCACACAGTTTCTCATACTGCAGGGCTTTTCTGGGGATCAATGGTCCAGATTTCTTCAACAAACAGCTCCGCCCCTGCCCTGCAATCATTAACTCAGGTGCTAGCAAGTTGTTCAACCCCGGCTTAAGCTGGGATATGTCTACTTCTGCTGGGCTGCAAGGATTCTCACGCCACTCCTGTTTCCCTCCCTTAGAAAGAAAGTTGAATGATCAGAAAGGAGCTGGAAGTGTTGGAGATTTTAATTACTTATCCCATATGACTATTCAGTGTCCAACCAGAAATTTACCTGTCAGAAAATATTCTTCTATCCATTTCTTATATTCTATCTTCGCAAGCAGAGCTGGTACAGGAGCCTTATTTATGGCATCCTGTCTATAAACCAACCTGTATGTTTAATACTTTCTAAGATATCTTTTATAGAGAAAAATGGAAAGGGAAAGAAATCCTGGTTTTCTAAAGTACATGCCCAAGGCTTTTGGGTTTTTACTAGAGTCTGAGTGGCATGGTCGTGAGCTAAACCAAGGGATGGGTTATAATTTGATAGATATGAGGGGGCCAGAGAGGGAAGGCGAGCATTCGCCCCCTCATTCCCACAATGGCTCCACTTTGGGGGCCTCCAGCTGCCCCCCTCTGGGACAGACAAGTCCCCTGGGTGCTTCTTGGAGAGATTTCAGCCCTGGAGCCCCTCTGGAGGGCTCCATGGACAGGGTTGCCCCAGGTCTGGCTCCTTCTGCCTTCCATCTCTTGCACCCTACTCCCTTGGGCAGGTGACACGCGGTCTCCAGCTCAGGTAGTTCACCCTGGGAGGCCAAGTACGACCCTCACTTTTCAGATGTTTTGGACAAAACGACCCCTCTCCCACTCACACCGATGGTAATTATGTCTCCGGTGTTACACAGGAACCCAGAGCAGAGGGGCGTGGGGTGGGTGGGTGTAGATTGGCTGCAGGTGTAGTGTGGATACAGGTGGTCTGCTTTCACTCGCCAGTGCCGCTCTCTACCTTGGGCACTGGGGTCAGCCCCAGGACCTGAGGGATTTGACAGTGTAGAGGTAGTCCATAAGCACGCTTCGGCTCAGAGAGGGGGATAAGTGGAGTCAGCACAGATCATAGGATCACAGGGAAATTCAGGTTGGAAGCAACCTCAGGAGGTCTCTAGTCCAACCTTCTGCTCCAAGAAGGGTCAGCTGTGAGACCAGAGCAGGTTATGGCCTAGAAATAAAAAGTGTTGTGAGGAAGGATTATATAAAGACCAATCAGATTTTGCAGAAGAGGAACAAGGCGAAAAATATTAATAGCTGATAATTTTATATTCTTGAACACCTATTTCATTTCCATTTTTACCATGATCCATTTGTTTAATTTTTCTATATAGATTTTAGGCTTCTGGTTTGTGTCTTAAATTGGTCTGTAAATTACCTAGAACAACTTCAGGCATAATAGAAAGAAATTAAGCAATATTAAAATCAACTGACATACAAAGAAATGTGATATGCTATTTGTTTACAGTCTAAAGTAATTATTTATGCCCACTGAAAGTCAGCCTTCACTGGAGAGAAAAATCACCTCAGTTTATTGTTCTCTGACTTTGAATAGAAAGTCTATATTATTTTAGTACCAGCTGAACTTAGAGGGAGACCTGTGATATAGGCCTAATAGAACTCACTTCTTGTTATTAAAAGAGTAACTGTAGATAGTAATTACAAAATCAGTTTAAATTTCTCC
Source organism: Sula dactylatra (assembly GCA_013389905.1). Taxonomy (NCBI): domain Eukaryota; kingdom Metazoa; phylum Chordata; class Aves; order Suliformes; family Sulidae; genus Sula; species Sula dactylatra. Next base: position 90,239 of record WEKW01017894.1, on the reverse strand, counting down.
TTAGAAAATGGCCCCCCTTACCACATTTGCTACCCAGTCAGAAAAACCTCAGCCTGCTAACAAAACCACTTTTAAAATATTTCAATGATTAAACTGTATTTTCTTCCTTTCACATCACAAGAAAATGTTTAATTATCCCATTGACCTGTTCAGGATCTGTGTCCAACGTCTTACGATAGTGAAGAGAATAAGAATTGATACACAAACTCAAGGCATGCAGTATGTTGTAGAAAAAGGATTAGCTGAAATCCTTAATCCTTTGGTTTAAGACTGGTACTAAGTAATGAATGAACAGATAGTTCTCATTATTAGCATTCTGGATTACAGGAAAAAAATACTTCCAAAACCCCATAATTATTAACTTTTCTAATCCAGGGTTTTGCGCACCATGTATGTGGTTCTCCCAATGACCCCAATTACAGAGCAAATTTGATCCTTCCAATTTTGTAGCAGCATGCATCCCACCCGAACTGAACTAAAGCACCTTCCTGGAAGGGGAAGATGGTGGTGCAAACGGGCACTGACACACACGGTTATGCAAAATTTGACTCTCCTCTTGAGTCTCCTGGTATCTCTATGCACTGTGGGCATTCAGCACCTTGCATGGTCAGCCCTGATGCATGGTGGGGGGGAGATGGGGTAGCACTCAGATTAGCACCGTCTCTTTTCCTGAGCTAAACCCCTCTGAAGCTAGAAAAGCAAAGTCCAACCATTGCAGATGTTTTGCTGAATGGGGGCAGCTCTCTGTGGGGAAGAGCAGGGCCCTAAGGAGTGTGCACCCGCCAGGGGCTCCTGCAGATTCAACTCTGGCTATGGCTTCATGTGCTTCCTTGTGGTGCTTAGAACTGCCCTTGATCTGATTTCAGCAGAGCCAACATTTGCTGAACCGTTTGTGAATGACTTGAGGCTTGCACAGACTTGTCGAGAACACCAAAGTCTTCTGCCAGATCACAATGTTCCCATTTTTTCTTTCTTTCCTTCTTTCTTAAGCCTGCTGCTTCAGCCAACTTAAATTATATGAGCATGGCAGGGGTGAAGAGATAGGCTATAGATGGTGAAAAATAACAGTGTCCTCCTCATAGGTTTTAATGCAAAAATGAAGACTTTCTGTGTGATGTATCATTGAATCTGCTAAGTTATAAAGAACTCTAGTCCCCACTGGCTTCTGTCAGAGATAAGGACATGCAGCACCAGGCAAGTTTGTTTGCTCAGAGATGCAATCACTCAAGAAATAAAAATAACTTGCATCCTGCCAAGTAGCCAAAGACGTCAGTGCTCATTAAACCTTTACAAAGGCTTTTGGAAGGAGATGAATACTGTGAAGAGCTTAACTTGTCGCTTAACTAATTATAATTATTATATTTTAAAATAATTTAATCTAAATTAATTATTAAATTAAAATTTAATCTTTATTTAACCTTTTAAGAAGTTTAAAAGTACTGTAGACCAAGTGTGCACACATTGGATTCCTATTGTCTTATTTGAGAGATTTTTTTTTAATATTATCTAGGCATTTTTAACAATGAATATGTAAATAGATATGACATATCAAAGAGCTAGGTTGCATCTCTGAGTTTTAATGTCAACACTCTGCCTTTTATGCTTCTATACTAGTCTTTGAGAAGGCTGAGATTATACATTGGTCACTAAGTTGCCCTACTATGTTTTAAAGGATTTTAGAGATTGAACAGGTCTGATCAGTAAGGATGTCAGGTGGCAAAATAAACTTTCAATTCCATCCTGCTGCACAGAGCATGGAAAAAAAAAAAGACAAAATCTTTCCTTTTCCAGACAAAGAAGACGGATAATAGGCAATGTTTTTAATGAACACTTAAATCATTATACACATAATTTGAAGTAGTGACACTTCCAAATCCTTCCGCTAGCAGAGCTGTTACCTAGTGTGCGTCTCGTGTTTCTAGTTGGGGAGTATAAATACAACATTGCTGAAATTCATGCCTTGGGGAGGGCACCGCATGAAGGCTGTGCTCCACATCAGCCCGCCCTCACCTTCCAAACAGGGCTTACGACCCTTCAAAGCCTCTGCAGTGAAGAATGCATTTTCTTCCTCATGAGCATGATTTTTCCTTCCGTTTGAAACCAGACTGCCCCTTTACATGAAATATTTCTGTTCTGCCTGGTGCTGAGGGTCTAATCGACAGCCCTGGCATACACCGCACAGGTTTGAAGCCTGGCCCATGATCACTGTTTGCACAGCACTGAGTTCTTTGTGGCTCAGCGTGAGAAATGATGGCAATGCCCATTGAAATGGGGGCTGTGTTTGCTAGCACAACAGCAGCAAGGTTTTGCTTTCTTTGCCAGCAAGACACAGCTATTCATCCCAGGTTTAGCACTGTGTGGCTTGGGGTAAGGAGTATTAGATTACTGGTAAAGTCATTGGACTAAAGCTTTGCACTGGGGAAGGCTGAAATGCATTTACTGACATACATAGTTGGTATTCTATTTTATCTCAGTCAGAGCACATAAGACCTGCTGTCCATCTTTTCCCCTCCTTTCTCCTTCTCAGCTCTCCTCCTCCGTTATCGCTCTCCCTCTCTTCGTACTGTCGCTCCCTCACCGCTGTCTTTGGCCAAGCCTTCAGCAGCCTGCAGAGGAAGCATCCTCCCCCATCACACTTGTGTTAATTGGGAGCTTATGAGAGGCATTTGCTTTCCCCTCTGTGCTTCTGGCTCCCCAGCTGGGGCCCTGGCTCACTCTCCCCTTTCCGTGTCTCTCAGCTGTTCCAGGAGGAGAGCAGATGCTCCCCCGCTCCCCTGCAGAGAACAGCTGGCTGTTATCGCTGCCATGTCACGGACCGGCTTGTGCTTCGTGCCGCCCGGCTGGGATACTTGGAGTCCTCCACCGGGATCCTGCTCTGCAGGGGGAGTCTCATGCTGCAATAGAAATCATCTTTTTCTCTCTCAGAACAAAAATAATCAGTTGTCTCCCGGTTGCAGTGTTTAAAACAGGAACCCTCCAAGAACAGGTAGCATCTATATTGAAAAATACACACAGATTAGTGCAAGGATCGCTGTGAAAATGGTTTTTTCATTTTTAAATAGTAACATGGAGTCTGAAAAGAGCCATATCCAACAGCTAAGGGCAAGAAGGGCCCTCATGCACACAGAGCTCAGTTGTAGGGGTAATCTATTTGTGTGTCTACATCAATCTTAATTCAGTTCAGGCATGGGTTTTTCAACACAATCTGCCAATCATCTCCTTTTACTGCACTTTTATTTGCACTTTAGAGTGATCTCAGATTTCCTGGACTGGATCCTACTTGATAGAAGTAGACCAGAGCACCATACATCCCAGCTACTTATGGGAAGTCAATGGGACCCGGTCCGGTGTGGGTGGCAGGTTGGTAGATGTGCCCCACTTGTGCTCTGCTACCTGCTGACCTTATCCATGTGTCTCCCAGAGCAGCACGTTCTGGCCTGACTTTCCCCAAGATGGTAGCAGGAAACTGAGCTTCCAGTCTTTAATTTCAGGCTGCCTGACAGAGCTGGTGCCCCTTCTCTGAACACGGTTGTGGACACGTGTGTCTATGCGTGTGCACTGTGCTGAAGGGAGAGCATATTCAGAGCCTTTCCAGAGACTGCAGCAGCTTCATTCCTGCTCTGCTCCTGGAAGCAGGATGCTGCCAGGGACTGCCCACTCAGCACAGCTGCAATCCAGTTCATCCTCCAGGTGACTTATTCACTCCTTTCGATCAGATCATTCATTCTGGGAATAGATCTAGTTTAAAAACATGATACAGGAAATTTCAACTGAATTGTGAGAAGTCACTGGAGTTTTGTTTTATTTGCAGGCAGAGGAGTGCTGAGTTGGTTGTCTAGCTTTTAGTGCACTGTTTGCAGAGCAGGTTGTGGCCATTTGGTCTGTGGTCACTGAGGACACGCACACAGGCTCCCTGACAACACCTTAATTAGGGCCCGATTCCAGCTTTCTCATGAGCGAGTGGAAACAATGTGGTTTTGTCAAGGATGAGAAATTCTCCCAGGCTTGTGGGTTGGAAAGGAATAAGGGTAAAAGAGGGAAAACTCTGTTGTCACTTAGATTTTTTATATCTTATAATATTGCAATTGGCTTTAATCATTCTATCACGTAACTGTATCAAAGTAGCTGAGGTTCATAGAAGGTGCTGAATGTTCCTTTTGAACAATGCTTCCTTTGAGCTGTTTATCCATGCAGTGCTCTGCTGGAATGCAACCAGCAGAAACAATATCTGATGGGCTTGTGCAAAGCCCACTTAAGGTATATTATGTTGTCAAGGCAGATCTGTAAACTGGCTCATTCTGAACAGGGCCTTAAATCTTAAATCTTCAAAAGTTGGCATGTAAGCTGAGGGGAAAAAACATCACTTAGTCTTTGTCCACACCTCTGTTACGCTGCAGTGAGCCTTCAGACCAGGACAGTCAAAAATCCTATGATCAATATATTTTAAATAATCTATTATGTGTCTATATACACTGATTCCACAGCTGGATTCATCTCACCTAACAGTACTGGTGGAGTTCAGCATGAGACAAAATGTTAAATGCCTCCATGTAGATGCAATGAATCTAAACTGTACCCACGGTCAATGGAGGTCTAGTCAACACAATCACTAGAGAATCATGTAGGTCACCCTAAAGTCCTCCTGAGTTTAGGTGCTTAGATGTAGGCCTCCTGTGCCATTTGATATGTTTCAGGGTCAACCCATGGGATCTCCAGCTGCTGATCTGGAAGGACATTGGTGCACTACAGGATATGTGCCATGTTTGATGGCTCCATGGGCCACTTTATACATCCTGTTGTGATGCAAATGACACGAGATGCCTACACTTAGGGAAGTTGGTCCCAGTGTAACATCAACACTGTAGACTTCTACGTTTGAGCTAGTCCTCCTGTGTCATTCTCCTCTGCTCCCCTGTTGCTTGCTGGTGACATCTGTTTTATTACGAGGTGAACTCTGCCTTGTAATACCTCTTTTACTGCATCAGGACTGCCCAGGTGATGGACTTCTGTGCAAATATCTGTAGCTTTTTCTGGGAATATGCCTGCTTTAGGAAGATGTGTGGAGAAGTCTGCAGAGGATGATGCTGGGTGTAGCCCTGGTGTTGTGCCGGGAAGGCTCTTGAGTCGCACCCTGCTCCCACACCACTGCTCCTGTCATGTAACTACAGTTCGCCCTTTGGTCAGGACTTTCGGCAATTTTGTAATACGTCCTTGGCTGTTGCCAAGTTCACCCAGGGTGTGGCACAGGCACAGTTAGCATGCTCCTGCCCTGAATTTATTAAAAAAAAATATTCAGGGAAGATAAGAAGTTTCAGCAAATAACCATAACAACAGTATAACGATTGCTGATAGTTTGGGGTTTTTTTCCCCTGGATTATCCTCAGTTTAAAACAGAAGAACTGGCAATTTTCAGTTCTTATGCAGTCTTGCAGCCTGTGGACTATGTCAGTATTAAAATAATAATAATACTGTTTAGCTGAGGGTTTTCAAATCTACTGCTTACACCCTTCTCTGCCTCGTATTTTCAGCCATGGCTGACCAGCTTGGAAGTCCTCTCGAATGTTTTTCACTCTCTCTAAGGGTATGCCTGCATGGTAAAGGTATTCTATAGAAATCCAAGGTGTGAATTTGCAGTGCAAATAGCAAAATAAGGGTTTCTCCATTTGGACAGTCTTGTTCCCTATCCTGGGCACATCCGAACTGATGGGGTCAGTGGCACCTTGTTCTCCCTGTCCATGCTTGGTTTGGACGGACATGGACTAGCTCTACTCTGGAAGTCAGGTAAGCACATTATTACAGCACTAAGCGTGAGCTAAGGTGCTGGTCTGTGCTGAGATACCCTGTGAGCTTTGTGCATATCGACTTAATTCATTTTCAGAATTCACTAAGCTAAATGAAACAACTTTTTGAACAAACTATCCACCTGAGAATCAGCATAACTTGTCATTCTGGACCACCTCCTCAGAAAGAGATGTCCCAAGAGAAGATCTCCAGGCTTTGTGTTTCTAGAAGATGCCCTGTCACTCTGCTTAGTTGTCAGCGAGATACAGAACTACTTACAGAAAAAAACAACTGTATCTGGGAATTTAGAAGGATCACACTCTTTTCCTATGAACACCAAGAAGACACTTTGTTCAGTGGCTGTGTCACAAAAATGAAGGAGGTTGAGGGCTGCTCCTGCATAGCCTTTCTTTATAACCAACTGATCCACAGCCAACTGTTTTGCGGATGTGAAAAAGGACTTGAGATATTCTTCTTCTACATGAGGGCCTGACAATGGACCTAACAGAGCAGTTTGTGCTCCTCTGCTTTTTTCTTGTGGCAGGCTTAGAACAATCAGAATCTTGGTGTTTATTCTGGTTATACATATTTTTAGACAGTGTTGCCCTGGCAGTGAGCATGGGACTCTCTCCTGTCTGTTATGTCTCCACTGTCAAGGCTTAAATTTCTGTCTCTTTACTGAAAGGGCTTTTTTCCACCTGCTTACTCAGTTTCATCATGAGACAGGTTCAAGAGGAGGAACCACCCGGGATGTAGCAGGGCTGCTCACGCAGTGAGCAATGTTTTGTCCTTTTTGGTTTACTCATATATCTAATAGGGCTTGGCTATTAGGATAGATTATAGCTGCCTGATTACACTAAGTGCATGTACAGTCAATGATTATTTTACATTTGGCCTTAAGCTCAGCTTTTTCTCTCCAGGCTAGTGTGGTCCTGGATTCTTCATACCACCAAAACTCTTTAAGAAGTCCACATCATACAGGCTACAATATCTCATGTATTATGTCAAATGCATGACATCTTGCTTCCTTGAGTTAATATTTATGCTTCCATCTTCACAATTTCTTTCTATATATTTTGTTCATCTTAGAAATTATTTTTTTTAACCAAAAAAAAAACCCAAAACAAAAAAATAGCTGATGTTTTATGTTTCGCTATTTGTTTAGCTGGGTTTCATAATGATATACTAATGGTCCTAAAGTGCTGTCAGCATAGGGTGGGGTTTTTCCCCATTTTCAGCTGTCCATAATTCTTTGAATTTAGATCTGCTAGCTGAGAAGATCCTGCAGCAAATGGAAGATCTTTAGATGGTAAAAGGCACAAGTAATTAATGACTTTAAAGACATTCTGAGTGAGTATACACTACAAGAAAGTAAAGAAGACGACCAGGAGCTGTCAGTTTGCTAATCATGGTTTATTTGACCAGGGTTATTAATGACATTCTTTGGATAGTTAATTGCTCACTTTTCTTTAGCTGAAGCCTAAGTAGAAGATATGACCACCAAGACTCCATTTATTCTTTTTTTACATACAAGGGCAATATGCCCCTTTAAATAGGGTGCAGACACATACAAATGATATCATGATGTCAGATATTTAAGGAGATTTTCTTGTTTCTCTTAGAAGATGCTGAAAAATTGATGTATAATGTAGTCCATAATTAAGTAGGATGAAAACCAGGCTGTTTTCTCAGCCAAATTCATAGGTGACATATATAGTGGTGGTATAAGTTACACGTAAGTGATCTGCTGTGTGAAAGTAGGAGGCTTAATTTAATGAACACAGGGGAAGGATGGGTTGTAGGTGAAGAAGCAGGTGAAAGTGGATGTAATAAAACCATATGAAGGACAGTACTTGGTCGGACTAAAGATCCAAATAGCCCAGAATACCAGTATCCTGCTGCTGGGCGGGGCCAGTAATGGATGCTTAGAGGGCATGGTCAGGAACCTGGTGAGGATACTGCCATACATCTGTCTCCCTCTGGTATAAGCACACTTGTTTTCATTAAGTTATAGATTGCCTGTATTGTGCTTCTCCTTAACTGGCTTATCCTGTGCTGATCATGCAGCTTTCTCCGGACTACCTGGATATTTTTTTTTAATGAAAATTTCAGAAATTCTCCTGAGCAAAATTAAAATAAAACAAAAGGGGGAAAAAATCCCACTGTAAGTACTGATGAGAAATGCATGTGATAACTTATCAAAGGTGGGTTTTAGGGAAAGTCTCAAAGAATGGACATAAGGCAAGGTCTTCATGCAGTGGAGCGCAGGATCGCAGGGTTTTGACATTCCACCATAACCTGGCACTTAAGATGTGATCTCTTAGCCTTGGGCTTTAATGAAATATGTATTAGTTAGAGCATGAAATTCCTACAGCAAAAGTGACGTCTGTGTTTACTGGCTGTTGTCTGTTGCTAACACTTCTGAGTTTGTAGTATCCTTAACTAACCCAACACTGTTTCCTGGGATATGACTGAGTGCCTGATGGGGGTGTGTGTGCTGTAGAAGTTTAAAAACTATTCATAGGAAAGGAGCAACACAGGAAAAGGACCACCTAACTGCTCTTTATTTCATATAGCTAGAAATAGTGCATAATAGAAAATACCAGTGTGTTACTTCTACAATGATAGCAGGATCATAAAGGTTGAATTATTATGTAAAACTAGAAATCATTTTGTGGATGGTAAATGGAGAAATAACAGTATCTAGCAGATACAGTCATTTTACTATTGCTATTTTTAAAAATGCCTACAATATTCAATTTCTACACCATTTAGATGAAAAGCTAGCTAGCCTGGATAATTCAAACTATATTTACATGATGTACAGTAGATCTGGGAAAAGGTGTATAACAACAAAATGGACCACTGCAGCATGCTCTAGTGTTTCTCAGACCTTATACAGAGTGCCAAATTGTGCCAATATACAATGAGGCAGAGGTTGAGAAGCCAAGGTATTTGTGCTACTGTCTTGCACTTGTCACCAGTAGCACTTCTTCACTCTTCTGGATGTGATACCATTACACAGGGAGAAAAAAAGGTATTTGTTTTAGAACAGTTGGAAAGGCTTGCAGCCCAGGGTTCCTATTATTAGTCAGTTTGTATCCACTGAATTGAACTAACCTATTCTAAATTGTATGTGATTCTTTTGGAGGCTAGAGGAACAATTATAATCTCTGCACTCATCTGAATACGGAAAATGTCCTCAGATCCACCCCTCTGGGTGAGTCATGGTAGAAAGGCCATGGTTGTCTTCTGGTTCTTTTCCTAGTGTGGTATAACTTGCTGCCACCCATTTTGGGCTTTGGTGTTATGTTGAACAACCAGACTTAAAGATCAACTGGAAATACTCACTGCAAAAAGTATTTTTATTTTTTTGCACATGAGCATACCAGATACTTTGCTCTACTGCACAAAAAAATAATAGTTCTCTCTTCTAAATGAGTTTTGCACATGGGCACACCAGATACTTTGCTCTATGGCACAAAAAAATAGCAGTTCTGCTGCCTAAATGAATGTGCATGCTCCAGATGTAGTAGCTATCCCTGAAATAACAGATGCATTTAAATATGGCCAGGGTGTAGTCTCATCGACTTCAGCAGAACAGTTCATGTGGTTAAAATTAAACAAGTATAGGCACTTGCACAGGTTGCAGTCATCAGGGTGTCATTACATGCCCCCAGGAACTCTACACCTCAGTGAGATCAGCTTTCTTTTGTATAAATAAATAAAAGCTTCGGGATTAAAAAATGTTTTTGAAGAGCTGTGAAGGGAGAGTGACATGGCAGGAAACAGATTTACCAATTTCAGTGACAGATGCTGGAGTGTGGAGAGAGAGGCATGGGGGTGTTACTGGGGCACAGGGGACTGCAGTGCTGGCCAGGGGAGTCACTGGTCTAGTTCTGTTTCAGAGGGTCCTGTGGACTTGTGTGAGCACAGTCAGCATTCCCGGGTCCAGTGCTTGGTGTGACGAGGCAGCCCACACAGCTGAGTAACGTGCTGGTAACCAGAGAGAGCCAGGGCTGCAGCTGTCCTGTGGTGGCTGCTGCTTCATTGGCACCCTTCCTTTTGACTAGAATTTTCAAATACCTGGGGTTTACTTCCCTCCTGGCTTATGACATGAAGCATCCTTTCCTTTGACGGCTTCTCCACTCTGGACTGTGCATTCCTCAGTGCACCGAGTTGTAAGAAAGAGTAAAGGAAGAGTCCTCCTCCTTCTCAATTACCATTGTATGAATTGATAACGAATTCATCCAAGCTGAAGGCCAAAATCACGGTCTGTGTTGGCAATTAATTTGGTTCAACATAGAGTGATGCTATGAAGCTGTTTTTATAACCATTGATGCTGGGAGTTGACTAACCAGTGAGGCAAAATAGAACAACCACAGAATATTTCAGAGGCTGAGGCTAACACGTTTTTGGTGTGCAAGTTCCAGGGCATGAGGTCTAACTGCTTCCTGGAAGAGAGACATTGGTGTTGCTCCAGAGGACTGGAAAGTTCTGAACTTTCTCTGTGTTACAACATAATCTCATATGTCATATTATACAGGTATAAAACCAGAGAGAAGAGATTTGAACCCACAGGCTTCATCTATTTGAGTAAATCAAATGTACTGGTGTTGCCCAACATTGGGGCTGACCAGCTAAGGCAGCCCATGCACATAGCATTGAACTTGCCCGTCCTCCCAACCATGGGGACCACATGCAGCCTGCTCTGGGGTGGGCCAGCTGCCAAACCGTACCCCAAGATTGTTCGGGAGATTGCTTATAGTCCGGGACCCACATGCCAGGGGCTGTTCAAACAGTGCAGACAAATGATTTGCAAAGCCTGGGACCATCTAATTTGCTAATTTGTTAACCACAGTGTGTACTTGGGGAAAGGCTCCAGTGAGGGTAATGCTAGGGTACTTCAGTCCATGTATGACCATAACAGATTACTTTAACTTGGCAGTTTCTGTGATGAGTAAAAGATATAGCTGGTTCCGTTGGGTTTTCAGAAGTTTATTAAGCAAAAGCTAACTTGCCCTTCTTCTTCTAGGAAACCCACTGATACGCACAAAAAAAGAACCCCCTACCTGAAAGGACGTTGTGGCGAGATGAGTGTCAGTCTCTTCTCCCAAGTAACAAGTGATAGGATGGGAGGAAATGGCCTCAAGTTGCACTAGAGGAGGTTTAGACTGGATATTAGGAAAAATTTCCTCACCAAAAGGATTACCAAGCATTGGAACAGGCTGCCCAGGGAAGTGGTTAAGTCACCATCCCTGGAGGTATTTAAAAGACATGTAGATGTGGTGCTTAGGGACGTGGTTTAGTGGTGAACTGGCAGTGTTAGGTTAACAGCTGGACTTGATGATCTTAAGGGTCTTTTCCAACCTCAATTATTCTATGATTCTATAAAATCAGGGCAAAATGCAGCTACTCTACCTCACAAAAGTGTTAAGTGCTCTGGGTCAGTTTGTTTGACAGTTTGTCCTAGTTGTGATAGCACATAAAAGACAGTGCAAAGCTTTGTGGAGACAAAGGAACAAGGCCAAACTCTTGTTGTTCAACATGGGCCAAGTAGACCTTTTGATCTTTAAGATGAAAAGGAGACAGAGTTCAGTGGAAGCTGCTCGATCTGCTGAGGATGATAAAGGATGTCCCACATATCTGCGAGCCTCTTATTTAAATTTATGGGTGCCTTTACCATTGCATTTTCTGGTTATCAGGTTATCACGTTATCAGGTAATGAGTTAAAATACCTAAATTCTACTTTTTGAAAGAGAAAACAAGATTCAGAATTGGCATTTGAGCAGTGTGTAGAATATAAACCTTGCTGTGGTGTGAATAGACATGAGTATTACCGGATGTACTCTCTTCAGTGCATTATTTTGACACCTTATCCCCTGGAATCTGCATGAGCTGAAAGTCTTTTATACAGAGGCTTCTTCCTCGGATGCTGCCTTAAGGGAATGAAGAATTGGTTTGTAACAGTGGACAGGGAGCTGAAGGTCGAGAATAAATTCTGTTTAGTAAAACATATTCTGGTGCTTAATCGGATCCTGAGTGAGCTCAGTAACATAGCAGAATTTAGAGAAAGGAAGAGAAAAAACCTTGGCAACTTAATTAAAATGATTGGTTGTGTGTGTAGGGAAAGGAGAGAAGGACAAGGAAAGATCTTGCTAGTACAAGAAGGGTAAGTACTGGAGAAGATGAATCTTATTTTCAAGATAACTGTGTCTTGGTCAAGTATCCCCATAAATCTGTAATATAGTCTAGGATTTGAGAAGTAAATCCTTTTTCTTCCCAAAATACATTTTTGAGACAATATTTCCAGAGCTCTTTTTAAGAATTTAACACAGGAAAAACATGACTGGTATTTATAATTTTATTCAGCTAACTGAAATTGTATTTTTCAGCACTCGTTTGGCTTTTTTATTCTGAAAGATCTTTCTGACACCAGCAAATTGTTATTCAGCACGAGGCCTTGCATTTTGTTCATAACTGTCCATTGGCCTGAAAAAAGTATGGTTTATTAAAGCACCTGTTTGGAAATAATGTGATGCATGTTATTTGACCCTCTTTCCATTGTTTAACGTAAGTGGCTTTGAGGTTAGTCGGTTGCGTCTTTAAAAATAAGGTTTTTAAGTAACTGGTTACTTAGTACTTTTCATTACTATGATGGTGCATTTTTTTTAATTTTATGAGCATACTGATCACAAAAAAATTCAGTCTTGGACACCATCCTGAGAAATGTGCTGTATGGAGGGTACCTATTGAAAATGTCTCTACCTTTCCTCCCCCAGCAAACAAGCACAGTCCTTGTCCTGCCAGGAAGCACCGTCAGAGCCCCCATCTGACAGTGATGCCAGCCCATGCCAGATTTGGTGCGTGGCTGCCCTGCTGAGCCTGTGCAGAGCCTCTCCATCACTGTCCTGATGACTGCTAACTGACAGAGACAGAACTATATATCGCTGTGGGGAAGTTTTTAAACTACTTTGTGGTCAAATTGTAGGTGACACAGATCCTGACATATTTAGCGCGAGGGGAAATGACTGCTAAGTCTCTCAAGAGGCTGCTTTGTAATTGCTTTTGCTGAAGCATTGTTATTATCACTAATAAAAGGGCTGGAGTTGAGAAAACAGCACTCATATTTGGGATCTGGATGTGCAAGGGGGAAATGGAATAAGTAAGCAGATGTCAACGGTTGTCAGCATCTGAATTCTCCAGTGGTGGAGTTACAGGAGGTGGAATGTTAATTGCTTTCCTGGAAGATGGCCTCTAATATGGGAATTGCTTATATGAGTCTTCTGTAGTCCTACAAGCTTTATTTGAAATTCAAAAACATGTTTTCTCATCAGTGCATACCAGCCAGAGTGACTTTTAATTTCACGTTTCCCTACAGACTTTCACCAAATGTTAATAAGTGATTGTATGCGGCACAGATGGTTGAAGGAAGCACCTTAGAAAAGGTCGCAGAAGCACTTTATGCCATAGTTTGTATCAAGATAGTGTCCTGGTATCCAGAATTAATTTGTATTTGTGCACTTCGTTTTCTGTGTGCTTTGCATTTGTGTGGTTTTCCACCTATTAAGCTTCTTTCATATATGAATCCTTTGCTGCCTCAGCAGGTCACAAATATATAATCTCCATGATGTGGTGGGAGAAGAAATAAAGGCAGTAGAGCTATAGAGTGGCTGCCCAGCCCTGCTGGTACCTGCATGTCAGGGTGGTAGTGGCTGAGATGGAACAGGAGGATATTTGGGACTGGTTGTCTTAAGCTCTGCACCGATACCTGATGACAGACAGTAAGTGCACTGAGGAATTTATAGTTTGAAGGATGAGGTAAATAATGGGAAAAAGGAAGAAATTCACTCCAAGTGACACAACAGATCCAGGCAGACCTACAAGAAAGATCCTAGGACCATCAGGTGTTATACAGCACCCATCCTCCATACATTGCACTGCCTTTTAGTCATCACACACACAAGCAACAGCTGATACAAGAGGCTGCCCTTCTTTGCCTCTTTGATTTTCTGCTGGAGGGTACCAGTAGCAGAGGTCTACGTCTGCTCTGGGGTTCATAGCCCACTGCTCACACCTGGGCTAGTAAGGCTGAAATGAGTGCGGTGAATTATGAAAAGGATTCTGCACAGAGCAAATGTCCCTTGTTCTCTGCCTCCACCGGGCACCTGCAGGCAGGAGCCCGCGGACAGCCCCCAGGTTCATCTCCCAGCTCCCGGGGGAGCTGCTGCTGCATGGCAGACAGAGCAAGGCACCCTCCTCCCCTACAACAGCCTGGCTCCTGCAACCATTCCATGCTGCTGCAGCTTTCAAACTTACATTGCTTTGATGGATTAAAACCTAGCAATAATTTACTTACCTGTGAAGCCTGATATTTCATTCGGGAAATGAAAGAGACGTTCACAGGATTATGCACTCTCACCATATTATATCATCAGTCTTCTTCCCTTTGAATTTTTCCAGATAGGAACTGTATTGGGATCATGTAGTACTTAGACAAGGGGAACTGGAAACTGAGGAAGGCTTTCAAATGCTTAATTTGAAAACATGAATCATGCAGAAATTAACAAATAGTAACGTACAATTCTTCCTGATCTTCATATTCCAAAATAATTAACAGGGATGAAAACACGTTCATATTTCACTTCAGATACTTCAAATGATGCTTGCCAACAGAAGTTGCAATTATATATTCGGAAGCTTTTTTGGATACAGCAATATTACAAAGAATTTTTTTTTTAATCAATTGGGCTAAGGTTTAATTTGCCTAGCATCTAGAATCTCAGGAGGAAGAACTCTAGAATCTCAGGAGAAAGAAATAAGAATAATCGAAAAATACAGCATATGTCAGAATATTCAGAAATACATGGAAAGTCTTAAAAGCTGTTTTGAAAACTGTTTTCATCTAAAAAACTCAAGGAACTTTGAATTAACAAGCCTTAAAAGCTTTTAAAGTTCTACCTACTCCTTTAAAAAGAGATCTTTCTTGTGAATTATTTCCAGTGTAACATAAACCTTTATTTTTCAAATGACATTTCATCAGAAATACCTTTACAACTAAATATGAGCACAATAAATACTTTTCTATGAAAGTATTTTTTACCAAGAAGTAAAATAACAGTCGCCAGTTTGCTAATTTTGCTTTTCCCAAAACTTGAAGTCCAGGGTCCAAGCCCTGCTCAGACTGGAGCCTTTTGCATCTGCGAAGAATCCATAATCAGGAAAAAGCATCTCTCACCCGTCTGAGCATTTTTGCAGTGACTAAATATGTCATGTGTGACAAATATGTGACAGCAAGCAGGACCTCTGAAGACTGGAGAATGATTCAATAGTCTGAGTCAAATGGTTCACTTGCTCCAAGACAGATCACAAAATAGAAGTCACCCACTAAGTAATTTGTGTAATTATGGTAAAACTATCTTGTTTTTATTTCATAGCGTTTCTCAGTTTTTGTTACATCTTCTTTTTATGTATATTCTACACCTGTTTTAATATTCTATTCATTTTTTCTGTCTGACAGTGTGATAATATTCTTACACTTTCAAAAATAGGTCAAACCAGCTTTTCTGTCTGAAATCTCAAGCAAATATCTACAAAAAGTCACTCTGCAAGCTGATACCTTCCCCATTCATTGCAGTGGGTTATTAACCCCAGAAACTAATGGTAGACAACTTAATTTCAGTATTGTGAACAGTTCCTGCACAGGTCATTTTACTGTATTCCCACTACAGGCTGTTCCAATCAGAACCCACTTCTAGGTTGATTACTACAGGAGAAGACATGGGTAAAAACGCCACTGCTCTCTGGCCATGACAGTTGACAGAGGGCGAGAAGTCTCGTGATCCTCTGCTCCTGCACACCTGGCTGGTGCGTGAAGGAGAGCTGGGGTGGGATGCTGGGCGGTGCCCAGTGCAGGAGGCAGGGCAGGGGTTTGCCTCCTTGGCTGGCCGCCACCATCACCACGTGCTGACTGGCCAACTGGCTGGGCACATGCCAAACTCAGACCTGAGCATGGCACGAGCTGCCTTTCGGCACGCTGGTGTTTGGGGAGCTGAGGACTTCGTTGGGGATGGAGAATGGGTTGTGTGACACTGAGAAAGAGAGACATGAGGAGGGGCTGTCTGGGATGGGATTGTGGTGGAAGGAAGGGAGGCGCAAGACCCTGCTGTTGGGGCCACGTCAGGCAGTCGGAAACAAAGCTCTGGGAAATTACACTGGCAAAACTATTCATGTTATACATTTGAACCCTAACCAACTACTGACCTTGAAAACCAGGAACAAGAATTTAAAATGGTTATGGGAAAGATATAAGATGCAATAGAATTTTCCAAAGGAGGAAGCAGGGAGGAGACACCCAGAGCCTCTTCTTTTGACAGCTGACAGCCCCAGGACATGGTGAATCAAACACTGACAATAAATACAGAACTAAAGATTCTTCTAATCTCCAGGGCTTTAATTTTACCTGTACCAGGATGTTTAAGAAGATATCACAGCCTCTGGAAGGAGGCAATAGGAAGCTTTAAACTCAAACAATGAGCTCTTTCTTCTCTGGCAGAGGAAAGAGCAACTTAATTACCCTGTTCTGCTTTGCTTAGCCATCATGGAATTTCTGCTGAATACAAAGTGCTGAGGAGGGGTGGAGGCTTAATCGAGCACCGAGCTGATTCATTCTGTTTTGAGAAACAACTTATTATTTATTTGCTGATACTAATTTTGCCATTAGCTCTAAGGAGGGGAGTAAACACTCTTTCTCTGATGCATCCATCATCTCAAAGTCCTTCCTTAAAATGCACAATTTCTCTGTTCTTAACTGGCGATATTTTTATTCTCAGGGTTGCAAGCAATTTTGCTGTCCTGCTACCCTCTTGCCTATGGCCACTCTCTGATGGTGTTGAAACTTTACTGGACCTAAAAGTTTGTATTTTTAATGGACAAAGATTTACTGATTATATCAGTAATCTTTTGTGTACCTTCCACCCCATTTTCTTCTATATCAAGAGACTGCAGACCCAGGCAATGATTTTAAAAATACAAACCCAGCTACTTTCAGGTAGCTGTTTTTGTAGCTAATTTGTCAGAATGAGCTTTTTAAAGCTTGGGGTGGGTGTGGGTTGTGGTTTCATTTTTGCAATTTTTTTAGGTAGAATTGTCTATGGTAATTCAGTCCACCATTTTATGCAGCAAACCTAAGCTTGATTCTTGTCGCTCCGCGCCCAAAACAAAGTGAATGGCTACCACAGATGTCTTTTAAAGGGAAATTGTACAATTTTTATCAATGAGCATGTTGGCTGAAAAACTTTTTTTTTTTTTAGTTGAAAGGATCTTGGTCTGCTATCATTGTTTTGTACTTATGCATAAATAATCTTCATCTTCAAAAGTTTATCTTATTCTGCATGGACATTTTATTACCAAAGGGAAAAGAAAACAGAAGTCCTTTAAACGTGCCAAATAGCCATTTACAAAGGACCATTTTCTTTATCTCACTGAAACTTCAGACAGGGGAGTTGAGTCACTTACAGAAGGAATTCTGATGTCAGTATTATAAAAATATACATTTTTCTGCAGGGGAAAGTTCATAAACTTGAAACTTTTTAAAGCTTTGCTAACATCAGATAAAAACCTGTGAAGAGCAAAATCCTGGACTGAAGTGCTTGTTTATTATTCTTCACTTTTGACATTTTGTGATGTCACACAGACTAGATAAGTAATTTTATCAGTGCTAATTCTAACCAGATAATCAAGCAAAGTGTGAGTAGAAACATTGCCACTGTAGGAATACATCCCCTCAGAGACCTCATTCACATTTTCCTTTCTCTGAACCTTCCTTCTGGCTCCCATCTCTGTCTTCCACATCCTGTTACCACAGTAAACATATAACATGACAAGGTTGGTGGATAATCTTTAATGAGAACAACTTCTGTATTTGAAAGAAGTAGATAAGCTTTCAGGCACACAAGTCCTTCTCTGGATATAAAACAGAAACAGCAAACTTCAGGGCTAAATCCTAGCTACTCTGTGTTTAATTAGATATGTAAATCATTTAAGACAACTGAGAGTGGCTGGGCAGTTTGAACTTCAGCAATAGTATGGGGGATGCTAGATAAGAAGGTGATTATCACTTACTGAAAGAAAGAAAAAGAAAGAGCAGGTAATGTATTGCCTAAAGAGGAGGGGAAGCTTAATAGAGGGACGGAGGAGAGATGTCACAGCATGCCATTAAAAACATCTCTCTGTTGACTCACAGTTTTATGGATTTCAGTTCCTAGCATCATCTTTTGAAAGTGTTTTGTATACTCAGTAAGGAAAGCAACAGAGGAGGAAGCAGTGAAATAGTATGAGAGAACTGCTTCTCTGCACCCACATGGTTGGAAAGCCATGCTCCTCTAGGGCAGGACTCAAAAAGTGGATTCAGTGCCTAAAAAGTAGAGAAAAAACAGTGCTGGAAAAGAAAAAGAAAAGTTTGGTTGTGGAATGAGCCATTTTTTGAGGCAGAACAAGTTCCACAGCTGGTCAGCTGCAGGACAAGGTGCAATACAATGGTTTTCACAGTGACAAAAACATCTTGCAGAGTCCTTGTATGCTTGTACCTCAAGAAGAATTGCCTAGAACATCTAAGTGGGCAAGAGAGGAAAATTTTTATAAGATAACATATATAATAAATATTATGAAGATGTACTTTACCAAGAAACAATTATTGCAGAGGCTTTGTGAGATAAACGGTAAGACAGCTTGTTCATTGTAGCACACTGTGCATTGTATGTCGTAATAACTGCACCTTACTGATATGCAAATACTCCCAAAAAGCTTTATCCTGTCATTTCTCTTTTTTCTTTGTAAGCTCCTGAAGCAGAGACAAGATCATCCTGTAGTGATAGAGATGCAAGCATGTGATCCTTGAAATGATTTTGCTCGTTATGCTACAGAAAGTCCTGTCACAATGTCTATTCTATAGATTATCATCTCACAGTAAATAAAAGCCATTTAAAAGCCTTATGAGTCAACACTTTGGTACAGCTCTATTTATAACCCCCTTCTCTATATGGAGGCTATCTGATTATGCTTTATATTTTGACGTTTAAAAACGCAGAGGCTCTTTAGATCTTAAAGCACAGTACCATGAAATAATTTACTATTGTTTGAAGAAGCCTTTCAAATACAGCTCCTTCTCCAGCTGCTTCTGAGGTGTCTGTTAACTGTTTGCCTGCTGGTGTCAAAGCTGGAGGGTAGCACAGCCCAGTGTCAGGCGAGCTCCCCACAGCGCGTGGGGGTCAGCCTACTTCCATCGATTCACATGGCCATGGGCTTGGCTTTTTACCACACGTCAGCTGAGCTATTTGTCACTACAAAGAGTGTCATGTTAAATTACCAGTGGCAGAGGCAGTGGATAATATTTGTAGAAATTGCATTCTATCTCACTCAAATGCAAAATAACACCCTAAAAGGAATTTAGCTTTACAGAAAAGGGAAAAGTAAGAGCTGTCCTGTGAAACCTCATGTCTGAGGGTATTTCTCCCGCTGATATTCAAAGACCTCTGGACTTTTCATGGCCTTCATCACCTCAGGGCTATTTCACAACAATGTGAATCTTCCAGCAAGAGTTTGAGCATTGCAATAGATTCAACAGAGAAGTGGGCTGAATCCCATACCCTGGGCTCTGTAGATTATCTGCAGTTTTCTGCAGTATCCTAGAATTTTACCTCTGCAGAGAAAACCTATTCTCCTGTACCACTGCCCAGAGAGTCTAGGAGTGAGTTTCTCCCGTAAGTCCTGCAACCAGTATGGCCACATCCTCAGATCTAAAGCACTGCACTGTGCCTTAGCATCTCTCCCCATCAGAAGAAGTAAGACCCACTGCTCAGTTAAAGCCCTCCATTGCTTGACCCATCCCAACTTGAGGACTTCTCCAGCGGACAGTCTGCACTGTATTTATAGAAGCCCATTGGGAGCAGTGATCTTCACAATTTGCCATCACTGAACAACCAGTTGTGAATCAGTTGTTGGACATGGATTTGGCAGCCAGCATGGGTTGTTTGGCCACAGCAGTCTTGCCGTGGGAATTAGACGTGGTCCTGAGAAAAGCCCAAACAGGATCTGTGCCTCTGAGCCACTCCTTGCCTGTGAGAATAGTGTGCTGAAATGGTCATCGGAAGAGAAGATTTTTACGGGAAAAGGTAAAAATAGAAAAGCACTGTTACTTGTGTCTCTCCAACAGTTTTCTCAGTCCTACACAGAGTCTTCTAGTGGTGTTTGGACTGATCCCAGCCAGTCTTTTATTCACAAGATATTTGCCAGGAGCTATAGCTCTTGAGCCAGCCCCAGCTGGAGTCACTTGGCACTCCGCTCTCAGCTGTGGTAGGTGTATATGCCACCCTTGGCTGGCATAATTCCCAGAAATACCCTGTGAGTGCAAGTGACACTGAAGAGACCCAATATTTGTGTTACATGCTTTTTCCCAAGTTGTTTGGCTCTTAAATTGTATTTGCTAGAGCCCTCCAAAGCCGTCGTGGAGCTTAAAGTTATTTCTCTGTCACAGAAAACTTTCTACTGGTTGTAAACCACTTCTGAGTTTTACTAGGGTCATCAGTCACTCTCTGGAAGAACACAGTTCAATGAAGTGGACCAGGACCCAAAAATAATTTCTGGCAGAAGACATTGGCATGAAGGGTGATTCACATACAGGAGGATTAAAGTACATTACAAAGCAACCTGGAAAGCTGAGAGCAGTGGGAGTGCAGGAAAGTAAAGAGGATTTTATATAGTAGGAACTTGAGATGTGAAGGGAAATTAAGATCAAGGTTAGAAAATGACTGAGCATAATCAAACAATTACATCCATCTCATTAAAGCAAGTTTATTTTCAGCTCATTACCTTGATATAACTTTCTCATGTATTCATGCTATGTCTTTAGTCTTTGATGAAGAAAGTGAAATAAAACTGTCCATCAAAGAAGGTTTATTTTATCCATCCTTTGAGATGCACTGGCCATATGTGCACTCAGGCAGCGGGGGATCTTTCCCACGGCACAGTAAATGAGGATTTTGTAGCCGGCAGTAACTGCAGATCCATGCCTGAGGCTGTCTCCTCTGCACCTACCTCCCGCAGCTGCCACAGGGGCAGATCAGGGTATCCTGGCAGCTCCTCCAGATGCAGAATCACAAAATTCATCGTGATCTGAAAGAAAGGGGTAGGAGTGTGGGCTGTGACCGTGCGCGTCAGGACCACATCAAGGAGAGTGGTTGCGGGTAAGAAAGTCTCTCTTCTCTTTCATGTGATTATGTACAGGTACATTCACACTGTGGGTCACTCTGTAAATCTCACCTACTTTCCCAGAAAACTGCTATCAAAAAGGCTTTGCTCTTTGAAAGCTAAAGGAAAGAACAGGATGCACAGATTGAAAAATCTTGGTTATGAAAGGTGTAAGAAGTGGGCTCAAATCTCCCTGGGGAGCCAGCTTCCAAAGGGAAACACTGAAAACTCTCTTCAGCTGAGTCACAATACAGTAAGATGAGAGAACACTGAAAAATGCACATTTTGTGGATGCAAAGCAGGTAGATGTTTCCTTCAGCTGTGAGAATTAGGTCTACACCTTTTACTAGGTAAAGATGATGCTCTAAAAGAGGATTTTAATATAGATTTACACCTGCCTGAAAATCTGGTCTATTTGGCCAAATATTTTTTGATGAAACTCCTCCTGCAATTACTGAGAATGCCATTACCAAGGATAAGCAAGCTTGCTTTAGCCTAAGAGCTAGCCCAGGATCAGCCATCACTCTACTGCTTTTATGAGATCCAGGTGAACAGAGGGCAACTGGATGTTCTCCAATGGCTCTTGCAAATATGAAAATCTAATTGGCTATTAGTACATGGGTATAGAAACATCAGTCATAGGATTATACCTATACACAAGTACTCGAAAAAACCCAGTGAGGACGTTTCTTTATTCCTATGTATATTTAATAATAGTAATACATTCTGTGCTGAGTTGCCTCATTTAAATAGGAGTATCTGTGTGTAGTACGATGTGTTGCTGGGTTAAGGCCACAAAACATGCAGGCATCAACGATATATTGCTTTCTGGCAGCAAGGGTTTATTGTATTTTGTTAGGTAAGAGTTTCATTTTCAGCCCACTATACTGTGTGCAGGATAGGCTGGACCCTCAGGCTTTTGCTTTAAATGAATGTTTTAGATGTGTTCCAGGGAAGAGAAATTACCTTAAAATCACAACATCTTCTGGCATATGTTTCTGGACCATAGTTTAGACATCTGAATTAAATTGGTATCTCTATTGCTATTTCAGAAGGAAAATTTTCCAGGCTTCAGCCGTTGGAATGAGGGACCAAAGGAAAGAGATGTAAAAGCAACCCTTTGCAGATAACTAACAAGTTATAAACACCAAAATGAAACCAAGGTTCACTAATTATGCTAGAATAATCATCAGGACTTATAGACAAAAACAGAGTCTAGAAGACTGAACAAAATATTTAACATGATGCAAAATTCAAAATCTGGAATTGCATTTGCATTTCTTTTGCATTTCAGAAGATGCGTGCAGAGAAATTTGAATTGAAAATAGCTGATTTCTCAAACCCACAAACTGACTGAAGGTAAGGTGGAAAGTAAATGTTTAATAATCATTACTCCTTAGCTTTGCTTGTTATGCCTGCCTTTAACTGAGGAGAAACAACCAATTCAGTACAACTGTAGAAACTTTTACCTTTTTTGTGTGCATTATTCCTCGGGAGGACTCATGACAAAATTAGTAAATTTTCAATTGTCAAGCTTTTGCACAGACTGCATCCTTCAACATTAAAATATCATGGCTGAAGATAAATATGCAACAAAAAAACAGACAGACAAGTCTTTAATTACATTGTGCATGGGACTTCAGCGCCTTCCTTATCAGCTCTGATTATGGGTCTGCCAGAGCTTGGCATCTGCTGTTTTAGAAACACACAAATGAGAGTAAACACTAAAAGAAAACAATTTCTTTTGTCAAACCAAAGAATCATTTAATTTTACCAGAATACATGAAGCATGAAAAGAAGAAGGTTCTACAGTCATGTTGGCCTTACCCAGAGGCAAACCTGAAGATAACCCAAACAGTTTCAGGTTACTGAAATTTTGATGAAAATAAACATCTTAGTGATTTTAGATTTCCATACCACTTGAATATGCTGGATGCTTGTGTCAGACCTCTGTTCCACGTATCACCCTTTGCTTTTATCACGTCTTTTTATAGCATGAATTCTTACATGGTTGGAGCAACCAAATGTAGCTGATAAAATAGACAAACTCTGCATCTGAATTTTAGCCTGGCTAACAGTGGGTGCTGGAGCTACTGGTCAACAGCAAAAGGTACTTACTTTAAATAATGGACTTTGGGGTGAACAGTGTTTGCGCTGCTTTTCACAATTTTCATTCCCACTTAATACCTCTTTGAGAAATTAAAAGTGACACAGTACAAGGTAGTGTCCTCTTTCCAACCCTGCTGGGAGAGGATGTTGAGTCTAGAGTATTTACACATGAAATAATTTGGCTCGGCAAAAATAATCAAGCCAAGTTCCAGCTTTATAACATGACACTACAATATAAATATACTTTTTAATCCTACTTTGGTAGTGGATGGCCTGGGAGAGATCCACAGCTAATGTGAATGGATGGAAATGGGTGAAGACCTCAGGAGAACTCGGAGCTGCTGTCGCAGCAGATGTTCACACATTTTCACTTTCTACTTGGAAACACCCTTATTTTGCTATTTCTGAAACGTTCAATTGAGGTCCTTCCCAGCGCAGAGATGGGAGAGGGGAATGAGGGATCTGAGGCCAGCAGTGGTCCAGCGGGCAGCGGTGGGCTGGGGAGGGTGGGGGGTGTCAGGATGGATTAATCCATGTAGGAGAGGATTCATAAGGGAAAATACTTTGGGAAAATCCTGTTTTCTACAATCCGTACAAACACATTTTCTCCTTGTGCAGTTTGTGGGACTGCTACATATATTTCAGCCTGTTAGGCTGAAATTTTGTGAACATGGAAGGGTTATGTTTGGTTGTACAGTAAGAAGGTAATGCAAATAAGTTGCTTCTGCCCTTAACTCAGCCTGAAGCACAATCTTGTTTACAGCCAGGTTACAGCAGTTCTTCTTTATCAGCTTGTACACACAGACATGTTTATTGAATTTACATTTCTGCTTACTGATTGCTAGCCCTGCTTTTTACCAAGGCTGCCAATAGCTGCATTTTCATCTGAAAATGATTTATACATCTGTGTTTTGTTTTTTTTTTCACTTTTCCCAGTTCTTCAAAGATTGTCTCTTGTGGAGAAAGGTAACATTTTTCTCTCCAAAAGGAATTGTATTACTTTCAAAGATATTTTAGTCCTTATCATAAGAAATATGTGGAAAAGTCAGTCACTTTAAAATGCTACTGTGCTATCAAGGTTCCTTGTTCTGCATCTTCTGGATACTCAGGAATGAAGACTGAATGAGTCGGCTGCCAAAGAACGAGGCATCACAGTTGCTGGGGTCTCACTTAGGAAAGATGTGTGGCACAGGGCAGGAAAGTGGGGCCTGGACCCCAACCCAGAAATTCTAATTAACTCATGCTAATTAATTCATTCCTACCCAGGCTTTCTGAGTTTGCTTTTCAGAGATGCTAACTGCAACGCAAGGTGAATTTAATTGAAATGCCAGTTGTTCACTACTGCTTTTGAGTCTCCCCACAATTTCAGGAAGGTTTTTTGCAGGTTACTTCAACACAAGTGAAATGTGTGGGGCAAGATATTGGTGTGCCATTAGAAAATATGAAAAGCACTACAAAGCCCAGATTGATTTTACGTCATGTAAGCATACATTTCTGTGACTGTTCTTCACATTTTACTGTAGCAATTCTTCACATAAGTTAGAATTACTTTTCTTCTTATTTCAGGTGATTTTTCTTTTAACAAAAAAAAAAAAAAAGGGGGTTTTTTTGCATATTGAGTGTCATCCAAAATCCTAGCACTATGAAGCAGATGAATTACCATGAGCTCTATTTGCAGATGCCCAGTCTTGGCTATCACGGCAGGATGTCAAGGTCAAACAGTGAGGCAGTACTGAAGGAAAAAACATGCCCTGCACATCCTGATTCCTGTTGCAGCACCTCTCTGCTGGTCTGTCATCCAAATCAGTGTGGGCATGGAGGGAAGCCTTAGGAAAGGTGCCAAAAATTAGTGTACCTAGACAAATGATAGAAAGCAGAGGAGAAAGGGTGTGTACCATGTCTTCAAATCCCTCCCCCTGCCCAAAGGCAGGTTTATTTATCTCCACCTCTGCCACTCCTGTCAGTTATTTGTCCAACTGTTCTTAAAAAAATTACACTGGCAATTCCCTCCCTTCCTTAGGCAATCTCTTCTGGGAACTGGACTGCATATCCCGGGTCGCTAGCTTTGCCTTTCCTTGCAACAGTTCTAGGGAAATGCCATTCACATGCTGACCTGTTGTGGCTAGTCATCATAAAACTCCACAAGATAAGGCATTGCATGGGCTACTGCCTTTTGGGGTGTTTGTCTTTGTGGGTGAGGGCAGGAGCCATCAGAGGCTGGAGCAATGAGGGAGGTTTTGCCTTAGCTGGTGAGGGGTGGATGTAGGCTGTGTGTACGCATGTAGGGGTTTGCAAATGTATGTAAAATAACTCCGGCAACCAGAGCTCTTTGGTGAAAGTCATAAGGTGCCTGACCAAGCTAGAGAGCAGGGCTAAAGTTGCTGTGGGTATGCATAAGCCAGCAAAGTGGTAACACAGCAGAAGAGTTTCAGAGGAGGGTCATTCTGGGAGAGGGGGAGTGACACTAGCTTTGGAAGCAGGAGGACAGCAGCATTAGGAGTGAGCAGAGAATAGGAGGGAAACAAAACGTTGGTAAGGATGTACATTTTTAAGATGGTACAACATAAAAGTGGTTGGGCTTTTTGATAAAACCTAAGGGATGGATTTTCAAATTTGCGGCCCTAATGGCAGAGAATAAAATATTAATAAATCACATTTCTTTTCCTTTTTTTCACTGAGCCTTGGTCGGTGCTTTTTTTATATCACTCCTTGTCTACCTAGTCCTTATTCTGTCTAAATATCAGCACATGAGTTAATATCTATAAATCAAGACTAACATGTATCTCTGAGCACATTAGCCCTTCCTAGTGACTACATCCATTGTAGTGAATATTGTATTTTAATAATTGATGTTTCACATGCTATATTTTGCCCTTCTTTGCACTGGGAGCCTAGCCAAATGCATCTGAAGCACTTCTTGTAAGTGGAAGGTAATGATAAGTGAAATGACAATACAATCTTTTTCCTTTTGCAGATGAACAGAATTTACATGCTAAATTCAAGTAAGATTTCAGCTCAGCCATTGGATCCTTGTCAAAATGCAGAAGAATTGAGATTTTGAGACACCTTCTACAAATTCACTGGAAAGGAAGTAATGAAAAATTCATGTAGGTAAATTACAGCTCCACACCTTATTAGTCATAGAACTTGAAAGTAATTTGAAATCCTGAGTATACATGACTTACTGAACAATGGGTGAAAATGAAAGAAAATGGGGACTATAGCTTGCACATCCACCGTTTGTATAAATTGCTACTGTGTGATCCTTCTGTTTGGTAATTTCAGGTCAAGTGTTGAAAGAGCAGCAGAAACCTGTATTATTTAAAGACAGTAGGATCCTTATTACACAGCAAAGCCAGAAGGCAGAAGCAGATCAAAGATGAAAAAAGTCTTAAAGGGAATGTGGAGGGTTCCAGTTAGTCCCAGCTGAGCTCATGGCTGGGTTGGGTTCTGCACCTTTTGAGCTGGTTACCCTATTCCCATTTGGTTGGTGGAGAAGGCCACCATATTTTGTTAAAAACAGCTGAGCCAAGCTATAAACCAAAGTCTGCTCTAGCATCATCCCTGGCAGTGAATGTGAGCTCTGTCCAAGATCTATGGGATGAATGAGGTGAAGTGAAGCTACAGAAACATCTCAAACACTTTGAATAAGTGTTGTGAGATGAAAAGGAGTCTAAAATGTATTTAATCACCCAGCAAAATTTTCTGTCATCCAGGAAAAGAGAGTAACAGAATATCCTTTAAATGTATTAAAGATCACAGTAAATTTTGAAGGTACCTGTAGACTTCATATAATTCAGAATAGCTATATAGAGCTACAGATTCAGCTTTTAGAATTGATCTCTGAGTATCCTTGAATTTGGGAAAAGCTCTTTTTTTCTTGTGTTTATTTTTTTTTTACCTATTCCCAACATGGCTATTTACCTAAACAATTTTAGGACCCTTCTGTGCATTTTTCTCCTTTTCTTGGTATGAAGCTCTGAGTAGCACTTTTTTTCTGTCTTTAACATCCAAGTCTCATTCAATTTTCCAGACTCCTCAGCACCAGTGAGTTCACTCATTAGCCTTTCCTGTATCCTACATATTTCCCTTTTGAAACTGGAAAATCTTTAATATAGGCTCTTTTTGTTGAGCATTCCAGTTAATTTAATCCCACGTGAAACAGGACTACCTTCTGTGGCCAGCACTTTTACAATAGCCTCATGTTCTAACAAGACCAGATACAAATCCCTTCTTTGTTCCGGAATTTATCTCTCAGTTGCAAACTGATGAGGAAATTTCTTGGCTATCAAACCAGATATCTGATTTTCATCTCTAATTGATATCTGGGAACTGAAAACCTTCCTTAATGATATTGTCTTTCATAGTATTTATCTTCCTGTATTGTTAATTCTAGTAATCTTAAGGTATCTTTTTCTATACCATCACCAGTAGTGAAGATATTACAGCAGTCTGCTATTTATTTCTCTTTTCCCATTAGCATAAATGCTTCAATACCAGCGATCAAATCTTGATTGTTATTTGACTGTGTTTTGGTTTTCCCTACTTATTTATTTTTACATTCTGCACAGTACTTCCAATTCCCAGATTTTCTTGTCCGGACTTCTTGAACTTCTTGTACCTCAATTTCTCAGTTGTTTCTCAATGGTATCTTCTAGTCTCCTACATGGAAATTCATTAACCATACCTTCTATATGATGACTTTTACAAGAATCGTTCTTTCTCCCAGTTCTGCTTCTGCTGTTTCATTACCCATTTCTATGTCCTTACTTTCTTTCCTTCCTTTTTTTCTTCTTTCCAATCAATAACAAAGGTCTCCAAGAGCCTCTACCAATCTTCTCCCTTTAGTTCATAAATTAAAATTCATAGTCATGCACAGACCTCACACACAGATTTCAACAGAGTTCAAAAGGAGTCCTTTCTCTACAAGTACTTTCTGATGCTTTCTAATGAAAAAACTTTCTTCTACCATCAATTCTTGTGCTAGCTTTTAATATGTATTGTTATGACTTGTCACTTCATTAAAGCCAGCCAAGGTACAAAAGTCTGTTAGTAAATGAGTTTTCTAACCCTGTCTATACTAGAAACGTTGCTTCACCATTTTCTCTGAGATGATACGATCCTACAGTTGTTCAAAAAAAATTGCGCTGGCAAAAGACAAAGCTGGAAAAGGCAGACAAGTTGTGTACTTGTAGTTTATTTTAAAGTGAGCTGTAGAAGTTAGCTATAAAACCAGTTTTGGCAAGTACAAACTGTACTGTCACAATGGTCACACCGGCACAGCCTACATACTACTGGAAGGGCCAAGTGGCAAGCTTGATCTGCAGTCATGAAATGAGATATGAGATATTGGTCATTACCTGCGAGTATCCATGTGAACTTCAGTGTGCTATTTGTTAACTGTCACAGGAGACTTTTATGAGAAGTTTCCAATCAGCAGTTTGGAGCCAGGCCATGCAGCTTAGTCTGCCAGTCTAAATCAACAGTTCACGAACAGGTTAGTTTGTGTAAGTTATCTGGCACCTAGACAAAAGGTAGACTGAGAGGAAACAGGAGTCCTTTGTGAATGTCTCACAAACAAGAAAAGAAACTAACTTAATCCAGTACTATAGAAAATACATAGTATGATCAGTTCCAGTTTCAAGCCAGGGCAGTGTTATTGAACCAGCTATAAGAATATGAATCCAGATTTATAGAGCAACAACTTGCCAGCTAGCTTTTGCAAAATCATTGTGCCATTTAAATAGTTAATTCATTTCTTTAGGTATCAGGGCCCCAGGCAGTGATAAGACAGCTTGTGAAAAGGCCTCTTGGGCAGTTTAGGTGCTTGCTGCTTGGTAAAGTATTTATAGGATACCTATGGTTATTCCAGGTGAGGTGGACTGCACAATGTCATGCATACTATGGTTAATGTAGACTAGGACAGGCAATGACTTGAAGAAAGGTAGAGCTCTCAGAATCCAGGGAAAAAGGGGAAATCCTGTTTCTCCTTTTACCTGTGTGAATATAATGCATCTCTTTTTCCTGTTTCGTAGCATGCAATTTCTATACATCCATTTTCAATGTGATAAACAAACAAACATAAAAGCCTTTGAGTAAAAATATAACCTGAAAAAAAAAGGACCAGAGGTTTTACCTTCCAGCTCACCAAGGGCATTGAGCAATACCCAGAATGGTCTCTTCATCTCAGTTTGTACCTCTGGACAAGTCACAGAATAACCAGTGTCTGGCTTCCTACCCGTTTAGGCTTTTATCCCCATTTTGCAAACCCAGGGAGGAAGCAGCAATGATGTAAGGAGGTAAATTAAAGACTGGGAATATGAACAATTCTGGTTTCTGTCCCTTCTCCTTTTTTCCCCTCCCAAATTAATAAAACTAATACCAGAATTTTAACAGGGATGAAGGAGTAGTGAGGGGTTAAACCAGGATGTGACTTTTAGCTGTGACTGAAAAGGGACTATCTTGCTGTTTCCCATTCACCAAACCTTTTAGGACCTGCAAAGGGGCCCATGGGAATTCAATTTGTTTGCATGGGGATTGACCAGCCACAGTGTGAATTTTCTGTTGTTACTTTATTTAGTACTGCAAAGGAGTTGCCAATTCTATTTGAGGGTCCATCAATGCTGTTAAAGTTG
This sequence comes from Sula dactylatra, assembly GCA_013389905.1. NCBI lineage: Eukaryota > Metazoa > Chordata > Aves > Suliformes > Sulidae > Sula > Sula dactylatra. Next base: position 60,468 of record WEKW01017894.1, on the reverse strand, counting down.
CCACTTTGGGTAGGCTGAGTTTATCTCAACAGGTAGTCCTCAGAGCCTGATAAATTTAAGTGCTGGTGCTAGTGTTTGAGAAGTAAAGTTACACCAACAGTGCCAAGCCAAAATAAGATCCAGAGAAGTGAAGCCATTAAAAACATGGGCTATGACTGCTGGCAATATTCTGTTTTCTCTTTCAGCATTGCCTTTATTTAAACAACAGCACTGTTTACTGGAAATAGCAGATGGAGTTTTTTTTATTATTTACTCTTTTACATTATTCATTCTTTATGATCAGCATTTCACAAACTGTGAAAATGGTAGGAAAGGCCTATTTCATTCCTTAGTTTCAATTTTCTGACACAGGACATGTCAGCACCGGCGTGTGAAGCACTGGTCACATCCCACAGTAAGGGGAGGGAGCACCACACAATCCTGGAGCGCTCTCCAGGCTGCTACCTGCTTTCTTACAGCGAATACGCTGCCCATACACGGGGACACTGTTGGTGCTGTGGACGGCATTCAATCGTGGTACATGACTCACTGCTGAACCATCACATCAGTTGGTATTAGTTCTGCTACCTAACCATATAAATCCTATTTAATATATGCCTATTCAAGTATACGAAGTAAGATGGGCATAGTGAAGATAAAATGAAGAAGAGAAAGAAGGATTATGGAGGCATCAGTGCTACGGGCCCTTGCTGTGACATACACAGTGCATTGCTTGGCATGATCAGGAGTGATGCTTGGCAGCGTCTTGCTTTTATTGTGGTTAAATATCACTTTACACAAAGTGCCCAGGGACACAATGAAGCATCAGTCACTACCAGAAGACAAGTATTAAATACCATGCACGAAATAATAGTGAACTAGTATCCAGAGTCCCACAGAGGAGGGAAGTGTTTCCCTGTTCCTTCAGTGCAGGTGCAGGCACAGTGGTGCCACCTTCCTGCTCCCTCTCCTTCCACAGAGCTTCCCAAAAGCCACCCAGTTCCCTGCTCTCTGAGGGCAGAAAAGCCCTTTCCTTCCCTTGAAAGAAAGCTGAGGCTTGCCGGTGGAGGAATACCAACTCGGTCAGTGACTGATCATTTGAAAGCAGCCCTTTTTGCCCAGGAAGTTAATTTAAAATAAGCTGCGTTTTTGATGCTGTAAGAAAGCTTGGCTGGTTACTCCTCAAAGGTTACAGAGAATAAGGGAGAAGGGAAGGTTCCTGTTGTGCTATGGCAACTGTCAAAACTCGTGTACATATTAGCAAGATCAAGCATTTGCCCAGCCTGGGAAAGAGCAGGTAAACACCACGCTAATTCCTCTGGAGCCGTGAGACGCACAGGCTGCCAGGACATACTGCTTTTGTCAAGAGATGCAAGAAGTCAGTCAGGATTCGTTTTTCTCCTTGCGGTTTGTTTATTCAAGGTACCTATGCTCTGATGGTTTATGCTTTACAAGGCTGCCCCACTTGTTCCTTGTCATGCAGCCGTGCTGACTGAAGTACCAGGGAACATAGCACAAAGGGAGAGGGAAGCTTCAAAAGGTCAGCTTCGCACTAGAGAAACACAGAGCAAGCTGATAGCACAGTCCCAGGGACCTGTAAGTCAGGGGCTGCAAGCTCTGCTCTTTCTTAACCATCAGACCTATCTGGCTCCAGCAGGATATTCACAACTAGCTAAACTGAGTGTTGAGGATGCATTTATAGCATACAATAAAAGGCCTTTGAGCCTATGTGGCTCAAGTACATAGTCATCTAGGACCGCTGCTTATGGGGCAGGGGTACCATGAGTGACTGAGTGCGTGAATCAGGGTTTCTCCATGGGCACCTTCATCCCTTTGGGATCCAGACTCCACAGACTGAGGGTTGGTATGATCCAAGGCAAGCTTAAAATGATACCAGATAGCTTGACTCAGAAATGCACCAGGGCTAGATTTTATTTTCATATCCTCCTAATAAGACTGAAAAAAGATTATGTGTATCTCTACCAAGACCTCAGACAGTACTACAGACTGTGCAGAACACAGGCACAATTGCTATTAGCCTCAGAAGCATAATTATTATCAGGCCATGTGAATTGAAGGAAAAAACCTGATTCTGAAACATGACTGATCATTGAGGCAGACATCACCAGCGGTGCCTTTACTTTGAAACAAGCCAGGCTGCTCCTATGGAAGAAGAATAAAGTCCTGGACAGTTGAAATGGCAATGAGAGAGCCTGGTGACACTGGAATGCTGCTTCCTCATTTATCCGGACCCATCAGCATCTGAGGAGCTGTGGTTTGCCTATGGTATCCTGGAATATGTTAAAGAGAGTCTGGTCTCTGTGCAGATTGTTTAGGCTTTCTTTTAACTGTCTTTCCAAAACCTGTTTTCCTAAATCATAACTCAAAACTTTATAATAATAAAAAAAATTCATTTAGCAGGGTTTACTGGGTGTTAGCAGCGAGTAGGGCCTGCTAAGCCTTGTGGAGGAAATGCTGCTTCCACAATGTGAAGATGTTGACATGAAACAGGGTGTGCAGAGGGAGACCTGCCCCCCTCCACCCATCCTGCTGAGCGGGAACACCGCACAGCCAAGGATGCAAGGCAGCCAGTGACAGGGGAGCTGTCGCAAGAGCTCAGTGGCCAGGACATCTCGATAAGGTACAGACAAAACCCAGGCTGCATTCCTGTGTCCTGCAATGTTTGCAAATGTTTCCTGAGACAACACAGAGAAAAAAAATGTTTTGGGTTTGTTAATCTAAAGGAGGTGACACAGACACTGCTTCACCCACACAACCCAGGTGAAGACGCAAAATCACACTTGCACGGAGCTGAGGGGAGTTGGGCAACGCTGCACCTTCTATATTGAAAACGTGTCTTCAGCTGAGGGGCAACCCAGAGAGGACAGTGAGTTTCCTTGTCTGAAACTAAGGGAGTTTTGGGGTCGAAGTGCAGGAATGCATCTCAATCCATGAAATTTTGTAAACTGCATCGAAGACTGATCAATGTCCAAAATTTACTTTTCATCCCTTCAATCCCATTTCCTGTTGCTTGTGTAGAAAAAAATTATGGGTTTGCTGTCTTAAGGGGAGGAGATCCTGAAAAATTCAGAGGGCTCACAAGCCTGTGGTAAGGCGGAGTTGATAAACTGGCTGCTAATGAACTGCCAGCTCCAAGAGAAGGGAGTGAGCGTTCATGCTGCAGCCAGTAACTGCAGTGAGTCTTGCCCTCTGGTGCTACAGCCGCCTCAAATGGTAAGACGATGGTAGATGACTCAAAAAAAAAAAATATTTCAAAATTGTTTTGGTTCTGATTTTTCTTAAAAATGTGCAAGTACATCATCTCACTATTGCTTCTACTACAACCTGAATCCAGTGAAATTGGTGGAGGCTTTCTAGAATAAAATGCCCAGAATTCATAATCAGGCTGAACACCCTGAAAAAACAGTGACATGTTCCTGATATGACAAGTAATCCAGTTTATATTTCACTGTTTGCTTTGTAAGCAGGGAGAGCTTTGCTCTCATCAGATTTTTCCTTACAGTTTTTAACAGCAAGATGAATGTATGGAACTTTGTGAATGAGACAGCTGAGTTCACTTTCATTGCTCTTTAAAATTTTCTCTGCTTTCTCTCTGTTTAAGGAAAATCAAGGAATGCAATAATTACTTATTGGGAATTTGCTTTTTACACTACAAATGCAAATGCGTGGGATGACAGCTGAGCTTCACTGACATTGGTGCCTGCTTTTAAGCAGAACCATCTTGTAAACATTAATGGCATTTGAGTCATCTCGTCTGCTTCCTCACAGTCATACAGAAACTATTGAATTTTGAAGCAATGAGGGAGGTAGAGGAACTCTTTGGTTTATGGTGCTGTCCACAGCATTACAACCTTCATGAAAGTTCAGTCTAACTTAGAATATTTATAGAGTTTGGAGACTTTTTTTATCCGTGTTTCCTACCTAGATAAAATAAATAAAAAAACAGACAACAAAGCTTCCTAATAGGGCAGTCTAGATCTGAAGAGCAAATTAAGGTCAATTCCTGCAAAGAATTCAAGCGTGAGCTACTTTTCTCTTTCGAGTAGTTTTACTTATGTTAATAGTCACTGTTCCTCAGTTTATGAATTATTCACGTGCACGAGTCTCCACAAGACTTGAGCCTGCAGGTTACAAACCTGTATTAAGCACTGAGTGGCTTAAAAATATGTTGGTAAAAAAAGTACAGAACAACTTTTAATTGGTGCTAAAAAGAATACCAATAGCAACAGTTAATTATTGTGAATAAAGATGGTTAAACAAACACTGTCTACATAAGGAGAATGTAGTAAATATCTTCAATACATCTTCCACACGCTGTATTGCATATTATGCTTTCATTTTATGCAGGAACATTTTAAGGAGCATATGGCCACATTAATCCAATGGAAAACATACACACATTAAGCAGTGCTTGTCAGGCAGAGTTTTTGGCAGAAGAATGACATCTCCAATTTAAAATCTTGTTTATTTTCTTGTTTATATCCACCAGTGTGTTCTCAACTCTTCTGAGCAAGGTGAGCAACAATTTTGGGGGTGTTGTTTGTTGTGGCGACGTTTTTTACAGTGGTGGCAATTCGCGGTGGTTCCCACCGCCTCGGTGACTAATGGTGAGCAGTGTCTGCCTTCAGGACCCGAGTGCCCACTCCCCGCAGTAGATGTCTGTTAGCATCATTCAGGATGCTGTATGACTTGGCAAAACAGCATTTTCAAAATGCATGAGGAGTCTCACCTGCGAACAGGATCCTAGGAGGTCCTGTCTGTATTTGATCCAAAGTTCCCGTTAAACCAGCAGAGGCAGCTTGTGAGACCTGATGGCTTTTGCTGGTTCCCGTAGCAGTCAGTCCACAGTCGCTCCCCTCCGCTTGTAGGGTTTTCCCACCCATCATTCTTCCCTCTGCTGAATGCAGCGGGGATCAGGGAAGCAGGTGCCACACAGGAGAGCACAGCGTAGAGGCAGAGGTCAGGCAGGGAAGGACAAAAAATAATGGCAGCATGAAGAAGAGCGAGAAGAGTACATGTCAGGGAAGAACAAAAACCGGAGGCAGTGGTGGAGGTGGGTAGGGAAGGTCGCAGCACTCACAGGAGGGCTGCAGGGCTCTGGCTGTCTGTGCATGGACACACTGGAAGGAGGCTGAAATGGCATCTCCTCCATACCAGGGCTAAAAATTCTGCAAGAGCTATAGGTTTCAGTCATGAATTGGTGAGGTCCTGCATCCAGTCATTTTTCTTCCACTTTGGCACTTGTTAGTTGGGTTTGTTTTAAATAACTGACATGTGGCAGATTTACCACATGTGAAACCTCTCCAGGAAAAGCTGAATGTGTGTATTTTTTTTTAATCTGTATACCATATCTGTTATACACTGTGTGCCAAAAAAAATTTTAATACTGAGTAACAGGACGTGTTTTGGAATTGGAGTGAGTGGAAGAGGTCAACTGCACTTAGCAATGGCAGGTTGCAGCAGATTTAATCCAGTCCTTTGCACCCAAGAGTTCATGTTTTTGAAAGGCAGCCATGTTCAGAAGAGCACTGTGAAATTTCCAAAAAAGAAAAAAAACCCCAAACCTGAGCCCAAAGACAGGTTGTTCCCGTTTACTTACTGAACTTGGGAGTATGAATGTATGTTCAAATGGCATTGCACGTATAAATGAAACTCCTGGGGTGAGAAGGCTGTGGCATGGCAGAGGAGAAAGCAAACTGGAAATTGTTTCTCTGAAATATGAGGCAGTGACAATGTGCAGGTGGGTGTCCCAGGGCACAGGGTGAGGAGGCACTTTGCAGCATTCACGTGGCTGCCAGCAGCTTGGTGCTTTCGCTGCAGCTCACCCCACACATCATATTTGTGCCCAGCACAGTGAAAGGCAGCAGCTCTTCCCCCTCACTCCCAGTGCCATGGCTGTCCTGTGGCCACCAGGCTGCAGTGGGGACCACACCGTGGATCAGGGAGTGCCATGGGGCACGGGCGAGTCTGACCCTACCAGTGGGGCAGGAGAGGCAGCCCATGCACAGGGTGGTATGACACCCGGACACTGTGGAGGCAGTGGCAGTAATGGGGGCAGTGGCTCTGGCTCCTGCTTAGCTAATAAAAAGCTCCACACTTAAAATGCAGCCAGTCCTGCTGTATAAGGGTGGAATAAGTTTTAATCCATACCCTTACCTCAATAAACGTGTTTTAACCCTGGGTCCTTGCCCTGAGTCAGGGGCTGGGGAACGCTTTACCCACCAGGTGCAAACACCCCTCCCCTGGTGGCCCCAGTCAAGGGACCTCTGGTCTTTTGCTCCATATTTTCTGCTGAAGGCGTTAGTTTTATCCCTTGTATCTGTCCTCTTTGTCTCAGTAAACCCAGTAACTATCCTCCATTCTGTGCATCTTATGCCACAAGTTGAAATTTGTCTCCTGCCAGCTGGTGCTGTTTCAGTTGTTCACCCATCTAAGGGCTCTCTCTGCCCCTGTGACCTGCTCCATTAAACAGTTGTCCCTGGACAGTAAGGACAGGCTTTAATGACATTTGGATGCTTTCTGCTGTGAGTAGCGGATAAGGTGTCGGCATATCTGACAAATGATCAGGAAGAGTAGGACCTTTTCCCCAGCGCATAGAAGGGATCTGTATCTCATTAGCAACATGAAGTAATGAATTGAGCTGTCTTACCTGTTTACCATCAGGTTTGAAAGGTCAGGCTGGGGATGATGTCTGTGAAGGGGTTCAGAGCACTGAGGAGATTGTCACCAAATTGTAAGCATTGTTTTCCTGTATCCATTGTTTCATTTGCAAAGCAGCTATCAACGTATTCTTCACCTTTGCTGGGTGCTCTGCTGACCCCTCTCCTCCTCCCTCTGCATGTTGCACAGACACAGAGGGAGGATGGGGTGAGGGAGTGCATAGGTCATTGGTATGCTGTTTGGGAGACTGGCTCCACCACAGGTCTTTTTCTGATCTCGAGTAAATCACATAGCTTCCTTCCTCCAACCCTTCCCTATTTAAATAGTAGCATATGTCTGCGCGGTGGATTACAGCAGTGCACCAAGATACCTGAATTCCCCTCCAGCCCCTATGAGATATAGGGTGTATTAGTCCAAGTGAAGTATGACATTGATACAGCTTAGGGCTTCTTGGCTAGTTCTTTGATACCTTTACAAGACACAGCACTGAGCCGTATAAATGTACCGTGTTACCAGTGGTTTTAACCTTTCTCACTTTTGGACCCCTGAAGCATTTCAAGAAAGGCACAGAAAGCTTTACAAATGTCCCAGATATAGTTTTGAGTACGTGAATGTCCTTTCCTTAGCCACCCCCTACGGTTCACATACAGGTCAAAACCTTCTGCAGTAAGTACATTATAACAGGGAATGCCTTTCTTTTTTTGCAGTGAGCAAACCACATGCCGTGTTGTGACTGTAAACAGCTTAGCCCAGGCAGTGAGAGCAAGGAAAACACAGCATCAGGGGCTCTAGGTAATGTTAGTCATTTCAGGCCCCCATGGCGAGCCTGCATAGCCAGCCCGGTCACCTCCTTGCTGTTGTGTGCCCACACTAAGCAGGGGAAGGCTAGCTCAGGGCTGTGCATGCATACTGCTGCCACACAAGTATAGGCATAGGCATAATGTGCTTGCTTGTGTACTTCTCCACACAGTTGGCCTGGAGCTTGCCAAGACACTAAGTTGTATCGTTATATGAATCTTGGATTATGTTATCCATCTTTCTCTTTCCTTTCTGGAAACATATATTTTCACTCAAATGCAGTCTGAAGACTGATTTTTTTTTTCTTTTTATCTCCTGCATGATCTTTGTGTTGATGGGTCTGTTGCTTCAAACTTCAGTGACATTCAGAGTTGTGCAAGTGCTTTGCAAACATGCAAGAAGATGAGTCTCTGCTTGAATGAGATTGTAATCTTTGAAAGCAGCAGCAAACATAGAGCATGTGGATAACTCCTGAGAGCAGGTCTAAGAAAAGCTGGTCAAAAACCGACATTGTCATTAGGAGCTAAGTGTTAAAATTCCAAACATTTCAAAACTAATTATGTTCTCTGATTTCTCTTAAATTGTCATTAATTGTGGTTATTATTCTTTGTGCTTTCTTGTGAAGTTATTGTCACAATGTTTTTTAATGTCTTTTCCACTGATTTATCAGAGACTGAGATTTTAGCATGCAAACATTTTAGTTGCTATTTTGGTAACAGTATGTCAAAATACTGGATGAAAAACAATTAAGCAGCTCAACTCTTTCACAAAATAAGAAAAATCTTATTACTGTGTTGCAAAGGGTTTTGTTTGATGAAAAAGTCATTCTTGCCAAAATCATTTATTGAGAAAAAGTTAGCTGGCTTTTGCAACTCATTCATCTCAGAGGGATGGTGCCCTTCAGCCTGCTCAATGCAGAGCCTCGCCCTAGGTTTGAGGGACTGTTTCCATGCCGTGAATGGGTAACTGCCAGGCAGCTGCTTGAGCACAGCTCAGTGTCGGCAGGGCAGGTCCACCCTGACCCACAGCAGAGAGATATTTCCTACTGTACCCAAATCCTGACTGTTTTTCTCTGCTTTGTAGTCTGTGATACAGAGCTCAGTTTATTCATGTGCATTGTTTTGTTTCCGTCAGGGCATTTACAGAGCAACAATACATTTCTTTATTGGGTTTTAAGGCTCTGCCCAAACTGCAAAATAAAACAGGTTTGGAAACCTGTCCTTGGCCTGGAGGTTGCAAGGCAGCTCAAGTACTTTACACAGAGCTTGACCTGCGGCTCCCCAGCACCTCGCCTTGTGCCCCTGTGCTATCATTATTCTTCTGTGGGAAGAATTTTTCCAAGCTAAAAATGCCTGAAAAATGTGAGGATTTTGTCAACTACCTTTCTTTCCTGTGGTAAGAGGGTGGTAGTCAGTTTTGCAAAACCTGCAGTGTGGTGTGCCAGCATGTGGAGGTATTTGTGGGTGCAAAGCCCGGGCACAGGTTGGAGGATGGAGCAGAGGGAGCCAGCCTGATGCAATCACACCCAAGCTGTCTGCTGGGAACGGGCCCTTGCATGTGGCCTCTCCCAAACCTTGCTCAAGGAGGATTTGGGAAAGTTTTAGCTGGCATACACCAAAACCATGTCTGGAAGCGTATTAACAGTTAAACAGCCTGGATAATCGGCGGGCCAATGCTCAAACCTGCCTCCTGGCCCTGTTGGAGCTGGTGGTGAGGATACTGTGGTGCCTGTGTTCAGGAATAGGATGGGACTGCCTGTGACACCAGGTGTTGGCAGAGGTAAGGAAAATGCAAAATGTTTCAATAGTTGTTTATTGGGTTCTATTTTAATTGCATTTTGGTTTGATGCTTCCTTGTTATCCATTGGATCTGATGTTTGCCTTTGAAAATTACCGATTTTCTTAATTCTGAGTCTCCTTGAACCCTCTATTTCTCGCAAGCACTGTGAGCCTGCAGGCAGCCTCTCCGCTTTGCTCACTCTCTTAAGAAAATTACCAGTTGGCCAATGATTTTATTTTTTTATTCCCCCTGGATGTTCTTTTCTGCTGCTCTTCAGACACTAGGAAAGTGCTGCAGGGTAAACCTGCTACCCTAACTTTGTATCACATTGGAAAATAAATGGAGAATATGAATAGTGAATTCCTTCCTGATATAAAGAAAGTGAATCGGGCTTTAACAAGCCAGTGGCAATAGCATTTTGTTCCTTTTACTTGGCTCACTGCAAGCAGGGTGCTTTTTCTATGGGGCATTTTCCTTGGCCAAGCCAGCCCCATGCAAACAGACCTGCTAGCTTGATCCAGCACTGCTCTACATTTCTGTAGCTGTGATGGATTTATATTAGCTGATGCTCTGACCTATTGCCCAAGGCAGAGTATAACCAGGCAGCGTTTCTCATGGACCATTTAGATGATTTAAACATTTAGGAGTTTACATTAGCCTTCTCCTTTTGATCAATTCCTCATCTGCATTCAGAAAAAGAGCCTCATTACCTTAGGACAGAACCATTAGTTACCTACCGTTTATTTCTCAATATTTCGCTCTCACCCAAGAGCACACTAATGCTTCCTGCAGCATCAACAGCGCCAGGCGCTGCCCTGGTGACCTGACAAACGCATCTCAGTGACCATGCTGCAAGGAGGGATGGGGGCTTTGGAGGGTGAATGGGGGTAACCTTAGAAGGATAATAAAGTATTTGATGGCACTTAGCCATAATGCAACAGAGCAAAGGAGGCTATTTTAAAAAAAGGTTAAATAAATAAGACATTATTAGAAGACCCTTAACCAATGCACTTCTTGTTATCAATGTTATGAATAATAAGATCAGTATAATCCTTAAAAGGTTTTTAATTTCTGTTTAGAAGCACCTGCCCCCTCTCACGGCACTGAAAGGTAATTTTCCCTTGAAGACAGATACCACGTTTTTCTGGACCAGTGACAGTCTAACGCTGTATCTACATCTAGTGGTTTTCCCACAACATTGCCACTGGCTCCAGCGTGGCTGCCAGGGAAGGAGCAGCTCTGCCCAGGAAAGTGGGATGACCTGGGTGTGCCTGCCTGGGAGTGCCCTGGGCTGCACCAGCCTTTCCCCGGCGCATCAGTCATCATCCAGGTCTGATAAATCTGCAGCTATTCACGTATACAAACTCTAACCCAGATAGGTGTGGACGTCTTTGTGCAGAATAATACCACAGTTCTTATGTGTGTTATGCTGGTGGCTTACATCTGGTTTTCTTATATATATCAGTATCGAAACAGTCATTAACTTGGTATCACCTCTGTAGTGCAGTTAATATTCTCAGGGCCTTTATATGTGTACAGCAAATATAGCTTAAAGGGAGAGAAGGCAGGAGGAGACAGAGGCAGTGCAGCTTGGCTTAATTCTTCATTATTTTTTTCCAGAGAACATTATCACTGACTACAACTAGAAGATCTGGATCCCACCCTCTGTCTCTACCCTGCCTCCAAATACATCACTCTGGACATTTCTTCTTCTCCCTTTCCACCTTTTTTTTTCCACCCCACCCCTGTGTAGCTTGACTACTTATTCTGTGACTCTTTGGGGCTGGTACTACCTATTTCTGTACACTTGCGTCACACTGACACCTATAGGACCTCAAACACGGATGCAGTTTGGAAAATTGTTCCTCAAGATGAATTCATTACATGGCCTTAGTTGCCACTCTGGCTGTATCACGTGCCCATGGGAGGGGGCACGAACCCCATGTCCCAGCGAAGGCTGTCTCTGTCTCCACATTGCAGTGACTTTCCTCTCCTGCAGCCCCTTCCTTTCTGCCTGTGTTCCCTGCTTGAGCCTTTTGTGTTTCACATCAGCCAGATGCACACAGCTGGCTTCACTCCATCTCTCTCCGTGACTCGGAGGAGGACCCACATCCTTGCCCGCTCATCTCCCAACCACCAGCACTGCAAAACCGGAGCAGGGGATGACCTGCAGCTCCTGGAGCACTGTAAGTGCCCTGTCTGAGATGTCCGTCAGCGTGCCCTCTCTGCCTGCCAGAGTTGCAGTAGATGACTGCCTGTTTGGATGGCAGCATAAGCTCTGCAGTGTGTTAAAAAGCCCCTCTTACTTGAGAGCTTCTTCAGCACATATTCAGTGAGGGGGGACAGGCTTCACTAAACACGAAGCTGAAGGAATGCCAGAAAGGCAGCAAGATGCAAATGACTGGCTGAGTAATTTTTATATCGTTGTCAAATCCACGCATTTGAACAGCAGGAGCCAGACCCTTGAAATCATGAAGCTGGCACAACCCTGGGATTTATTTTTAAAGCCATTTGTGCTTTTCTCTTTAGTTCCTGTGCACGTTCAGAAGAGGTTTTCAATGTTTTTACTGCAGCCGCTGGCCAGGATTTGACTGTTTAATTCAGTTTGCACTAAAACTGTACATGCCTAATGAGGCAATTCTCCTCTAAAGACAAAACCCAAATTCCCTATATAGGTGATAGAGAAAGAGGTTGGGGCTTCTGAAAGCCTCTGGAGTTGGTCCCATGAAAGATATTCCTCTTTACAAACCTTGCATTTCTTTGGGCTAGGCACAAAAGAAAGGCACACAAAATCTCCTCGTGGAGGCCTAAGTAGCTCCTTCTCTGCACTAACTATATAGAAAATGCAGGTGCTGTCTTTAGAGGAAGGGTTTTTTTCCTATATTCATCTTCCACAACTGGCTAGTAAGGAAGTACTTGAAGATTCGGCATAAACCTGCAGAGTAAAAGTACCTATTAGATTCAACAGCTGCAGACAATAGCAAAAAATTCAAGTGTTAAAGATGGCTCGAAAATGTAAGTTGCATTCATGTTTTTTCAGAATTTAAGATGTGTTCTGGAATAAAAAATCAACTGTTTGTCAATATTTTTCAGTCAATATTTTGGTAATGTCAGAATTATATAATATGAAGTATAGTGTAACAGACACCTAAATATGATCTAAAATAAAAAAATAAATCTGAAGTAAAAAAAAAAAATCCGGTATTTGAAAAGAAAGAAGAAAAGTATTTTTTAAGTCTTCTTTTCCTGAGAAAAATTTCTCCAAGTTATCTGGGACCCACAAAACTTTCTCCTTGGACACAAAGTCATTTTGCAATGGAAAATTTTTTTATTAAAAAGAAGACCAAGTGTAATTGGTACCAATAAATATAAAATCCTACAACCATTACAAGGCACAAACAGAAGAGAGTCATGAAATACAAAATAGCTTCAACAAAAAGGAGCATTGAAGCAACTGCATTTATCTCCACCAAAGTCTCCCTTTTCCCCTCACAATTCCTGCAGGGTAAATGTGGAGTGGATGCATTCAGACAACAGGGAAATTTATTAAGATGGTCCTTAACCAAATCCAATGAGAACTACTGTCTTGTTCATTCAGTACAGACAAGATAATGAATTTATCATCAGCAGATTCTAGCCTAAAGAATCACTCTCAAGTTTTGCAAAACAGGAGTCCCTTTCCAGTTCATCCTGTAAGAGATCAAAACAACGCTCAGCAACCAATGAAATAAGTAAGCAACTATTCAAAATAAATATGAGTCAGTCCCAAATACTGATCATAGGGAGGAAAAAAGATTAGGCATTGTTTTTCATGAGCTCCTCCCCTTTCCTTACCCATCCCTGCTCCAAACGCACGTGTTCGGCTGTGACTTTATAACTGTACTCCTTTATGCATGTACCATGTTTGTAGGAGATGAAAGAATTTTGAGGAAGTTCTTTGTCAATCAGTGTTATTAATGACGCGGTTGTAAATCTCCCTGTCATAGTATTTACTGAGTAAATAAGTACTGTGTGACCTAGAGGAATATTTTCCCAGTGAGGAAACTGGTTTGAAAAAAATTGACTCATCTTTTTTTCCGTTATACCTCAAAGTCATGCAAAGGGTTGGGCACTCATTCAAAGATGAACTCAGTTTGTATCTTACAGAATCAGTAACATGCAGATTTTCTAGACATCTCACTTAGCCTGAAGTCCAACAGGTTGTGCAAACTGGATATATTTATTGATTGGACTGGAAATAAATTTATGTATTTTACCTATGATTTCCCTCTTCTTTTAAAAAAATATTTTATTACATTTATCTGCGCTTCCAAGTAACTCTCAGGTTTGCCTGGAAACAGGCCAGCTTCAGCCATTAATTTCCCCTATTTTAATCAGTATTATCAGTAACCTGCCTCAGTTTCCTCTGCTTTATAGTCACCGTCCACACCACTGCTGGTGTGACAATTCACTCATTTAAAGCCAGTAGCTGTGGTAGGATGGGCAGGCTGGGCAGAGGCAGCAGGAGGAATTTGTACTGGCAGCCAGGTCCTGAGTGCAACAACTTCACCCCTTGAAATTCAGACCCAGTCCATCCCTCGGTTCAGTCAGGTCAGGATCCAGCAGATGCAAGTTTTTTCTGTCAGCCCCTGGTGAGATCATTCCCCTCTCCCCGCTGCTGCAATCCTTCACAATTATCTTTCTTTTGTCACATCAAAGCTTAGGTTGCTGCTACATGCTCAGCATGGTGCCTGCACCTTATAACTGTCTGCAAGCTTGTGCTGTCACAAAAGGCTGTGAACTGCTTATGAAGTGGAGCTGCACCCTGGCAGCACATAGAGACTGGTGTGTGGGACTGACTGGATCCTCTGATAAGCTTTTTGGTGGAATTCAGGGCATTAGCTTAAAGCCGTGAAGTCCTAAACAGTTCCTGATCCAGTCCTTGACTCAGCTGCTGGGTTGTCTCAGCTATCAGCAGAGCTGTTCAATCTGGAGCTTCATCAGTACAAAGCAGAGGAAAGCTGCCTCTGGGGTGATCCCTGCTAAAAGTCCTCATCTTCTCATGCATCGCCCCTTCTCTCACTAACAAACCCCACAAGCTGTAGTGCTCCTGGCAATTTTACGTCCCTGAGGTAACACTGCTGCTCGAGGGAGCGAGCTGAGTGCGCTCGCCTCTGCTGCAGTAGGCACTGTGGTTTTCAACATGTAATGGAGGTGTCCAGAGCACTGAATGGGTGCCTAGTGATCTTGGTTTAAGATCTGGCTGAATAAATAAAAGCTTTTTCAAAGAATCTCTCCCAGTGACATGATGTATGCTTATGCTTCATCCAGAGAAGAAAGAATGCATTGCCTTTCCATGCATCCACACTGAGGAGCAAAAGGTCACAGGCATGTGGGTAAAACACAGGGAGCAAGTATCTAAACAGATGGGTAGGAGCTCGGAAGCACGGTTAAGGAAGCTGCCCCTTCACAGGCTCATTCATCAGCGTGAACTTCATCACATTGGGTTACTCGTGGGTTTTACCTAATTTCATGGGGGCCCTCCAAAAGACAAATGGTTTGTCTTCAGAACAGGATCTCCTGTCATGGTCTTCAGGAACTCCACTTGCTCACACAAAGCTCCTATCCTCTTGCATGTGTGTAAATGACCGAGTAGCATTTCATTCCCTGATTTCAAAGCGCTAAGCAACTAAAAGAGGCCCAGCTTTCTCCCGTGTAACTGTAAGAACCTAAGATGGGATGCTTTTCATCTTTTCATCCCAAACTTTCTGTACAATCAGGTGAGAAGTGAGGGGTGGGTACATCCATGTTAAAATAGTAAGACCATTAATTTATATCTCCTTTTGAGAATGTCATCCTCAATCTTCGATTTTTAAGGGTCTAGCTTAAAATGCAAGGATTCAATTGAGAGCAGTTTTGCCCTTCTGACTTTTTATGAGGTAGGTTTCAAGCTACACAGCTTTCTAAACCTATTCCCTTCTGAGGGAATATCTGAAAGGGGAATCTCAAGCCATCATAAGTGAGGCAGTTTTCATCTGCCCCCTCGAAATGTTAAACTCTGAATAAACACCCATGTTTCTCCTGATCTATAATTCTGTTGATGAGGCAGTGCTGCTAACCCAGGTGTTAAAAATGCCTTACCCTTTGTACAGTATCAGACAATAATTTAAGATGCAAAGGGATCACTTCATGTCACCTGGTCCAACTCTTGCAGGACCCAAAGTCAGATCCAGCATTGACATTAGATCATGTCACTCAGGGTTACATGCAGTCCTTTTGAGTATTTCCAAGGATGGAGATCCTACTAGAGATTTCAACAGGTTTCCTGGATTTTTTGCCTGCTGACAAATCATCCACGAGTTACTGTGTGCCCTTGGCTCTCACATAAACATCTCTGTGCCCTTCTGGGGTCATTTCTTACTGTGGTGTTTCTTACCTTAGACATGCAAGCATGCTTTTCCTTCCTGGAAGCCAGCTGGATCAACCCAAGACACAAGGTTTGATCAACTCTGTTGCTCAGCTAGGCTTCTCCTTCTTCCCAAAGGGAATCTACACTGACCTAGTTGCCATTACTGAAACGAATGAATGAATCCTGTGACTGGAGTGCAGCTATTGATGGTTACAGGCTGTTCAGAAGGGACAGGCAAGGAAGGAGAGGTGGAAGGGTTGCCTTCTACATCATGAAATGGATAGTGTGTGAAAAGCTGCCTCTGAAGAATAGCCACGAACAGGTTGAAAGCTTATGGGTGAGAATTAGAGACTGAGGCAACACAGGGAACCTTGCGGTTGGTGTCTACTGCAAGCCATCCGATCAAGGGGAGCCTATTGACAAAGCCTTCTTATTCCAGCTACAGAAGGCATCGCGTTCCCAGGCTCTCATCCTGCTGGGGGCTTCAACCACCCTGACATCTGCTGGAAGTAGCATGGTGAGCTGTAGGCAATCCAGGAGATTCCTGGAATGCACTGAGGATAACGTCTTAAGCCAGGTCACAGACAGCCCTATGAGAGGGGATGCAACGCTGGACCTGTTGGTCACCAACGCAAGCGAGCTAATCAGTGACGTCAATATCGGAGACAGCCTGGGCTGCAGTGATCATGCATTGGCAGAGTCTGCAGTCCTGAGGGATATGGGTCACGGGAAGAGTAAAGTCAGGACCCTGAATTTTAGGAAAACAAATTCCAGCTGTTCAAGGAATTAGTCAATGGAACCCCCTTGGAAGGGAGCAGAACAGAGCTGGCAGATCTTTAGTGATGCTTTCCATAGAGCTTAAGAGCTCTCAGTTCCCAGGTGCAAGAAATCAGGAAAGGAAGGTAAGAGACTGGCATGGCTGAACTGAGACCCGCTGGTCAGACTAAATGGCAAGAAGGAAATGCACAGGCAGTGGAAGGAGGGACAGGTGTCCTGGGAAGAGTATAGGGATGCTGC
>WEKW01017894.1:1342-43458 GCA_013389905.1 Sula dactylatra | reverse complement strand
AACTACCGCCCTGTCAGCCTCACCTCTGTGCCTGGGAAGGTCATGGAACTGATCCTCCTAGAAGCTATGCCAAGGTACATGGAGGACAGGGAGGTGATCCGAGGCAGCCAGCATGGCTTCACCAAGGGCAAGTCCTGCCTGGCCAACCTAGTGCCCTTCTATGGTGGAGTGACTACATCAGTGACAAGGGAAGAGCTATGGAAGTCATCTATCTGGACTTCTGTAAGGCCTTTGACACAGTCCCCCACAGCATCCTTCTGTCAAAATTGGAGAGATGCGGATTTGATGGGTGGACTGTTCAGTGGATGAGGAAGTGGTTGGATGGTCACATCCAGAGGGTAGTGGTCAATGGCTTGATGTCCAGATGGAGATAGGTGACAAGTGGTGTCCCTCAGGGGTCCATATTGAGACCAGTACTGTTTAATATTTTCATCAGTGACACAGACAGTGGGATCAAGTGCACCCTCAGCAAGTCTGAAGATGACACTAAGATGAGTGTTGTGGTCGACATGCCTGAGGGACAGGATGCCATCCAGAGGGACCTGGACAAGCTCAAGAAGTGGGCCCATGTGAACCTCATGAGGTTCAAGAAGGCCAAGTGCAAAGTCCTGCACCTGGGTTGGGGCAACCCCCGGTATCAATAAGGCTGAGGGATGAAGGGATCAAGAGCAGCCCTGCAGAGAAGGACTTGGGGGTACTGGTGGATGAAAAGCTGGACAAGAGCCAACAATGTGCACTCGCAGCCCAGAAGGCCAAATGTATCCTGGGCTGCACCAAAAGCACCGTGGCCAGCAGGTCGAGGGAGGTGATTCTTCCCCTCTTCTCCGCTCTGATGAGACCCCACCTGGAGTCCTGCATCCAGCTCTGGAGCCCTCAGCACAGGAAAGACATGGACCTTTTGGAGTGGGTTCAGAGGAGGGCCACAAAAATGGAACACCTCTGCCATGAGGAAAGACTGAGAGAGTTGGGGTTGTTCAGCTTGGAGAAAAGAAGGTTCCAGGGAGACCTCATTGCAGCCTTTCAGTACTTAAAGGGGGCTTATAAGAAAGATGGTGGACCAACTTTTTAGCAGGGCCTGTTGCAATAGGACAAGGGGTAATAGTTTTAAACTAAAAGAGGGTAGATTTAGACTAGATCTAAGGAAGAAATGTTTTACCATGAGGATGATGAAAGAGTGGCACAGGTTTCCCAGAGAGACGGTAGATGCTCCATCCCTGGAAACATTCAAGGTCAGGTTGGACAGGGCTCTGAGCAACCTGATCTAGTTGGAGATGTCCCTGCTCATTGCAGGGGGGTTGGACTAGATGACCTTTAAAGGTCCCTTTCAACCCAAACTATTCCATGATTCTATGATTCTGTGATTCCCCCTCTTCCCCTTAGCCCTGCCCCATTTCAGTGAACTTCAGCAGGAAGCTGTCCAGCAACAGAAGCTATGCCTTTATTGTTTGGAAAGTATTTAGTGCATTTGGAGTGCCATCAGAAGCAGATAAATATTAACCATACCTCTGAGAAGAATCCACGGCTGCTAAGAGCTCATTTTACCCATGGATCTAACACAGGCAACAACATGACC
Source organism: Sula dactylatra (assembly GCA_013389905.1). Lineage (NCBI taxonomy): Eukaryota > Metazoa > Chordata > Aves > Suliformes > Sulidae > Sula > Sula dactylatra. The sequence continues at coordinate 41,885 of WEKW01017894.1, read as the reverse complement.
CTGCTGTTGCCTTAACAATGATAGATATATAACTGAGGGCCAGATTCAATAAAATCTGTCTGAGTTATCCTGAAATCAATTTTTTAGATCTTTTGTGACCTTGCAAGTGACCAAAATGATTGTTTTTATTGAACTGAAATATACCATGTTCTCTGAAAAGTAATTAAGGTATTATGCAACATTAGTCATTATTCAGAAACTATCACAGGCCTTTTCATAAAGTAACGTAATGAGATGACATAGAGTAAGTGATTTGGCTACTTTTTATCTGACATATAAATAAGTGACAGATACAAGCAAACAAATTAATTTCATTTATTCAACAAAGCCTAATCTGTAGTTCTTTTGTATACCTGTGTCATCAGTGTAATTTATTTATTTATTTTTTAATTCTAGGGCTGTATGTCAGAGAAGTCTTCGTGCTGAAGAGAGACTGTATCCTGACTAAGCTAGATGTGTGCATGATGGCCTGTTGTCACTTCACAGAGAAACAGAAGTACAACTTTAAAACGGATTGTGGTACCAGTTTTAATGTAGAAAAACATCTAATAAAGTATTCTATTTTGACAGAGTAAAAAAGTATTCTACCACTTCTTTATTAATTATAAAATAATATTAAAAATAAGTAATTATTTAGTTGTTCTTAAATTAGAAATATATTAATATTGAATACTATTTATTTATTTCAGTTTGCTGGAAAACAGTCTGTAAGACTGGATTGTGACATTGACATTAACAGAAGATCTCAAAGCATGGCAGTATGAGAAGCCCCAGAACGGGGGTTGAGAGGGATATTACCTCAAAAAGACAATTAATAAAGAAATGACATTTTGATTAAAAAAAAAAATCTGCAGTTGTTTCCATTTCATATGGAATTAACAACAACTTTTCCTTTGTTTTGGGCTTTTCTGAATTATTTTTAAGCTTCCCTCTGCTCGCCTCCCAGAAAGCCAGTCTAGCTGCTCTCTGACCCCTCTGCAAAGAACTGGGGTGCTTAAAGGTGTTTAGGGTTGGGGCTCTTCTCTGCCTCACCCATCTCCCTCTGCTCCTGTCTTCTGAGGTATAAATACCTCAAGACTTATTTTCCAGTTGCTAGGGACAGCTGTAGTTATGATATATTTATCCACAGCTTGCTTCTAGAAAAAATTAAGAGGTAGTTTATTACTTATCAGGAATCTAGCTTCCACTTTCTGTCTCCCTGCATGCTAGGCTGGCAGAGATTTCCTGTCCAGAATTCCTAAAGTATGTTGGGAACTGGTCTGTAATACACTGTTTATAAAACAAAATCTAGATTTTGTTTTTTACCATAACAATTATGACTTTTTTTATCAGAAGAGAGTCATTGCCAGAAGTTATTGTGTTGTCTGGTGACCCCCTGATCCTAAAAACCTGCCTGAAGGGCCAAGTTCACAATTCTTCATCTAACAGAAATGTGGTTGAGGTCAAAAAGAGTTTTTGTGGTTTAGGGGTACATGCTGTAGCCCTGGAGAAAAGCGGTAAATGTTTATATTAATTACACTAACAATGTGCAAAAGAAAATATTCTTTGTAAGAAAAAAACCAACTCACAAACACTAACAGTTAATCAGGACTATTTTGGAGGTAAAGTTGTATACGCTTAAAGCAGTTTTACAACAAAATAAATAGTACTAACCTCAGGCATTTATTTTTATTGCACAGCTACCTAACTCAATAAATCTCCTAAAAATTATAAGGCAACAAAATTCTGGAAAGAGTATATTTTTATTTCAATGGACAAAACCATCAAAATGACTTTACACTGCCAAATACTATAAAAGTTCAAATTATTCTTTCACTGTTCGGTTCCAAAAAACCCCTTAGATTCACTGTTGCATATAAGACTTTCTATAGACTTCATTACTTGATTTAAACATTTCAGATTTAAACTATGCTCTGTCAAAGGAAAAAGCTAAAAATAGCCACTGCGTATGTTTTGCCTCACAAGGGTGATCAACAAATAGAAGAACAAAAGGTTATTGAGTAAATACAGATTTTGGACGGGGGGAGTGGGTATAGAGGTTCCAGATTTTTGTAAGTGCTTTTATGACAGACTGACACAAACATTAAGACAGTTTGACCTATTGTGTATCCAAACCCCAACAAAAAGTGATTTATGGCTTATTTAAACTTGTGGTACTGAGGTGGAAGACATTAATCTCATTCTACGGATGCTTAGAATAAATCAAAACTGATTTGTGGATAAGACATTAAACTTGTTTTGTATAAAATTGAAGTTAAAAAAATATACCTGTGTTTCCTCAGACTACTCTCCCTAGCAAAATATTAGCCAGTAGGAATGGCTACAGAAAGCAAAGATCTTTCTTTTTCAACATAGAAAACGTGAACAGCTGCTTGGTTTGAAATGTTTCCTTAAATATGAATAATTGCTCTGGATCAAGGGGTAAAGTGTGAAATAATCATCACCATAGCACTTTTGGAGGTGAATTATCCAAATCCCATTTAAACACGTTGTCAGAAGGTCTGATATTCCTTTTGTAGCAACAGGGAGCAGGGTGAAGCCAAGGGGAAAAAGAACAGATTTTAACAGAAAAATCATGAAACTCTGGTTTCTAGAGCTCAGCACAGACTATAATTTACTATAATTTACTTTTCTTAGATGCTGAAGAAGTATCTTGTCGTAACTAAGGGAAATAGCTGACGGCACTTCATGCGTTCCACAAATAACAATATCTAACAAACAGAATAGTAAAAAAAATTGAATTTTTATATTGAATTTTGATCTGCTTCTATCAAGGTTTCTAAAGTGATCAGGACTTCATTGATATCAGAACTTCATCTGCAGCAACTTTTATCTTTATGTATCACTGTCATATGATTTGGGGTTTAAATAGGATACTGAAGTTCCATGATACCAGAGATATGAGCAAAAATACACAGGCTTTTCTGTCTATGGAAGTTGATGCCCTTTTTAAAATCTGACCTTTAAGTCACAAATTTTATGGAATTCACCAGTCTTTGCAATCTCACTAATCTTTGCCGTGTCTATTTTTGCAGTGTCCAGATGACAGTATTCAAGTTTGCAGTTATTTGATTTATTTTAATTAGTTTTGTGAAGATTTAAAAGTAGCAAAAGCCGATGTTTCTATCTGGACATCCACAAATAGCACACTCTTGAAAGCACAGGATTTCGTCCTTAATTGGAATGGTTTGAAAAATACTATAAAATTAATGTCAGCATTGGTGTTAGTTCCCCAAACCTGCACTCTGACAGTTTTCATTCTGCTTCTTCCCAAATTTCTTTCATCTTGGTCAGCTCATGGATAATACTGAAGCAAAAGTATTTGCTAGGAAAAAGAGGGAATTTTTCTTTCTACTTTGTTCTCTTTGGGGACATGACAATTATATTTCACTCAGTTCACAAAAGGCATCTAAGCTTTTCTTGGTAAACACAATCCTGCTGAATTACAACCTCTCATATAACTTCTGCATTTGTTTAGCATCCATAGATTTACAGGTATTGTCCTCTGCCCAATTTCAGTGTTCAGTAAGTCAGAGAAGGCATCTTGTTTTTAATCCAGCATAAATCCCTGGTTAGTTTTATGAGGCTGTCACAGACAGGACTCAAGGGGCAAATATAGCTACAACATGTACCAGGACTCAGGGATGAGCAGAGCCTCAGGGTAGGCTCAGAGCTGTTTTGAAGACTTTGGGATTGCTTTTTCTGTTGTTCAATTTGCAAACTCTCAGTTTTTCTTTGACTCTTAGGATGAAACATTTGATTTGTACCTGGCTTTGAGTTAATAAACATTTAAAATCTGACTTCTGAAAGAAAAGAAAAATTAAAACTGAACGTTTCCTTCCCACCCTTGGGGATGAAAAGGATGGACCCTTACGAGGAAACCACATCAGGGCTGTTTTGGCTGGATGATGATCAAAACTCCCTTTCAGACCTTACCTCTCTTCTCTTAGCCACAGTACCGGGGTTTTGCGCTTCTGCAGAGAGGCCAGCGGGCAAAAGAGGGCCCTGCCTTAGTGCCAGGATCTCCTGAAATACAGGAATGATAGAGGGCAGAAGCCATTGGCGGGTAGTAGGGGAGAGGGAAGGCTTGTGAGAAGTACCATGATTTCAGAGGGAAACCAGAGGCGTCAGGACTCTGGTTGTCCCTTATGGAAAAGCTGGAGGCAGAAAGGGTAGAGGAGATACTTTGGTGTTTGGCAAGCACAGGGTATCTTTGGCAGCTGGCTGCATCACTAGTTGTTGTGTTTGGGGTTTTTAAAAAACGTTTTTTGAAACGTCAAATATTGATCCCATTTGGCAGTGGGGCACGGACGAACAAGCCACTGCCCTGTGGTGGTAGAGGGTACCAAATCCTAATGCAGTCAGAGAGGTACTCGCACTGATGCATGCAATGGGAATACTCTCTGCAGGGTATTTGGAGCGGCTGGCTCCAAAATTGTGACATTGAGGAAATGTTCCATCTTCCTGCAAGGACAGGGAAATGTGTAAGATGACATCATATTTTAGCCTCTGTTCTCATGCAGTTTAAGGCCAGAATAGACTATTGTATTATTCACTGTGAGCATTTATTTATTATGACCCATTGAATTGCATGCAAATATATATATATATATATAGACTACTTAGCAAGTGTATTTCCATTCTCATAGCCTTTGAGGTGTAAGAAATAAATATGAAATAAATTAGAAAAAAGAAGGTAGCCCCAATGGATGTTTGCAGCCCCTGCACTTTCAGGGAGTTCATCATGATGTTCAGATGTTGAGAGGACCAGAGCAGCTTGTGGATCCCTGAACCAAGCTGCACAGGCAAAAAAATAATCTCCTAGGTCCCTCCAGCCCAATCTCTCAGAAATTCCTGCCGGAGCCTAGACACTGACAATCAACTAGATGTTGGTATATGCATCCAAGTTGCTGTTCCTACTCAGGAAGCTGAGGAGGACGTGCTATCTTAATGCAGGTTTCATGTCTTGTGAACATGGCAAGGACAAAACTGAGCCTTCTTGGCTGTCACTCATCCATGGGGAGGGAGGTGGCTTGTGGTCCTCTGCAAACTCCCCAGAGGCTTACCAACCCTTCAGCCAAAGAGTTGCAGTGTTTAATGAACTTCTCAGCTGGGAACACCAGGGTTGAATTTGTTTAATTTCAGCTGCCAAAAAAATAATTTTACTATGCCTTTGCTTGTCAGATCTAAAAGACCTTTTCCCCAGAATCAGATATTTCCTTCCTATGTCCCTGCTTATTAAGTCACAATTCAGCTTTTTTTTTTCCTGATAAAGGTAGTACGTTTTCTTCCACATCAGTTTTTTTGAGTCCCTGAATCATCTTGAAGGTTTCATTTGAACTCCCTCCATTATTTCCATATAGAAACCAAACCAGGAAGAAATATTCTAGGAAAAGCTTTATTGTGTGTGAGGCAAGAATGCTTCTCTTGATCAGTTATCTGAGATGACATCCAAGAATTCTCTGAAACAATACTTTCTAAAACAGTCTTCCAAATTACAGATATTCTTGAATTTACCTTACATATAACTAAATTGAAATGCATTTTGTGGAACTTGAAATATTTGACTCTACAGTGTTAACTCCTGTATAACAAAAATTTATTTTCATTATTTAGTACCTTGCCAATTTTTGTGTCATTTGCAAACATACCAGCAATGATTTTGTATCATCTCAGTCATATAAACAGCCGTAGATGAAGAACTGACACCCTGTCAGTAACTGTCCGCCTAATGGATACCTCTCCATCAACAACTTATTTTCTGAGAGCTGTTACTGAGCATGCTTTTTGTTTGTGACATGTGTTCTGTTAATTCCACATAAAATGCAAACGTTTTGGTTAAAGTACTATGCTGTAGTAATAAAATTGTAAAAATTAGTTGTCTTCTTTTTAACAACTTGTTATATCAAAGAAGATAAGATCATTTCACTGGATTTGCCTTCTGTAAAGCCATGCTGGCTGTCCTGATTTATATTTTCAGTTAAATTATTTGTTGATAGAATCCTAAGTAACTAATTCTGTTGTTTGACCTGTTGTGGCAGTTCTCCATTCTTTTGGAATATCTCCAGTTTTCCAAATTTTCTCAAATCAGACTTCAGTGCTTCAGCAATCCCCTTCAGTACTGAAGATGCTGGGAGAAGAAAAAGGGTCTACTGATTTCCAGAACCTTTCAAAACTCAACTGGACAAGGCCCTGAGCAATCTGATTTATTTAACTTTGAAGGTAGCCCTGCCTTGAGCAGGGGATGGGACCAGGTGACATCCAGAGGTCCATTCCAACCTAAATTTTCCAATAAATCTATTTTCCATTTTATATCCCAAATGGACATAATCACCACTCTGAGGGAGGGGAAAAAAAGGTAGTAATCACGTGCCTAAAGGCTGTGTCATATTGCATAAAGTTACTCAGTCTTAAATCAGGAATCTATTAATTTTTGAGTGATTAACCTGATATCTTAAGAATTTTGTGTACTTTTTGCATGAGATTATCCTTGACTGTTCTGAGTGACTAATGAAAATTAACATGCTGGTATGGAAGATTCAAGTGGGAAAGGAAAATCAGACAACCCTTAAATTAATAAGAACTTTTCATTGTTTCATTGGTTGCTGGAGCTGAAAAGGTTTCTAAGAATCTTTTGGTCAAAATTAGTAAGTAATTGAATGTCATGACACTTGACAGTCAGGGGTGCAATGGACTTAACCCGTCTCCTTTGTCAGAAAGGAAAAGAGTAATAAACTGAGTGCAACTTGAATTAGCCTCTGCATTGGAGGAACACATAGGTAGTAGAGACTTCAACCAAATACAGCAGCAAATCACAGCACATCTTACTGCAGAACTTCAGTGCTACAGGAATACAGTTTTCCTGGCATACTGAAGTAGAGTGCTGTGGTGATCCTGCCTGAGCTCCTTAGCTCCATTTCCCCTCAAGAATTAATTCAGAATTTCAATTTTATATTAAGTGCAATGAATCAGTTTCTCTGCAGCTATATCTGAGAGAAGTACTGTGCCTTTTATTTTTAGATGAATTAAAATCAATTTATTGTGATTAGTGCTTCTCATTTTCTGAACTTCCTGCTTTCTCAGCTAACGACAATTAGTTTGCTAAGAATACCCGTGTTAGAGAGCAAAGTGCATAAAGCTCTGATGTAAAGTCAAATTCTGCTTTAATTCATCTCACTCTAAAGCCTTTTCTTTCTGATTTCAAGACTCTGACTCCAGTCCTGCACCTGTTTGACTCAAGCTGGAGGATCTGACACAGCATTAGCCTCTGCACTACAGTTTGTCAAAGAAAAAGCAGCTTAGTGGGATTTTGCATGCTCTGTAGGAACCTTCCACCCACTAGTGTCTCCTGCAGCAGAAGTCTCCCCTATCCTGCTGAGGCCTCCCCCAAGGAACTATTTTGGGGGGAGCAATTTCATTTGCTGCATATTGAAATTTCTGGTTTACTTTTCTCAGCTAACCCATGTATGTATGTTTAGCACAATTCTATTTAAAGGCACTGTTATTAACAGATGAATTTAATCCTTCCTGTACCCAGTTACATGTGCCTCATAAAATGGTCTACCAGAGGGACTTCAAGTCACTGCTGATGGCACTGAATAAACCCCTTAGGCTCCTACAGCTAATGCTGCACTGGTGGACATGTGGATCCCAGCTCAGTCAATGGGCTGTAAGATGGTACAAAGGTCTCTAACCATGCAGTGAGTTGTCAAAATATGGCTTTTGTGCTTAAAAATGTGTTGAGGACAGAAGGTTAGCATCTGAGTCTATTCTAATCACAGACCCCCCTTGACCCCTTTGTCTCATTAGCCAAGGTATTATCTGAGTCATTATGTCGTTTTCAAGGCAAGATCAGCTTGCAAGACTGAACCTTTCCCTGTTTTATACACCCAGGAAGATGTCTGAATGCATATTCATTTTAATGTTAGGCATCATCTTACTTTTTTAATTTAATCAAATTAATTTTTCCTTCTTTTACCTGAGTAGGTTTTTAATGGCTTTTAGGAAACAACGCCTGGATTTGCTGTCTGTGTTCTCTCCAAATGTCTGTGTTAACAGTGGACAGATTGTACTAGGTGACAATAATGTTACCACTGTAACAAGCCATTTCTGTCTCTTTTTCCCTACCAGAGCAAAACTTTGCCAAATATTGTTCCTATTTTTCCAACCTCAGCTTGAAAAATGTGTTTCTTCCTATTTATCCTTACTGCCAAAATGAATTCTCAGCTTGAACGCTGCAGCCTCTTCCTTATACTTCATGCCTAGTCATCTGAGTACCATCAAAGCCTTCATTCTCTGCACCTCTAACACTGTTTCCTGCCTTGAAATGTTGCTCTGGCTTCCAGCCTCCACAGAGCTCATTTCTTGTCATCTCAGGTCTTGCTGTACTGTGTTAAGCTTTCAGACATGATTGCTATTCACAGCATAGCTTGGGTTGAAAGCCAAACCAGCAGCTTTCAGATACCTAAATTGCAAGCTGTGAACCACAAATCTCTTCTTCTCTCCCATCCTTCCCCTCTACTTGAAAGCCCCTACTGCTGAAAACACCTAAGATTACTATGCAGCACCCAGACACCCATTACTCTTCTCCAGTTCTGCAAGTGCCCTGAACTGTCCCATCTCAGCAGCTCCATGCCTATCTTTGGACTATTCCCCAATGCAGATATTCTCCTATATAATTTTTTTGGGAGGCCCCACACTGACAGAACTGGCCCCTAAGCAAATACCTGGACGAAGGGGAGAGGGGGTGTGTCGCCTTCTTAACATTACTAAGCAGCTCCCAAACTTTTCTGCCACAACCTCACCTCCAGTTGCAGTTTATGAGCCAACTGTTTGTCTGGGAGAGGAGACAATGTTTTCCAACACCTAAAATGACTCAAATCAGCACCCACCACTTCCCAAGATGTGTCCTAACTACAGCCCTAGGTTAGGGAGTCTTCTGCTAGCTCTCTCCTCTGCACTGTGCAATTTGTGCTCTTCACTGGGGAGTGATAATAGTTTTCACCAGGAAGAGGAGAAAGCATCTTTAACCCTGTTTTCTACACCATAATCGGGAACTCTCATTGGAGGTCAGAGAGCTGGGTTTGATCCTGCTTATTTGACCTCCACTCCTAGTGAAAAGGGAAGGGGAGAGACTGAATCTTTTATTCATTGGTCATGGTTTAAGCCATTAAACCAACATCTAAATATGGGACCCATACCTTTCAGACTGCTGAACAGTCCCCGTACTCTACGTCTGGGATGGAGGCAATCCTTAGTCGTTTCAGCAGTCGGGTATTACACCACCCCACTTGCTGTTACCTACCTCATTCCCTGAATCTATGCCTTCATCCCAATTTCATCATTGACAAATTCTGCTTTGTTTCAACTGATGTGATTTAAGGAGTGGGAAGGATGAGTAGCTTTTATTTCACATTAAACTGGCATTTCGCAAAGGGATATGGCTGGATTCCATTTCCATTATCTAGTTTGGCCATTATCTGACATTTCAGATGGAACTGATTTATTGAAATTATATTACCTCAGCACTCAGTGGTTACTCACTGCCTTCAATGGGAATTTGTTCAGATAATCCATTGGGGCATCATTTAAAAGGACTGTCTAGAGTACTCCTGCAAGTAAGGCAAGAAGCATTGGATCAGCATGGCTAATGGCACCAAATGTGAGGCAAAGTTTTGTTGAAAAGGGTTGAAAAAGTAACAATTTATTCAAGAGGATTATCAGAAACACACAGCAGTGTTCTTGAAACTAATCCTATTGATTCCCCCCTTTCTTGATCTTTATTATTTTCCCTGTATCAGGCAAGTTGGAGGAATAAAAATGTGCTTCAGGTTCAGTTCATTCTTATTATTTCACTTATCTGTATTCTACAGAGTCCCACATAGAGAAGTTAATCTTCTATTTATCTGAAGAATATTTTATATGTGTTATCCCATAACAGCCTTTTCTACCACTGCAATAGTGAAAATTCTATTCACAGTACTGTTATGAACATATTAGCCTCATTTTTAAAAATGAAGTTGCAAAAATATGGTATAGGTTCATACTCAATTTCTCAATCAGAGGGCAATTTTTTTTCTATAGTATTTTCATGAAGATATTTGAGAAGGGGCAAAATTAAACTAGGAGGAATTTCAGAAGTAGTGTTGCAAAAAAGGCTCTCCTACAGTGATGCAGAAGACAACTACTGAGCAGACATCTAAAAATACCTAAAATGGGAACCAGCTGAAACGGTTTAGAGTGTCTTCCTGCTACTCAGTGCAGTATGCTATTGAGCTAATTGAGAGCATATAAACGTAACTTTGCACTTAAGAGATCCTTAAAATCACCTTTTAGTCCTTCTCTATTTTGAAACTCTGTAATGAAAGTGAAATCCATAAATCCTAAAAGCTTAACTTTGATGGTCACAACTTGCACAGGGACTGTCTTGCTCGAATACATGCTTTTGCATGAACATTTCTCAACCTTTTCAGATTAAGGTTTAGAGGGTTTATGGTTTTTTTGTTGTTAGTCTGTTCATTTTTAAGAGAGACCTAATCTTCTTATATCCATTATAGAAATCAAAAATTCCTATCAGTGATGTTAATCACAAGCCTGTAAAATCTATGTGTAATCTGGGTGAGATCTTTGTGAAAAATAGTGTGAAGCCCACATCCAGATACTGTCTTTGGTTTATTAATAGTATTAGATTGATAATACTATTTGAAATCTTTTATACAACCCATCGCTTGTTTTCTGGAGGCCACTTTGCGTCACATCACACCAGGTGAGAAATGTTGCCGTAGGCTGACCAAAACTATTAGCTCTGGAAAAACTGGTCAATGGTATGCAGGAGCATCATAATGGTTCCTTTTTGGCCTTAAAATCTAAAAAAAGTACAGTCAAAGAGCGTTCAGGGAAAGATTAGCATGGAACTTTGTATCGGTCCGCAGTGAGAAAAGAGGGCAAGACTAAACCTTTAATTTTGCAAAGTTCCAAATTGCTGAACTACACCAATTACTGTTAATAGCACTTCATCTGAAAGTGAGTCTTAAACAAAATGTTTTCTTGTCCCAGAAGAAAAATCATGGTTTTATAAGAAATAAGTATATTGAGGTTTGTGATTATAAATATTAAAACTGTGTATTTATGAAGCAGAATAGTTGCCTTGTTATATGCTAGTAAAGCAGACTGTACTCAAATAACGGCACATCTTGTTGCAAAAGAAAAAGTGGCTGCTGGCTTCATCAGTTTCCCCAGCTTCTCATTGAATCTCCCTTGGAGGTAACACCTAGGTGTCTCCAGATGTGTGCACTGTAGCCACTGCTACTACAACAGCACTGAAGAGTAAATATTATCCAAGCTAGTGTTTAGCTGCTAGGGGAGGCACTGAAAATAATATGATCTCACTCTCGGACCAGTGGTGCTGGCTATGCCTGGAGAAACTGCTGGTGACAAAGGGCTGTAGGGCTTTAATCTTAAGCACAAAGTGATCTTAGCTGTCATCCATGCAGTTACCTGCTGGGAAAGTGGCTCCCTTTAAGTGGAAAGAAGTTCTCTGGTGGGAGAGTAAAAAGAGGAGAAACGCTAGCAGGCAAGACATCTAGGGCAGGTGGGGGCATGGGTCTGGGAAGGAGAGGTGTGAACAGGGGCCTGGGAAACCCTGGCTTAAGAGGACTGGGGAGCTGGGTACTTTTGGGCTAGGAGCCTTGGATTTGAGATGAAGATAGAAGTTGCTAGCACAGTAGGGGATGCTGTGTGATAAAAAGGTTTAAGAAGTCACCATGAGACAAGATACCCCTAATGAGGAATACAAACGGTAAGCAAAGGTATAAACCTCCAAAACTTTTCTCTTCCTTGCCTCTAGCCCCCATGCTCTTTTTTTGGTGTCTGGCATATGGAAGCCTTGTTTTCAAAAGCTTAAATGCCCTTGGCATAAAGGATGAACTGATCCTTATGATGCCCCTTAACTTTCAAAACCTTTTGATGATATTCCTCTCAGTTGACTCTTAGACATAATAGGTTCTTACTGGCTTAGAGGGAAGGTCAGGTTTTGGACTAAAGGTAAGAATAAATGCTTAGATCACAACCATGATGAGAAGCCTTTGAAGATCAGTGCCAGATTTTTTGCTGTTCAACATGTTCAGAATTAGCCTGGAATAAAGGCAGTATTAGTGAGGTGAAGGTCTGCAGTGGATATAAAATTATTCAGAGGGTTCAAAATTAAAGCTGAATGCAGAATGCTACTGAAGAAGTTCACAATATTAAATGACAAAGTGACAGATGAAATGGGGAATTCACATGGGGAAAAATACCAGTAACTGTACATGCATAGTGATGGATTCTAAATGAGCTGCTACTGCTCAGCAAATGAAGTTTTGGAGCTGCTGTGGCTAGTTCTCCTGAGACATCAGTCCAGTTCTTAGGTGTGATTGCAAAGGCACAGTGAATATGAGGCACTATTAGAAAAGAATGAAATGCAGAACATAATCATGGCACTTCTCATCTTAAATTCTTTACGCATTTCTTGTCGTGCCATCTCAGGAAGCATATGGCAGAACTAGGCTCATCTACCTGCTAGATGACCTTCACCATTCATTTGTTCTGAACATAACAAATGTCTGAATACTCAGGAAGCTACTGCTTCCCTTGTGCAGAAAGAAATTAACTCCTCCATCACTGTCTCTGTTGGAGGAGAGGAAGCCATCCCACCTTGCCTCTTAGCTGGAAGGCTAAGGCTTATTCACGTTAAGGCAAACCACAGTTTGAAGTAGATAAAGCTTGAGGTGGAAAGTCCAGCCAGAGTTTACGAAGTTATATTAACAGCAAGAATAAATTTCCTGAGAGATTTAGTGTGGTACCAGGGCTACCAGTATTGGTTAGTACATCTAGTTGGTTAGTACTACATCTAAGCAGTACAGTTTGTACTGGCAGCTGTGCCAGTTAGGGCAACAGCCAGTGACCTTGAAGTCAGTTCTTTCTCAATGTGTTTTTTGCTCTGGCCAAAGGTGGTATCTGTTACGCTCCCTTTGCCACCTTTGGGAACATCACAGGTTTAGCAATGAGAGAGCTTAACTATCCTGCATTCGTGAATCTCTTTTTCTGAAGCTGGCAGATGACTTGAAGCTGGCCACTGGAATGACAGCATCTGAATTCCTTTTAAGTGGTTTCAGGACAATGCAACCCTGAGATTTTGGTGGGTGGCCGCAGACCTCTCAAGGAAGAGGGATCTCTCCTCCTCATACCACCAATGACCTTTCCCCAGACCCAGCATGTTTTTCCCTCCTCTGAATGTGAGATGGGCACCACTGCTCCATAAATGTCATCAAAGCCAAGCAGCAGGACAATTTCTGTTGGATCTAGGGGTTGCCTTAAAGGAAATAACTAATATAAGAACATCTGTAAAGAAAGTGATCCACATGAAAGGCACAGTATATATTTCTGTCTTTTCTGCTTCTTTAATTTTAGTTTTGGTAGTCACCTATCAAACATGATACTCAATTCAAGTAAATTCCTGCCTATAGAGAAAAGCATCAGTAAAAGTTGCAAAATATTTTTAAGACCATCAAAAAGTAAAAACAGAAAGCATGAAGTATTTTAACAATTTGGAATTTCAAGGTTAGCATGAACTGTGCAGAGAGAACAGGATGTCTAAAATGAAATATAGGGACAGGCTGGGTAACCCAAACCTAGAAGCCCATATGAAAATGTAAGACTGTTTGGTTTGTGGGGCAAATAACATAAGAATATCCATAAAGGAAAAAGTCCGAATTACTCTTTCTTTCAGCCAATCCCAGGAAAACAAAGATAGACAACAAGTTACCCCCATAACAAATACGGTTCTTACAGGTGATTGACCGTACTAAATAATTCCTTTAGAGATAAGTTTGGGGGTAAAAATATGCCATCAAGTTCGAATATGGTTTTAGAAAGATTGGGAAGGTGGTCATCCATGGCAAGCTTATGTCCCTGTTTATACATGCAGTTGAAGTGGTAACAACTATTATAAGTTTCCTGGTATTTGATAGCTTTCTTAAACCTCAGCTACGGAAGTCACAGGATTATGAAAAAAGCCAGCTTTCATTAAAAACCAGAAATGTTTATGACTTATGCCTTAAGAGAAAAGCCAGAAAGTATGACCAAAATACACTCTAAAAATAGCAGAAAGAGAAGACTGCCACAACCTCCTGTTTGATAAAAGTCTCCTAGTTAAATTGATCAATTGATGAATGGCTTGACTTTTGAAACTTTGGGGCTGGCAAAAGTCCAAAAGGATAACTTTTTAAACAGAAATCAAGCTTACCTGACTGACTGAGTAGCAGAAACTTCCACCAGACCGGAACCAACTTGTATAAAACTGATTCCTTATCCTGTACTGGATGCATGAATTGCATGGCAGAAAATGTATTGCACATGTCAGAACAATGTTTAGGGAAAAGCTACTGACTGAACATCAGATTTCCTAATGATAGTTGGGCCAAAAGTAATCTAAGTATCACCATGTCATGGCTGAATTAACAGAAATCCCTCCATAATACTAGAATACATAGCCTAGTGCTTGCAAAGTTTAAAATAAGTTGAATAAACACAATTCACCCCTGGTCAAAATTCTTGGAAGCCCATATAATTACAATAGAAGTGATTTGGTTCACCAGGAGCACTAAATGACATAAAATGTAATTCCTACACCCAGGCTATGTTATGTGCGGCATATGCCTTCTATTTGATACGTGTAAGAGAAAATTGGCCTCCAAAGTGCCAACTTTAAATGTGAACAAGGCATGGCGATTCCACTGTAGAAAGCTCTTGCACTGGTCAGTGCAGTATGAATATATCTCAAGAAGTTTTGCAAGCAGATGTGACTCTAACTCCTCTCTTGGGTGTAGGTTTCTGCCTCTTCTCTTGTATCTTGTGACCAGATATATTATGGATCCTCCATGCGATAAACAAGCTCCCTTTCACAATTTTGGATGTTGGGATTTCTGAATATCAAAAAAAGGCATCACTTGAATAGGATATATTCAGGGTGGGGAAACTAGTCCTTGCCAAGTGCTGACTATGCTTTTCAAAAACATTTTTAGGCCAAATATTAACCACAATTGTTTATCCAATAATAATATGAAAAAAAGCATGTACTCACATGCCTTGCAAAATGAAGTCATGGGTTGAATTCAGGCCCCAAGGCCACAGGTTTTTCTACCCTTGTCATACTTCAAATTTAGTTGGGATTTTGTATCAAGCATATATTTTAGCAGACGGAAATGAGAAGTCCAAATGCCACTTTTGATGGAATCTTAGATGGATGATCTCTAAATTTTCTATAGACATAGGCAATAAGATTCTAGTGTGCAAATGTAAATGAAGCTTTGTTTCCATATTTCTATATCTGTCTTATTTGAAACTATAAAATATGAAAAGGCTAAGTGGAAGCTAGCTTGTTCCTAGAAGCCAGTCCTGACAAGAAAGACAGGATTTAGATTACTGTATGGCCCTATATTCACTAGCTAGTACTCATTTTAAGAGGACACTTTGGAAAAATACTGCCTGTATTTGTTTTTCTTCTAACCTTGTTTTTTGTCTTAGTTTGGTTTTCTTCTTTCTTTTTACTGTCTGCAAGGCAGACTCCGTGTTGTTCAATATGCATGAAGTGGTATGGAACAAAGACACCAGAAATTACAGTGAAGAACAAACCATTGTATTTGCTTGCAATGAAAAAGAATACATCCCATAAAAAAAAAAAAATCAAAGTTTGTAAATTGGGATTTACTTTGCATGTTACTGATCAAGAATAAGTCAGTGGGACTTGCCTGCCTGGCACATGTGGAAAAAAAAGTAAAATAAACCAAAACAAAGTATGTGATATAGCCACTATAGCTGAAACACACTATGGAATAAAAAGGCATTGCAGATTGTGAGCCCTTTGTAATTTTTAAATTTGCTAGCATCTAATTATTTGCTGCAATCAGTCTTCCGTTCCATGAGTTAAGAGGATTGCACATATCAGTGTAAATGTTCTGCCTATAAGGTCATAAAGACTGAGCTGTTTTCCTCCAGAGGGTTTGATGGGGGCTGAGCAGTTCTTAGGATGCCTCACCCCATGCAATGTGCTAATGGGAAAATGAAGGGTGTTAGCATCTTCCCAAAGCAAGAAAGAAAAATTCAGTCATTCTTGGCAATGCTCCAAGATGGTCTCCTTTCAAATTAATCTGTGCCATTCCTCAGTCTCATTAGGAATTAGGGACTTGCTGATTCCTGTCGACATTAATATCATGAAGGGAGAAACAGCCTCTCCATAAAAAGCAGAAGAAATTAGTGCAACCGAAATATTTAAGGCCAAACTCTGCATTTAGTTACTCTTTGGTAAGGTTATTACAGATTAGTGCTCATAAATGATATGTGGAAAATGGCTCATCATGTTTAAATAATGCTGGCCTGATTTTCAGTGCTGTGGCGTGATTTTCAGCTGCAGGCATTTAATACTTCTGCAAAGAAATGTCCCAGTTCTTCACAGTATTCTTTCATTTGGAGTTGTGGGTTTTTTTCTTACATTATATCATACACTTTTTCTTCGAAATTCTTTTTTCCTTTGAAGTTTGTTATAGGGAAAAAATAAAGCTGCTTGATGAAATTTTTATTATGTTGGTGCACTTTGCATGGTGAATTTGGGACTGAAAGACAAATCTGATTTGTCACTGTGGCAATCAGGTGTAAAGGTGGTACATTGCTGTGCCTTTGATCTCAGATCACTGGCGGTCTAAAAGTGGCATGGCTTATCTTGCCTATAGAAAGACAATTTTGATTTGAGGACTCGGAGTCCCGCATTAAACACACTGCCATACATGCAGTGAAATTACAGCACTGACAGTCCTTGGCTGTAGAAAAAGAGGAAAGGTAATAGTTGTAAAAGATAAGGTGTCAGAGGTTGGGGTGGGGTGAGGGGTTGATTTTTTTTTTTAATGAGGAAACTATTTAAAATTCTAGTTTTTGCACAGTGTTTTAAAGTGCTGATTTAATGATGCTTTAGTAATATGGATGTGAAAGTGAAAAGAAAAGCAGCCACTATAGATAGAAGCACACTGTAGTTAAGATGGATTTTCTTCAGGCTGAAATAGGGTTTTCTCTTTAAATATAGAGGTGGTGTTGTTATGAGATTTGCAGTGGAATGTGGAAACAATTTAAATTTGCAGTTATTTGATATCATTCATTAAATCATAGAATCATATTCCTAGGCTTGAAAGGGACTGGAGGAGGCCATCTAGTCTATCCCCCTCTCCACATGGATATCTCTGTCAAGCCACCTCTAACCATGCAGGCTCCACAAACATCCACATAATCAGTGCCTCACTACTGTGATGATTAGAAAAAAAATATCCTAATCGTAATCTTGAATGTTTGTTGCTGTAACTTCAGCATGTTATTGCTAGCCCAGCTCATTGTGAGCATGGAGAACAGATTCTTCCCTTCTTTGCATCAGTTTTTTGGATCTTCTCATCCCAAGAAGACCTTTTACAGAGGTTTCCAGATTTTTCATTATCCTCACTGCTTTTCTCTGGACCATCTCCAAGGAGTCCATATCTTCAAGTGCAGCAGTCAAACTTTAAACACAGTATTCCAGATGGGTCCTTAACATATGTTGAATCTTTTGGAGGCTAACCTCCTGTTCATACAGGAGTTTGCTTCTCCTGCAATGGCAAGACACCACTGTCTCAGCCTGTGAGCTGCTGAAGCCTCTGCTCTGTTTTTGCAGGACTGCTACATAGCAACACATTGCCTCGCCTCTATTTGTGGAGCTGGTTATTTCTGCCTTAGTTCAGGATCTGAAATTTGTCTCCAGGGTTTATACACACACTTTCCAGGATGTGTTACAGGTCCCCGAGGTCGGATGCTGGGTTCACAGGTAGCATGATTCCCAAAGCTACAGAGGTTTGGAAATTGCTTTTTGAAACATGCTCATCAAAAAAGTTGGTGAGGGGCAGAAAGGAGGCAGTGACAAAAATGCATAATAACACAGACTTGTGCTTTTGCCTTTATTCAGCTGAAATGTCAAAAATCCTCCCTGAAATATTACTCGGGTCCAACAGCAGCTCCTCATCCCTGGTGATTTTTCACACATACCTCAGCACAAAGTGTAGATATAGCATTTCATTTCTCTCTGAGCATGCTTAAAAGTAGAGTGTTTACTATAAGGTAACATAGGAAACAATATTAGTGCTAAAATAGGGCAACATGAGCAGTAGTTTGGCCTGTATGGGCAACCATTACAAGCATCCTCTGCCATCACAGCTTTCGTTAGTTTAATGGGAAATAAGATACCACAGGAACTCCGTAAGTAAGAGGCAGAAATGAGCAGGGGCTTTCTGTGAGCAAAAACTCAGAAAACTATGTTGATTACTATATAGCCAAGAGATACGATTTTCCCTTCTTTGGACCGATTCACAATCATCTTATCATATCCACTTACATTATATAGACTAAGATAAGTTTATGTTACTGATTAAGATAATTAAAAGGAGGTCCAGTGCTGACTTTGTGGCTCTCTTCATGTGATTATTCGTATCTGTAGATACTACAAAACCATAAAGTTACCTAAGTGAGCAAGATTTTCTGCCCTAAGAGCGCCCTATTAAAATAACTTAATTTTGTGGGTTTATTTCCTTCTTACTTTTATGCTTGCTTTCATTAAATATCTATACGATTATCAACCGCATACATTTTTATCATTATATTATGTGCATTTTATATGCCATAACTGTATTGCATTGTTCTTTATTTTTCCATCGCACTGCATATTTAAAATATGAAATACAATTTATATTATGTACTACCAGGAAAACTTTTGGGACAGATTTCTTGAACATTTTGCATCCTAAATTATGTGCAGAAGGTCAACAAAATGTCATGGAATGAAAGAACAAGGTCTGAACTTGTTCAGTGTTACAAAAGAAATACAATTTTTTTTTTAGTAAGTAGAAGACTGAGAAGTTCTGGGGAGGAGTAGAAATTCTCCACCCGTATTCAAGTGTCTGTGACTGGCTGGTGTCAGACAACTGGATGTAAACATGCCAGAGTGACAACTGCAAATACCTGGTGACCTTTTCAAACCACTCTCCAGGAGCTGGCAGTGTTGACCAGCTGGCAAGCGCATCTCAGGTTTCCCACATAATCTCATTTTTCAAATGTGTACATACAAATAAATTTAGTTAATCTCTTTCATAAACATAAATGTATGCTGGAGACTTCAGAATTTCAATTCTTTGCTCTGGAGCTTTTCTTGCCTGCCCAAACTCAAAAACTCAGGTCTTTTCAGATCTCCTGGGAATATGTAGGTGTCAAAATCAGTACAGCCCATCCCACACACTCCCCCGTACATGCCTTCCTCCATCTTCTCCCTTAGTCATTGGGAATTCATCCTCCCTATCGTTCAGGTCCATAACATGGATTTTCTTCCATGACTTTGGATCCATATGTTTATACTGAGCTTGTCCCTGAATTTTTGTGACTGTCTGCATCTGTAAGATAGATCTTTTCTGTCCATCCACCCAGATAAGATTTTTCATTCAGGTTCCCACTCTATCTCAGTTATTGCAACATTGTCATCTCTGATACATTAGTGACATATTGGCTCTTCTATAGCCTTCCTCACTCAGCCAAAAATGACAGTCTCCATCACCTGCTTTTTATATTTTTTAAAGCAAACACTACCTTTCTTTCTGTGATGCCTCCATCCCACCTTACCGAGACTCCCTAGAAACACCCTCAGACTTGCCCTGTTGCTCATTAGATGCCTCGTGAGTGTTGCCCCAGGGACAAGCAGGCGAGCTGTCAGTATTAACAGAAGCAGAGCATCTGCAGCCACATCGCTGAGACCTTGAAGACCTCAGAGCTTGTTGGGTCAAACTGGCTTTTTGTTCTCTGTTTGTAGAGCATATAGAGCAGCGGAGTCCAGTTTTGTGGCTGGGTTCTTAGGCACTATTACAGTACAAAAAACAACTACTATTAATAATTACAGTGTCCCAAGGGAATGTTAGCATGAGAGCTGTAGAGCAGAGTCATGCTTTGTGTATACTCTTGCAGTGCTGATGTTTACCGTAAATCCACACCCATATATGTGAGTAGCTTTGATTTCCTATGATTCAGCCCATGCCTGCTTCTTCCCAGCCATTTGTTGCATTGTTTTATTTCCATTTGATACAGAAATAATACAAGAACAGTATTAAATTGCTCTAATATTGTCCACCTAGACCCAGACTTGTCAGAGACAAACTAAAAGCTTTGCTCCAGCAGTGCCAAATAAGCACAACCAGAGGTAGCAGAATACCAGTGGGGGATAAGGAAGAAAAGTTAAGAGAGCTAACCTTCTGCCATCCCAGTATGCTAAACAGAGCACTTAAGTAGTTCAGACAGTATAAGTTCAGGTATGATTTAAAGTAGTCTACAGTTGCCAGATGTCCTGACCTTGAGAATAAATCCTCAGATCCAGGTGGTTTTCTGGCAGACAAGGCGATGCTGTTTGACTAAGAGGGAGCTTGCAGCAGCAACAGCAACACCTACCTGGATTTGCTGGTGGAGCATGTTTCTGGTTTACAGCCTCTCTTCTGTAAGCACAAAGCCCATGAGACTTTTTTTGTTGCTTTTCTTTCTTACTTTAAATGTAGTCTCTTCTCACTTTCCATTGTAAACGGAACTTCTTTTCCACTTGGGAGGGTTTTAATGTTTGCAAGTATTTTTCATTTTCATAGGGAAAAAGCCACTTGACTAAAACATTTCATGCTATAAAGATCATCACATTTCACACTGTAAAGATCACTCCTTTTTGGGCTGCTTTGGGATTCCAAAGAAATGCTAGATATCAATAAGTGTAGATGATACCACTGTATAGCACAGTTTATAGTATTGCAATGTAAAGGCAGATGATCAAAAAGATTGCCTGTCACATCTACCTCTGAAAATCTTCCCCATAGGCCTACTGTTTGTCAAAGGCAGCCTCTTAACTAAAATTCTTGGTATGAAGAGGAGTCCTCTGCAGAAAATAAACAGAAAATATACAGCTATAATTCCACAGAGAATGTAATTAAAACCAGAGGGCATAACAGACTTCTTAAAAAAGAAACGTTACCAGGAAAGACCAAGAATTAGCCACTGGATAAAAGAAATGTTGAAAACCCACTTGAAAAAGAAACTAATAATGAACATGCACGGCTATGCATAGCCCTTACACTTACAAGCAAGGAAAACTTTAAAAGTTTAATCAACATTTTAAATAATTCAGACATTCCTCCCTCTGTTTTATGTAGTCCCTGTTTGGAGAGCACAAGGAGACAGTATTTCCACAGCTATAGGAGTAGAAACGCCAAGTCACAGTCTCATGAACAGCAGTGCAGTTACCCATGCTGCTCATTTTTCAGAAGAGTCTCTGGTATAATTTTGGTCTGGATCAACCAGAAGTCTTCTAAATTATTTTTAGGAGTGGTTGGGGTGTTATCACAGGCTGGGGGATGCTACCAAATGGCAGCTTACATGCACTGGCAGTGCTTTGGAGAAAGCAGAAAGTGTGGGCACAGGCTGCTCCATAGTAGTTGGCTTCAGTGCCGGAGCATGGTCCCAGCATCTTTAATTGAGTCGTGTTGGGACAAGGCAGAAAGCACTATCACACAACACCACTAACTTACTTAAATTTAAAAAGTAGTATGCTTACTGAGATGTTTCTTGTAATGAGCTATATGTGAATTGTTGTTTCACAAATAAGCAAGGAGGTGAAAAAAATGCTACATTATAATGGTGATACTTATCAGGCAGCCACAACACTGAAGAGACTGTAGATCTCACCTGAACTGGTTTCAGGTGGTAAGAACGGGCCATCTCCCATGCTCACCACCCCAGGAAACTAAAAAACTCAAACTAGATCTAAAACCGAACACAGCTGCTGGGAAGGGCTGTGGCTGCTGCTCCCCACCCCTCTCAGCCCTGGGGGGCTCTTACGGGACCGGGTGTCTCTGAGAAGGAAAGGAAGGGCACGAGGTGTGGGCAAGCTGCAGTGGAAAAGTAATGCCATACAAGACAGAGAAAGGGTGGGATTTTCAGAACCATTGAAGGAACAGGATTTTTCTCTCCCAATCGAGAAGCTGCTGGATCAGGCCCTAAGTCACCTCCAGGAGGAGAAGCAAACCCCCTGGCAGGTCTGACAGAGCTCAGGAGCAAGCCCAGCCGTTCCCTGATGTTGGTGCTTGAGCAGTTTGTCATACTCTAGCTTTCCTAGTTTTCAATGTGCAATTATTTCACGACTGAAATGGAAGGCCTAAATGCAAAAAGAAATTTTGGAACGCTGTAATTTTCCAGCTGGTAGGAATATATCGTGTCTCCAGAGTGAAAAGTGCTCGCCTGGTGTAAAACGTCTAGGTTTAAATTTAAACCAGCCGTGGTATTTAGTGACATCTAGGGACTATCTTCGAGTATTACATCTTCTGGAAACGACGTGTATCTCCATGTGCCTCCAAACAGCAACCAGCGGTTTGAACTCTAAACCATTACTTCCAGCCGTGGCAGTAAATGTTGAAGTCTGCGGATAGTCGTTTCCATCTCTGCAGTGACTGAGAAATGCAATAGGTCATGGTCTGTGGAAATAAATAAATGCTAAGGCATTACTTTATATTTTAAATTAAACACTCTGGGTTACTTAAATATTGCAGTTTCTGACCAGATAGAAATTTTTTGCCATAACTCTGTTCCCACCCTTTTCCTCCCATGAAATTACATGCCATTCACCTTTGTGCTTTATTTTCCAAAAAGTGCCATGATAGTCTTAGAGTATTCTGACAAAAGCTGCACTGGGAATTTTTTCATTGGGATGAACATAAAAATAAATCACTTCTCATAAAAAGCTAAAACTCTGTGGCTGATGAATTATTTTTTTTTCCTAAAGTTAAAACCACTACCGGAAGAATTTGGAACTGCACGGACATGCTGCAGGGCTAAAAATTCATATCCAAATATTTGCTTATGGGGCATCCCTATGGATAGCCACTATTGCCTCACCTTTCAGTTCAAAACCCAAGACTACTAAATGTAATGGTCTTGAGACCATTGAGGCAAAATTATGTTTACATTTATTCCTGTAGTAAATAATAACCTTTCTTTATTTTGTTATATGAATTAGATGTTATTAACTTGGAAACCGTTGCTACATTAGACACTTCTGGTGCAAGATTGTAAGTACCAATCAGCATTCAATCTACATGAAACCTGCTTAATGGTTATTTTAAAAAAAATCAGTCTTTTTAAGAGTAGCAGTCTGTTTCTATGGGCAAAATAAAGACCAGTAACCCTTGGATTTAAACCCAGCACTGCTGGTGCTTTTGCTGTATGACTGCAAGCTGGAGCAGCATGTCCCCAGGTGGGTGTCGGTGGCAGCATCTGACCCTCGGTGGCCGTGGGTGGGCAGGCAGCCCCCGTAAGCGGTGTCCCAGCCTGGACGCACACGGTGGCCCAGCCTCTGGCGGGTTTGCCCTGGGCTGTGCTCACCCCTCCACAAGGCGCTGTGGGCAGGGGGGAGACTTATTTACTGAATGCACAGTAAATATAGGGGGGTGCAGGCAGAGTGTGCTTGATCACGTTTTAGAGTATCTAAGTTATGGAATAACTTAAAGCATTATTGGTTAAGAAACAAGATTCTTGTTGATGCATTTCTCATTTGTATTCAACAACTGTAAGTGAATGAACATGTTTCTTCTTAACCAGCATTTTTCCTCTTCCAATCCCACTTTGGGGAGTAGGGGAAGCTGCTTTTAATTCAGTTTACCCTTCAAGTCCCCAGCCATTGGTATTTCTAGGCATCAGCTATTCGGGAAGCAACAGCTGAGCTCAAGAACCAGGTCTGAATGTCATGTAACCCACAGCCTCGTACCACACCACTACTTCTGACAGCATGGGAGGAGTTACACAGGGTATTTCAGGGCAAGAGGGAAGGGCGAGCCCCTGCTGCACACCCTGAGCAGTGGGGGGCCCCCGGGGGGTCCCAGCTGTGCTTTGCATGGGGGTGCAGCAGCAGCAGGTCACTTGGGGCCCTCAGTGCCTTCCTTAGACAGACAGCTGAGGGAGACAATGTGAGCAGGGTGCATTCTTCACAAGGTACGTCCCAAACGAAAAAGCCTCTACTAAAAATTCCTCCTTCCCTACCTAAAACCACTTGGGATTACAGGAATAAATGCAAAACCAGAGACGTTTAGCTCTATAGTTCTGCACAAAAAATGCTCTGGAGATTTAGCTCTCATGACAAGATTCTTTCAACCTCAGGATTACTTTGCTAAGAAGCCAGCTGTGCTGTAAATGCAAACACGTCCATGCTTGGAGGCAGGCCCTGGGTGGGGAGAAACACCAGGGTGGACTGAACAGCACGATGAGCTGTGGTTGCATTGTGGGACCTTGCACTGTCACTGTAATTGTATTGCTAGCACCTGCCATACCAAAGACTGTTCCTCCTAGCAAGTCTATGTGTTCAGTAGAAAGAAGGACTGGAAGAGGCCTGAAAGGACTTTGTAGTCTAAGATTCCAGAATAGGTTCTACATAAGGCCACTAGAGCCCATATCTATACCCCTTTCCAAATTTAGTGAGGGGTGTCAGAGCATTTCAGTGGTTCTTATCTATCTTAGTTGCCGAAGGCCCCTTCAGAATATGGTTTGTATATTTGGCGGGCAGCCTTTCCTCTGGCTATCGAGGGAGCTCAGGCAATGTGATGTGTAGCCCTTGTAGCTTGATCTACAAAAAAATGGCGTGAATTTTGGCCTACATCTCTGGTATGGCAATCTCAATATCCAGCTCTGCTGACAGTTCATTTCTCAGTAAGAGGTTATGTACCGGGGAGTGGCGGAGGGTGACATGCTTACTTGTTTATTTGCTTTATTTTTAAACTTGGACATGTTTTTAAATGTTGCTTGTAACACTACGCTGCTGGGAGGGATCCCAGTGCCTTTCATTCCTTGAGGTTTTCAGGTTCATGGTTACTCTGCTGGTCTCTGGAAAGCATTTACTGCACATGCTTATGACCTGGGAGCCGTTCGTGCTATTACAGACATATTGCTGATAAAATAACCCTGTTCCATTTTGAATTTCATATTGCACAACTTCACAAGGATACCCTGGCTTTCAGAGCATACCAGGCAGACCACGATGATGCTGCCTGCTCCTGGCCTGCTCATTTCCTGGACTGCTCAGCTAAGAAGCACTTACTGCATGGGTCCAGGCAGTTGTGCATCCCTTTTGTGCTCCTGCTGCTCCACCAACAGCCCCACCAAGAGAGTGGCTATGTCGCGCTGGCTCCTGCTCCAAACGGACGTGGCTCCTGTGCCTTCCCGAGCAAAGCAGCTTATGCCTGGTTGACCTTGGATGGAGGTGGAAAGGGCATGAGGCTGCTGGCACCAGTCCACGTGCCCTTGCCCTGCTGTTCGGTGGTCACTTGAGGTTCCAGTTCTTCTCCCTTCTGCCATCTGCTTCATATAGGCCTTTCTCATGTTAATTACTAACCTACTTATTTGCTTATGAATAGGATAAATTATGTTTCTCCCTGGAGAAATCAAGTGCTCCCAATCTGAGGTTCCTTCAGAGACAAACCTATGCCCAGGCTTGACAGAAGTAATTGCCTTTGCCCCAGTGTAATGACAAAGAGATAAGCAATCTCTGCAGCCCAGCAGTTAGTGAATCTATCTTCTTTTCCTAATGGCTGGATTAGAGGCTTTGTGCTCCCAGGCTCTGGAATAGTTTCCATCTCTTAGAGAATACAAATAATTGCTAAGAACCAACCATACTACCACAGTTGTCATATATTTCTTGGTTGAGTTATCAGCAATAACTTATCTATTATCCAAGGTTTATTGTTTTGGCACCTTTGGGAAACATACATGAAGCACAGTGAATATAAATCGTGTTGCATTTTGACAGCGACTCAAGATTTATGGAGAAAGTAAGAAGAAAACAGAACAATTTTGCATGTGGAAAAGATGGGAAAATTATTGATTCAAAAAAATGCTTAGAATGGTCTCGATCTGGTAAGACAATGCGAGCATAAGTTTAACTGCAGATCCATGGAACAATGCCAGTAACCTGAAAATAGTAAGGGATTTTTAAGCAGCTTCACTGAAGTCAATGGGGGGCAGGGAGGGGAAAGTTTTTGATTTCCAAAGTCACAGGTAGACTGACGGAGAATGCTTTTGAAAAATCCTACCTGCAATTCATACTGCTTATAATATGCTAACAGTCACAAGGAAGTCTTTGCTGTTTGGTTTTCAAGGAAAAATGTTTGCCGACAGAATAGGGGGAACGGCTAAAATACAGATGAGCCTGATTACACCCATGAATCTATGTTCAACCCTGAAACTATAACGCCACTGCCATTTCCCCTGAAAAATATTTGATTTTTAGTCTCTCTTGTACAGACTCTTTATTTCCTCCTAGGTCCCATAATATGCCTCTAATCATGAAGGTGATTCCCAGAGCATGGAAGTGAGTGACCTAATTCCTTATAAACATTTTGAGCCCACCTGAGTCCTTGGCAAAGATTTCAGCTTTGAATCAGATGAAATATACCTTGTGGCAGAAGTAGGTGCTTCTGTTGTCCCAATGCAATGAGGACAAGTTGGCTGTCAGTCCTGCCCCTGGCTGCCCGCTCAGCTAAAGATGTTGGTCTCATGACATTGTCATGGTTTAACCCAGCACACCACATAGCTGTGCGCTCAGCCCTCACCCCCACAGTGGGATGGGGGAAAATCGGGGGGGGAAGAAGTAAGATTCATGGGTTGAGATAACGACAGCTTAACAGGAAAGAAAAGGAAGGGGAGAAAAGTAATAATAATGATAAAAGAATGTACACAATAAGTGATGCACAACACAATTGCTCACCACCTGCCAAACAATGCCCAGCCAGTTCCAAGCAGCGGCCCCCTGGCCAGCTTTCCCTTAGTTTATATACTGAGGATTACATCATATCATGTGGAATATCCCTTTGGCCAGTTTGGGTCAGCTGTCCTGGCTGTGCCTCCTCCCATCTCCAGCTTTCTCAGTTGGTAGAACACAAGAAGCTGAAAAGTCCTTGATTTAATGTAAGCACTACTTAGCATCAAATAAAACATCAGTGTGTTATCAACATTATTCTCACACTAAATCCAAAACACAGCACTATACCAGCTACTAGGAAGAAAATTAACTCTATCCCAGCTGAAATGAAGTTAAATTAAAATTAAATGAAAATTTTATTCCAGCTAAAAAATGCCATTGTGATAAAACCTGGCTAGTTTGAAACAAATTAAATTGCTTTGGGTTGGATTAATGCCTAGTTTGAGCAAAAGTGGTTGTTTTTTTTTTTAAATATACCAATATTTCCACCTCCAAACTAGTAATTATATTAGGCTGGCCATAAACTTCCATCAACCCATATTTTAGAGGTCAGCCACTAAACCAAGTTATTAATTATGCACACAGACATAATTCTTAGTTTCTAAAATAGTGACAAAGTCATCTGAATTCAAAATAAGAAGCACAATGAAGAGATATTGATTAAAATATTCCTACAAAAACTATATCAGAAGAAACTGATATCTTAACCAGGTTATCACAGAAAAATATAATGAAAAATGACAAGTCCAAAGGTAAGAAAAGATACAACGTGAGAAGAATATCTGTATTAACAGATAACAGGCACAAAAGACTCCTGTGCTAATAAAGCTTTAAACACATAAACTTCTGTTTCCTGTTCTTCTTCAAAAATACCAATGATCAACAACAGAAAAAGTGACATTACTGATTTCTGACTGAACACGCATGGAAGCACATGCGTTACCAGGTACGGGACATGAAGTGCCAAGATAACAACTTGTCCAAAGGCTTTTGTGCTGCCTGAAACCAACAGTTTAGAAGCACAAAACTAATGCTCCTTTGAAAAGATATGATGATTGAGGGTTCATTTAATGCACTATGTGACCAGATCTTTGATCATCAGTGACAGAAGGTGCAGAAGTTTTCATTGCCTTTAAAGGACAGTCTTAAACATCAAACAGCATTTTGTCTTCTCAACGGCAGTTCTGTTTACAAGATTACTCCCACTATTTCCACTATTTTACAGTCCTTAGGTATTATAGGAACTAACATCTAGGCTTATCTAGGCTCTCTTTCCCATGAAAGATTGGACCAGATGATCTTTCAAGGTCCCTTCCAACCTGGGCTGTTCTGTGACTGTATGATTCCATGAAAAAATTGTTTTTCATTTTTTTCTTATACTTTAAGAGGTATTTTTTGTATGTACTATTAAAATAATGAAATTCCTCAAAAAATGCAAAGATTCTGGTTGTGTGGCGGTCTGCAAACCTCTACACAGGAGAAAAAAACAAGCAGTACTTGGGGTAAATGACCCTTTTTTGGGTCTGGGATAGAAGTAGCAAATTTGAATTTAAGAAAGATCAAGAACAGATTGAGAAAGGCTGAGAACAGAACAACTGCTCTGAGTTTAATTTAATTATTTTAATGAATTAGGTAATTTGATAGAAGGAAGTAGAGTGGTAGAGGATTTTAGAAGAGGACAGATGATAAGGTCATTAGTCCCAGTGGAATTGAAGGAGAGAAAGACATTTGCGGAAGGGAAAGCTTAATAGGAAGAAGTTTTTCTATTGTCTATCAAACAAGTAGAATTATGAATTTTAATTTTCAAGTTCAGCTTTTGAAAGGAAACAGGGCTGCGAGCTCAAAGTCAAAGTGTCTGTTTCATGAAAAATATTGTCCCAATGCTTATGTACATTAATGAAGGTGTGTTCACATTCGTGTATACAGCTTGGTTAGTTTTGTCCTCATAGCACCATTCTCTATCTGATACCTGGATGAAGCACATCACACTCAGAAAAGGACCAGTGAACTGTCTATACATTTCTTTAGCTCTGTTGGCAAGGAACACTCATTGTGATGGCTGCAGAGTGGTGTTGGCTGGTTTTACCACTTAACAGGCATCATTTTAGCATATCAAAAGACAGCACCTCTTCCTACAGATCTTGCCTTTCCTCTGTTTTCAGACTGTTAGGGCTGTAACAATACAAAAAAACCAAAATAAGAATAAGATATTTAGGGTTTTATCTTAAAGAGAGCAAACACAAATATTTTCAGATACAACCACTAACTTTTGGTCCTTTTGCCTCACACAGGCAAAATGAAATGTGATTTCACCTACATATTAGATTTCTTCAGCTTTTAGCACAGTATACCAAACTGTGAGACCTTCCTGGCTTGCTTTACTGCTTGAAATGCAGTTACAGGACTTTGTCCTCCTGCACAATTCACATTGTTACCAGCAGAAGCAGCACAATTGGGAAACTTGCTCTAAGAGGCTGCCACACTTTGCTGGTGGTCACTAAAGCTCCGAGAGATGCTTTAGGGGTGGTACAGTGGGGAAAAACTGCTTATTGCCCTCTGCTGACCTTCTGAAAAACATTTTTGCTGTTTGGATCAGACTGATAGTCTTGTCAACTGGAATCCTTTCTGTACCATTTTCACTGAAGTCAAAGGTAGGCATTAATGTTTGAACAGTGCCTGTGTTTGTTAAGTGCCTATCATAGTTGGCTGTTACATCTTAAACTGAGGTCATTAGATACTTCAGCCCACACAGAGTGCTTGCATCTAGCTCCAGCTGTATGTGCTCGCTCCACCTCAGCTCCTTACTGTATAAAGAGCTCAGGTATGTGTAGCGAAGGTGCGTTCGCTGACACCCACTAATGTTACACTACACCTTGTTTCTGTCCCCCCAGACCTAGAGGGTTTGTTGCAGGTGCCATGTAGTGCCATCTCCAGCCCTTCTTTTCTTCACCCAACCCACTACAGCCATTGAGACCTTGGAGAAGAGAAAATAGATGGCATTAGGCTGCCTTGGCCAGATGTTGTCAGCTCTGTCAGCATCTCACTGTGTCATCAAGGCATTGCAAAGAGGATACAGGAGGAGTCAGGATCTGACCTTACAGATTTGGCTTGTTTTTAGAGAACAGAATACATAAAGTAATCAAGAAGCAAACCTTAATCTAAGAAAACCCCATACATTATCTCATTGGTTTAGGGGAAAACATATTTGTAAGCCTTTTCATCAACAATTTTAGCTATAATGACTGACGGTTATTCACTAAACTCCTCGCAATCTATGCATCCCATAGAGACTCTGCTCCCATTTAAATAACCAAATCTTTCTCTTTTCCACTAAACAGCACTAGGGATCTATGCTGAATTTGAGATAAATGGACAGCAGGATACATCAGACAATTACAGACTTTCCCTATATTTTAAAAAGAGTTTCTCAGAGAGGAAAAACCCAACCAAATGTAAGTAGCACTGTTTCAGGGTAGGCTGTGCACTTCTGACACAAACACTGTCCATTTGCTTGTTAATCTTATCAGAAAATCATCCCTGTGATGCAAACACCATAATTTTTAAGTAGTTGAAGACTTTTACTTACCTATGCCTGCACTAAGCCGTTTTTTCAGTCTTTTTTGCACCATTATTTCCATTAAACTGTGGTCTCAATTAGTTATCCTTAATTTTAGGCTATCAACTGAATTAAGAGTCTTATGGCTTGAGAAGCTGTGAGACCACTAAAACTGCCCTCCAGAGATGTCCATTCCCCTGTGCGGCCATGGAGGAGACTCAGATCCCTCAGTCACAAGTCCAAGCAAAGATGCATGACTCTGGTTTAGTATTGAAGTTACAGGAGAGGCAGTGATAGAGGTCGGGGGTTTTTCCCTCTTCTACAACAGAATTTTTCCTTTGAGACTCTTAATGAACTCTGTAGTTGATAGCAGATGGTATTTTCCTTCCTTAGACAATTAAAGTAACAGATTTCATGTGGCCGCGGAGGGGCAACTGATTACATAACTGTTTGTTTTCCTTCATTAGCTTTCTAAAACATGGACTCCTGATCCCTGCTAGGAACAGGGAATGGAGAGGAAGGGGGGAAATTTAAGTGGAATGGGGATTCTAAAGACTTTTTATATTCATTGTAACTTGACACTATTCGGATTAAATAAAAAAGTTCCTAAGGCTACAATCTAGTGTTGAATGCGTTTGCATACCAACCTGTAAACTTGCAACCTTCATTCAGGCTATTAATCAGATTGCGAAAGCTGATGTTCACATAGCTAAACATTCTCCAAGCCAAATGCCATCCATGGCTGCTGCCTGCCTCTGCTTGCTGTGCTGGAGGGGATATTCATAGCACTGACCCCAGGAGGAGCTTCGCGGGAAGATACTTCCCAGCCGCTGAGGAGTAGCAATAAAAGAACTTCATGACATGAAAGGCAATGTTGGTGCCTTAGCCCTCTGAAAGCAGGGAATGATGGGGAATTTCTGTAATGCCGGGTCCATTATCTTCTTTCTCTGTGGCCTGCATTTCTCCCCACTTATAAAAATGATCTGAGAATGGAATAGCAGCAGAGCATTACCATGGCTTGCATTCTGGGATTGAAAGACTTGGATCTCCTTGCCCAGAATCTCACGTTCTGGGTGCAGTGCAGTGCCTACAGTGACCTCTGCGCTCAGGAGCTGTTGGCAAAGCATGACCAGAAATACGTGGCATTCAAGGATGTGACAGAAGCTCTCAAACATGGTCCTGATGCTTTGGTGCTCCTCTGTGTCTGTTGTTCCTGCATACTCCCAGATGTAAGAATGCTTCTTGTTCACATTCCCTGTTCCTGTTGAGGGGACAGGATACCAGAGCTCGGGGTGCAGATAAATACCTGAACTATGCTTTAAACTGAGGTCATGTGAGTTAGAGCTAGGTAAACAAACTAGCTGAGGCTGCTAATACATTCTTCAAATGTTTATTTACTGCATTCCAGTGGTTTGGCTTACACACTATCAAATCTACTTTTGTCAAATGCAGGAAGAAAAGAAAACCATTCCCCACTGCATGGAGAGTCTGGAAGCCAAGCTTCTTTCTGGAACAATCTTGAGGGGCCAATTTATAGACATCCAGAAAGAGAGGTTTATAAAGGAAAAGCAGAGTGTCTCAATGCCCTATTTAAAAGTGGGGATTGCTACATTGCCTTAAAAAAGCAGAAACAACACAAACCAAAATCCTCTAGAAGATGTTAATAAGTTTTTCATCTGTTTTCTTTGAAGTCATTCTTTTCCTTAAATGAAAAGGAGTGAGGCAGATCCCACTATCTTACTGGGAGACACACGTTGAGAAACTTCTACTCCTAAAATGAAGTGGCTCATCAGTTTTCAGTTGGAAGATTGTGTAGAAAATGAAGAGAGCTGACTTACGGATATGAACATTACTGTATATAAAATGGCAGACAATCTTGAATAGTTCGCCACAGTTCAGCCAGAGAGATCAGATGGTCCCAGAACACAGAGAGAACTGGCACACAGAGCTGGAACTCTGGTGGAAACTGTTATAAATACACCCATCACACTGACTGCAGTAGCTTTTGACTACAGAATAATAAACTTACTAGCTATGTTTAATGAAAGAAAAGCACAAACCAGGCATTTACTGATCCATTTGTCAGTATTCATGATTTCAGAACAATTTTGAAGAAAAACATCAGTAAAGATGTGGAAGAAATGCAACAATACTTACCAAATATGGATAATGCAAGGCTTATCTGGCAGCTTTTGTGATAAGCTATTCCTGGGTAAAGGTGATGAACCAGAGCCAAACTATCCAGACTTGTCTAAAACACTTGCTGTAGGCTTTGATCATGCCCTACACAAGAACTAAACTGAGGCAGAGAAGATAAGGAAAATGGAAAGTGATCATCAGGACAGAAATACCAAATAGGGAAAAAGTGAGGTGTTGCTTTGAGCAGATATCTATGGAGCTGAAAAGGGCTTTTCTTCACAGAAATTTGTCGAGAGATGGGGCTGATTTAATATTTTAATTGATGGTCTTCCCACACAAAACGGGTACTTACAAACTTTGCTGGAAAAGCAGAACATTGAGAAGCATTACAAGCACAGCGAGGGGTTGAGATCTGGATGATCTTGAGACTTGAATTTATAGAAATAGGGTAAGAGTTAACACAGAGTAGAAGTTGGAGCACCAGGGGCCTACAAATTAGCTTCAGAAGCAATGTCTTTTAAAGATTAAGCAGTGAAAGCTCCCCAGTGTTTTGATGATGAAATAAAAACTGACTTTAAAAAGTCCAAAGGAGCATTTTCTTTCTTGCCAAACTGTTCTCAAAAATGTGGTTTTGCTGAATGAGCTTGGGTTTCATGATATATTTACCTGCTATTCTGCTTTCCTTCTTCAGTGGCGTATTTTTCTCTTTCTCAGCTTCTGAGTGTTTTGAAGCTATTCTCATGACAATCACTGGGAAAGAAAGTGAAAACCATAAAGAAATAAGAGGAAGAGCTTTTTTTGTTTCAAGATAGCGGCAAAAATGAGTAACCTGCCTGTTGAATTTTCCTCTGCCTTTTGGCAGGATTATGCAAAAGGCAGAAGAGAAGGACTTTTTTAAGAGGTAAAGCAAATGTTTGCTAGAAAAGGTAGCTTCTACACAGGGTTTCAGACAGCTTGACAGGGCCATGCATTTTCAGTGATGCACTAAAAGAAAATCTCAACACATATCAGTAACAGTTATTGAAGGATAAGGGCACCAACGAGTGCTGCTGCATACATTCAGCTTGCAGCTGGCTTAAGCAGCAGCTTGTGCAGGGTGAGATTGGGTGGGAGGATGATCTTGCCACATCATCCAGGTTTCTTGTAACACAGTTCCTGGACCTCACTTGTGGGAAAACTAGTTTTTGGGGGTACCCACAAGCAGTCAGGAGGATTACACTAATCAGAGCAGGTGCAGGGGACAAGGTCCGAGTAGCTTATTGAAGAACATGCTCGGGAAGAATCAAGTGGGTGTGTTTTCTTCTGGTGGGGATTTTTTAAAAGCAACCTGCCAAGCATTTCAGCAACTAATTATATTGGGAGTTTATTTTCTGAAGTGTTTATAAGTGATCCAAAAAGAGGGAGGTTTGATTCTTCCACTTGACATGTGCCAAATATAATTGGAATGATCACACACTGGTCAATCTGTGAACAAATTGGATTTGCAATTTTGGCAATCACCCGGCTTTTGAAAGGCACTCTGGAAATCAGGATGGTTTGTTTCATGCAATGCTGACAGTTTGTGCACAAAAAAAGAATAGAAAAATAAGCACTTTCTTGCTAGACAAATAAGATCTAGGATGAAATCTCACTCTTTTGAAGTTGATGGCAAGATTCCCATTGGCCATGATTTCACCCCAAATCTTTCAGCAGTGAACCTAGTAGTTCCTGGTAGATCCGCAGAAAAAAAGCTATGAAATGTAATCTGATAAAGTTATCTTTTCTCCTTGCAAGCATTCCCAGCTGCAAATCCTGTGTATGATCAAGCTGACATTGTCCTACATGTAAAAGAAAAAAAAGTAATTTAAAGAAAATAAGTGAGGGAAGCCAATACTTTTTTTAGGTCCATACCACAATGGCAGGAGAAATGTCTAAAACGACTTAAAACAATGGCTGAAGACTTTTTCAGTCCTATCTTTCATAGCCTTTTCTTGTCCGTCTAGTCCCTGAAGTTTATCAGCACATCACTCTGAAAGACTGGCTCAAGGTCAGTTGTTTCTGGTAATTTCTGTGCTTGTATTCCTTATGCACTCTTCCTAATTGCTTTCATCCTCCCTGTTTTCAAAGCTTGTAGGGCTTACTTTCTAGAAAGGAGAAATGGGAAATAAGTAAAAATTTCTTGTTCTGAATTTTGCCATTTCATCTGTTCTCCCTATTTCTTTTTTAGGTTCTTTATTTTTTTTTTTTGTTAGCATTTTCCCCATATTTTAATTAGAGATGAAAAAACTACAAGACTAGAAAACTATTTTTTTTTCTTTATGAAACTACTTCATTTAGGCCCTAGTTCAGCAAATAAACTTAATTCCTGGTTAAATTTAAGCATTTATTGAAGTCCAGTGTGACTTAAGAACATGTTAAATGTATTTATCAAGAAAAATGTAATATAACTATATATCTTTCACCTATACAGCATCAGACTGTGCATTTCAGATTGCCACTGCCACTATCCAGTAACCTTCACTCCAGGTTCTCCTCCATTCAGCTTGGCTCTTTTGACTCCAGTGGGAGCAAGATACTTTTCTTTAGTTATTTCTCTCTGTGTCAGGTGTTAGTTGTTAGGACTCAGGACAAAATCCAAAGTTCAAGAGAGGTCATTGACTTGTAGACCTTCCTCATTGATACATATTTTCATTTGTGACAAAGAACAAAACCTCAACAATTACTGAGTCTTCCTAAAAATTGTTATTTTACATGGTATGTTCAAAACCAAAGAAAAATTACAAGTGTTTGTTCGAAGAAAATAGAAGAAATCCAAACCCAAATACACTGTTGTAAATGCAATGTATGAATACAGACACGAGGATGCAAGATTACTTTCTAATCCAGACTTTCAATTTCAATGATTGCGAGTTTTTGTCAATGTATCAGTGAATAAAAAAATGCTTTCAAAACTGTTTATTAATCCAACTGCCTAGCAAGAAGCTCTATCTGTCAAAAGCCAAGTTAGCTATTGCTCTGCTGGCTGCCACTGATGACAAAGTTTAGACTGTCTGCAAGCAAGACTCCCACTGAAATGAACTGAGCCATCAGAATTCTGCATTTTTGAATGGCAGCCAAACTATACTCAAAATTTGCTTCTTTCATGAAGACTTCATCCCTTGGTAAATTTTATTCCATAATGTGAAGTGCAGATACTCAGTTAATGATGAGGTAAACATAAAAATTGAAAAGCATATTAAAATCTATGGAGCTCATACACATTATCATTTCAACATCACACAAATTTGCAGAAAGGACTATCAAGTCATGCAAATAAATTACTAGTGTCAATTTTCTGTAGTTACAGAATCACCTGAGATGTCAAGATATTCTTTGTGCTTCTCTTTCAAAAAAATATCTGGGTAGCTAGGTGTGGCCCCTGTAACCATAGTAGTGATGTGCCACAGAAGCATCTAAGAAGAAAAGTAACAATATTTGTCTCTTTCCCTCTCTTGCCTGTGTGCTTAATTCTGCATTGAGCTTAAAAGCATATTTCTCTTTGATTCTGCAAGGAACAGACTTGATATACCAAAAGCAAGGGGAAAAAAAATATTCCAGGACAGTCAGTGTGAAGAAATCAGTTTTTTACTTGTTCTGAGAGGGTTTGGAAATCACACACATTAG
This sequence comes from Sula dactylatra, assembly GCA_013389905.1. NCBI lineage: Eukaryota > Metazoa > Chordata > Aves > Suliformes > Sulidae > Sula > Sula dactylatra. The sequence continues at coordinate 5,688 of WEKW01017894.1, read as the reverse complement.
GAGTAGATGCACGAAGGCCAAAACGATTCATTGAGATTTGCACGGTCCATCGCTTACACGTTCGCTCACAGCTGAATGCTTTCTACTTACTGCTCCTGCCATTATCGCAGCAGGCTCATCCTGACCAGCGCTCGGGGTGGCTATTACTGATCCACAGGATGGAAAGTTTTGCTATCAAAAATTACAAACAGCCTTGTTTGAGACATCATTTGTCTTGAGAGGGCTTCCAAGTTTTAACCCTATTTCTGGCTTCACAGAACACTTCACAGATTTCTGAGTACTCCTTGCATGGGGGCCTTGCTAATCTCTGTCTTGTGCCAATTTTATGCTTTTGGTTTTATGGGAAGAAGATAAGGAGAAATAAAAGGATGTTTAATATCATAGGGACCTCAATAGAACAACAGACATCTCTTCCATTTATCTTTAGTTTATGGGAGCAAATGGACTGTTCAGTTCTTTTGCTATCTTCCTTCTGGCCTTAAAGATGACTCCCAAAATAAAATGAGGCTGACACACCAACTGTAAAACATCGTGATGAATTAATTAGTGGTGCAAGTTTTCTGATACAATCCTTTTTCACTCTCTCTATTCTACAGCTTTTTCCCAAGTTCATGCCTTCCCTTTCTGTATTGCCCAACTCCCCCTTTTCTCACAGATTCCAATGTTGTCTGACAGTGTCACCGCAGCTCCTCTTTACTGAAGCAGACTCCTAAGACCATGTTAGTTGGTTAGATACTTATTTATCTTCTCTATTATTTGGAATCACAAGATCTTCTACCAGTAGTGACATATGCCTTACTCCTTTCCCTTTGTCCCACACAACCTGGGTTTTGACTCTTCCTGCTCCACATGCATGAGGAAACTGGTATCTGGGCAGTAGTGTCTTGTATGTCTCACAAACGCTTATCAAGAAGTCTTGATCAGCTTCTTATATTGTCCCAATGATATCAACTTAAGTTAGAACATTTAAAGTATTAGGACAAAAAAACCCACCCAAACCAAAACTCAAAAGCTAAGAGGATGGTTACATGGGTACCCTTGAGCTAATAGAGAGACCACGCTGCTCTTGCAGGCACTGATGGTATCTTTTCATCTGTGATTTGCCTGGGGCTCTGACCACTGTAACTCTACGGATGTTGACACATTAGCCAACAGCTCTGTAAATTAAATGACCTTTGCTTTGCCCCAAACTCTTTGAATATGTACAGTGAGGCAGCTCATTTCTTAAAAGAAGAATGTCCTTAGGCATTCAATATAAAACTCTCTAAAGTTAATTCCGAATGATTTCAAGAACAATTGGATCAAAGCTTTTTAGCATTTAAGCTATTTTAATCTAGTTTCCTATGGGTTTTCGGGGGTGGCAGTGGTTAGTTTTTTTGTTGGGTTTTGGGGTTTTTTTTTGTTTGTTGGTTTTTTTTGTTTGTTTTGTTTNTTTTTTTTGTGATGAGAACCTCCTATTCTGTGTTCATCATTCATGTGATACTTCTACCTTCCACAGATGTTTCAAGTTAGTAAGCACAAACTATGGCCATTTTTAGCATCTCTATTTGCTGTCTGTTTGATTTAGGGTAAGCCAGACAGGTGTTTAGGCGATGGTGCCTTTCTAAACAAAATGGGCATGTGTGTGACAGAACCTTTTCCAGACTTCCACTCTGCCATGGAGGACAGCTGCTCTTCCCCCACCATGTTCCCACAGTACAAATGCTTAGTATAAATTTCGTTTTCCTTTCCCACATTCTTGCTTCTTTTTGATAACATACATATAATTGTGAAAATATAAAGGGGCCAAAGGCTTACTCTTCGAGTGATGGATGCCTAGGACAGCCAGCTAGGATACAGCTTCGATTATTTTGTGGGCATGTAGCAGTATTACAACTAATTTGCTTTCACTTTCTTTAACACCATGGAGATCACAGGGAGCTCAGTTATTACTATGCTGTCCCCTAAAATAAGTGACTAGTCCAAAACAACTGCACACAAGTTGAACAGTGCTGCCAAGTTACCAACATGGAGAATCTAACAGGAGTGGTTTAGAAATACACTTCCATCTTCCAAACATGCCTGTGTTCAGTTCTTTTTAAGTATTAGTCCTTGAAGTGTTTTAAACACAGCATGTTCCTCACATTCCACATGGGGAAGAGTAAGTAGTGAGGCTGGCTCGTCCAAGAGATTGTATCCAGCAAATGGCAGGTTGGTGAGCTGCATGGACACAAATATCCAGCTTTTTTCTCTCTGCCTGCTGCTTTGCCCTTTTCCTCATCCGGCATTCTGGTCCTTGGTCGCTTCTGTTTGCGAAAAAGGTGTGACCACAACTTCATCTTCTGGTTTAAGAAGGTTACACTTTATCTCATACCACTACCGCTGCTGTGAAAGCTGTATATAACACCTGAATTCAGGAGTATAAAAGACAAGGTTCTCTGACTATGAGAACAAACTTACCTATATTTGCCTAGAGAAGATACAGTTTTAACCCCTTACTGATATTTCTGTGCTGACCTTAGAAAATCACTTTATTCTTACTTAAAGAGAGAATTTTTCTGTGCCAGTTCACTCTTTGGCCTCCTTGCTGAGTACACTAACCTGGAAGTTTTTTTCATCTATAGGGACATAATAGACTTCTTATAGTAGAAAGCAACATTATTTGGTTCAGTACCGTTTTGGATTCATGGGGTAACATTGGTGAAGGAATTATGCCCAGGCACTCAAATTAAAATCAGGCCTACATCATACCTTCACCCTGAATTATATTTGGCAATGTACAAGTATTTTGAAAGACACGGGAAGTGAACAGACCTTGAAAATATATGGATACTCCAAATGTTGATATCATTGCTGTAAACTTTTTCATTGCTCTGGTATTTGGAGTACTCTACACTGTTTAATTTGGGCTATTAACATTCCAAATGAAAGTAGCAAGAACTCCACCGTAAGTTTATCTTTCTTTGACTAATCTTAACATGCACCGAAGTCTCTAAGCTTTGCAAGAACCACATGGTACAGTTATATTTCAGAAGCACGTTATCTACGCTGTCTGCTTTAGCCATTTTACTGACACTGCCTAAGTGGCCCCCCTGGAAGCACTAATGTCTCTCCAGTGACTATGTAGGGAGTTTGCTCTTCTGATTTTTCTCTTCTGGATCAGAGCAAAATTAGATCTTACAGTAGACTAAACCAAACAATTCCTGTATGCCCACCAGTGTCAAGTTAAGAGTTTTGATCCTTTAAATCTCATTTACGCAAGTAAATTGGTGGTGCTGCTTGTGGAGTGGAAGAGAAGCAAAGCTATGTTATTAAAGGTCGCGGGACCAGGACTTCAGAATATCTATGGCTTTTGCTCAACTCAGCCTTAAAATTCCCATGCTCAGCCTCCTCCATCCATTGCTGGTTTTTAGCCAATTTCTAAGTAATATTTCCAGCACAATATAATCCTGAACTTCAAAGCAGGCTTTTTTTTTTTTATAGATGTAGTAAAAGCATAGTTATGAAAATAAACATCAGCTAATAATTTAATAATAGTGGAAAGGGCAAGACGCAATATAATCCAATCAAAGAGGTTCAGTCCAGCATTACTTCTTCACCAAATACTGCATATAGATACGCACACATGCAGAGGCACTCATAAAAACTGCTACCCAGATCTACCTTAAGCTTATCCAGTCCCTCCACTTTATTACCTACTGATGCAGTAAAGCCTTTTGGCATTAATTTAATAAATGCAATGAATGCTTATAAATAAGATACTGAAGAACAGGATTTGAAAGAATCTTCTTTCTCTGCAACAACGGTTTCAGCTGGCTTCAGTGTATTTTCCTTTAACATTTAAATCTGACACATCAGTGCATAGGGGAAAGTTTGCATTTTCCTTACTACAGACAATTACTAGACTGCTGCACTGTTAGTGCAAGAAAAATGATGCCAGGTGAAGAAAAAAGGACGGAAAGGACTATAATTATAAAGAGCACATTTACAGCTTTCTGATCTCTGATGCACAAATTCTACTGCAGGGATTTCAATCCCTTTTTATTTCAGTAGTTAAGTTTCTTTTCTCTGAAAGGCCGTGAAAGGCATAAACACAAATCAAAGAGCAACATGTATGAAAATTACTGAAATACTGTGGGATGACAAAAATACTGGGAACAGTAGAAGAAAAGTCTCAGGGGGCTGGAACACCTGAAACACACTTCAAGAAAATTTTATTTTTCCCCATTTTTACTGAAATCATCTTTCAACATTTTTTTTCAGTTTTTTTTGGGGGAAAAAGAAAATGTTAATCTAAACACTTTCTATTTTAAAGAGTTTAACAAATGGACAATTGTTGTGAAAGGGAGGATTTTGTGGAAAATTCC
>WEKW01017893.1:160-15308 GCA_013389905.1 Sula dactylatra | reverse complement strand
TAAAAATGAGAATTTTTTATTATGAATACCAGGTTTCAATGAAACATGTACAATGTGTAATGGAAAAACTGCAAATCACAAATAATGGATAAATCATCTGTTGTTCTGGTTACCAACAAAGGCCTTTGTGACACAAATGCCTTATGCTTTGTGTGTTGCAGGAATATTGAGTCTGCTGCTGAATGCTGATAAGTACATACAGTTGGGATCAAAAAAAGATTGCAACGAACTTTGCACTTAATCAGAATGCGGATGCTTATTATTGTTAAACAATTGTTCCTCATAAAGGAAGAATAATTATTCTAGGTGTTGATGCATTAGTAATTACTGGAAAGTCCGAGAATAAATGGGCATTAGTACATTTACGAACTGCTTTTTCTCTTCTTTGTACAGTACTGCCTTCTTGTATTGCTTCTGTCTGAAAGCCAGTGAAGCATTTTCACTGCAAGAATGATTTAAGGTTTGACATAATGTTGAACACTTTGACTTTGTATCCGTTCCTCAGCCCTTTGGTTTGGTAATGTCTGCCCGAGTACATCCAGAGTGTGGGTCTCTTAACGAATTGTCTTGCCAGCCCTCCTTGTGAAAAACTTTCTCATTCAGATTTCAATAATTATTTCTATAATACATTTATTTATGAGTATTACATCACACCATAAACTCTCCCTTTCTCCAGAGAAAAGATCTAGGTAACACCAGTAACACTGACAAGCGATATAAAGGCATTTGTAAAACAAATGAAGAAAACAAATAAGCCCTTTTATTGCTTGAGCAGTCTTCTAATTTCTCGTGTCTCAGTACATATAGGCAGCAGTATTTTCCCAAATATGTGTCTGGGTGTCCTCCAAATATATAATAAAAAAATAAAAAAACCCACAAAAAAACCAAACAAAAAAACCAACTACCAATTGATGTAACACTATATTGCTACTGATGAATCAGTGCAAAACATGCCACATATACTCTTACATATGACAGAGGTCAGAATCTGACAAAGAGCCTTTCTTTAACTCAGTCCTGCCAATACTGTCCTCTTGATACTATTGTCTTATTATAGATATGTACTTATAAGGGTTATTACTTTCAAATCCAGTATGTGTCCCAGGTTAAAGAGAAAGTTATGAAACCAATATAATTTTTAAACAATAACAATGAAAAATATATTGTAAAGTAGATTGTATTTTGTAAATCTCTGATAACTTAAAATTTTTATGGTACTTTGCATATCTAAAACACTGTGTAAGCACAAATTAATTTTCACCTCTAGCTTGTAGCTAAACATTACCCCAATTTTATGACCTGGAAAAGTAAGAGAGCAAACATTAACAGTGTGGTGAAAGGCCAAAAGCAGATGTGAAACATTCCAGATAAGATTTTAGGAAATGTGTTCCCAAACCCATTGCCAGCCATATAGGATGCACTGACTCTTAATTAGTTAGATTACACTTTTGACTATATCCTTGCTCTAAAGTAACAAAAGTAGAAACAGTTATATAATGTTTAGCATTCATAGTAGAAAATGTTTGTTGTAAGGGAACATTTATAATGTATTCTGTATTGTCACTGATGGGGGTTTTTTGTTTGGGTGGGTTTGGGTTTTTTTTTTTCTGATTATTGAACTACTATCATTTCACCAGTTTCATCAATGATATCTTCTGATATTAGATAAATAATCAGAGATACTAGGTTTTTGTGTACTATCAATATTGCTTCCCAAGTACATACAATGGCCTTTGGATGTCCTAATTGCTGTGAGTTAATTTTCTAATTAGTTTTATGAATAAACTTTGGAGGATTCCTTTTTAAAGATGAGCTTGCTAGCCAGGTAGGCTGCTAGGACTTGTCCCGTGTTCAGTCAACTTTATATTTAGCAATTTCTATGAATTGTGAAGGAGAATGTGTTATAACTTAAGGTACATGTAATTTCTTCATCTGTGAAAACATTCTCACAGGGTTGTTGCAGAAATAAGCTATAATTAAACTGACTTTTTTTCAGAAAGCCTCTTTCAGCTATAATTTCTATGGATTTTTTTGTGTTTTTATTTTTTTTTATTATTTTCCTCCAGACAATACAGTTCTCTTGTGCTATATTTCAGCTTGGTTATCTAAAACAAGAATCTGGAAATTACTGAACAGTAAATATCAGGTAAATTATTAAATTACCTCATTGCTAATAGCAGACTCATTACAAATACATTTTATTTGCCTTCTGTATTAAACAAACAATATCAGGAACTAGGAGTTTCTAGACTGTGATCAGTGATGAATGCCCTGATTAGTGATCTGTCAGGCTGCAACAGGCCCTGCCTTTGGCCCCTTCTTTCCCTCTCACAGGACAACATTGCCACGGTCTTTCCCACCCTGTATTAAAGCTACATGGTGGGAGCTGTTGTCAGTCTCTTAAATATGTAACTAGATACGTATTTTCTATACTTTATGGTATTTTTATGTACATGTGTAAATAATGTAATACATTTAATTATCTTGCATATTTAAGTATATTAAATTAATATTATAAGTGCCATGCTAAATAAACACCTGAAATCTCAACTAAAGTGTCTAGGAATTACATGCTCAGTTTCTCCAGCTTTTCCTACATTTCATTACAGTTGATGTAGGAAATAACCAAGAATAGTTAATCTTTGCTGTTTTCCCTTAAGACTTGTATTATGTCATGGTCCAATCTTTGTTCATCATAATAAAGTAGTTCATCTAAGCAACTCCTATGACAAAATGGTGTAATTTTACCCTATATATAATCTGTGGGCAAAGAAATTATAAAATGTAGTGAAATACAGTAAAGTGTGTATTTGAAACAGGTAAATACTGGTAACTTCTGATCTCGTTCTGCATCCCTCCTGCTTGCTGTAGGCATTACTCCTAGATGGTTTCCTGAGCTTTTAGGCAGGTACCACACAGAGTAGAGTCTCCTTGGAGAAACATACTGTGTTAAGAAAATATCCAGTTACTTTAGATGTTAACTGTGTTGGCCTGGTGTACTGTCTCACTGAAAAATGGGCTGTAGTAGCTGCATTGGAGTGGCTTTGTTGCACCTAATGGGTGCACATACACAGCTTGTCTCAAGAAGACCTCTGCAAAAACAAGGATCTAGGAAATTTTATGGGATTACAATGCTCTCTGTATCTTGCTGTCTTTTGACAACAGAAATTTCAGTGAAATCTAAAAATAAATTTGTAGGAAAACCTGTTTTGAGACGTGAGTTTTGATTGGAGTGTGACTTATCTGAACCGTTGGGTGTCTTTCAGAGGGGGAAATTCCCTGTTCTGCTAGAAAAGTGAAGAGAATATTAGTGGATTGAATGTGTATTAATGTAGCATGTAATACATTCTTTGTGACAGAAGAATGTTAATATTTAGAGATGAAAGTAAAATATCAAAAATTGGGTGAAGGGATGCAGCTGTATTTAAGTAAACTGGCTAGGAAAACAGCTCTGGTAGGTAAATACAATATTATTTTTCTTTATATTGATCAAGTAACCACACAAGAAGAACAATAGCGAAAACAAACCTCCAAAAAATCCTTCAATTCACAAAGAGAGAAAAGCATGCAACATCCTCCTTCACAGTTGGTTTTGGAATATCTTCAGGTGTTGCTGTCTGCCAACATGAATAGTCAACATCTTGGCAGCTTAAATCATGAAACTTAAAAAAATTAAAGTAAGCAAAACTTGAGTGAACTTGAGAAAACAGCATTTATCATAGGCACTGCTGTCAGATCCAGTCAGTTATTTTCCCTCATATGCTTTGCATTGATATTCATTTCATTATGATAAAATATGTGGATTGACATAAGCAGCCTAGATTCTGCATGGTGTTCGCTTAGTAAATTTTGCTGATGCTCCATGTCTGATAGCTAGAAGTTCAACCAATATGCAAAGTAAAGATAATATTAAATGTCTAGCAGTACAAAAGATAAAAAAGAAAAACAGATTCTAAGCAAGGATAGGTATATTTACAGTGATGGCCAGTGGATCTGGCTCTCAGAAAGGAATTGAAAATGTTTTGTCTGTCACCCTTCACGTCTCATATTGCATTTTTGGTGGCACTGTGTTCTACTTCCAACCAAGGGAAAAACTGAGCTTTTGCACAGAATAGGGTGGTGGTGGCCTAGTGGGCTGGGACTGCCTTGAGCCAAGGTCATTTTTAGAGTCCACGTCTTCTTTTTCTTAGGAAAGTTAGTTCTGTTAATGCTAGGCTACTGTAAAAGATTGAAGAGTTAAACCCTCCTTTTGTATTTTCTCAGCTGAGTATTGTGAAGTTTGGAGTACCTTCATCAAGGACAGACCGTGTTCGGCACATCTGTAAGGGGCTTAATTATGTAGTGTTTAGATCCTAAACAGCTTTAGGCTGATGGCAATGGAGATAAAAACTTAAAAAAAGCTAGTAACATGACTTGAAGTGTTTAAGGACATAACCCTCCTAGCTTCCTCTAAGTGAAGGTGCAAAGGACACAACCAAAATACAAGAAATTCTCTTCAAACATAAGAAACTACTTTACTGTGAGGGTGGTTAAACACTGGAACAGCTTACCCAGGGAGTTTGTGGTGCCTTCCTATCTCAGCCACCCTGTGATTCTGTGTTTTGGGTTGCCTTATGCTCCTAGAGTACACTAATTTAACCATTTATAGACAAAAAAGTAAGAAACACTTCTAACAAGAACTTTAGATCTGCACAGTGTCTATGAAATTAAAGGTGAATTAATCACATACTTGAGAAATTTTAATCAATATATTTTTTCAGAGAGAAGTTCTGAAAATCAGAAAAGAAAAAGAAAAGAAAATGTACAGGAAGAAGGACTGTAGAACCGTAGCCATACTTAGAGATAACTTAAATGTTTTATTCTTCTTCAAAGCCATAGAGGTAATGCTATCTTATAACAGGTAATCCAAATTATTATCTATGAAATTTTCTTAAAGCATTTCAATTAAAAAACTCCAGAAACTTAGACTGAAAAATTACCCTCAAAAACTAGAGGGGTTGCAGGAATATTGTATTAATTTCTAGCAAAGTGGTGGTGTAGAATTGGAACACGTTCAATATTTTTATAGCATAGGGGGACTCATAGCTAAAGCAGGTAAATGACACAAGACCTCATTTATCAATATTCCCTTATGTTCTAAGGTTTCTTCATAAATGGGGCAGAAAAAAAGGAAAAGATTTGCAATAGTATTGGTCTACCACTAGCTTTAAGTGAATTGTTTCATTAAACACTAAGAGCTACTAAAGACAGTCTGAAATGAGATTCAGTATTCATTGTTGTATAGCACTGTGTTCCACTTTTCTCTAAATATTGATGACAGAAAATTAATCTAAATACTGTGTGTGAGCCACAGTAATGTGCAGCTCTCTTGTCCTGCACTCAGGTTGCAGCTGAGGGATAAACTGGTATAATAAATGAACAGGCTTTTCTCTCCTACATTCTGCAAGTATGATCTTAAGATACTGCCAGTCAGCAATTAATAGTTTGCTTTGAATGTGCCTGTGACTTTTTAAACCTAAATATGTATGTGTATGTATATGTACTCCAAATAAACAGAGATGACTTCACTAGTTCTGGCATACAGTGGAGCCTGGATGTACCCAGCATTAAATAGGCATTGTAAAGGAAAAAGTGTTGTTCTTCTTTTAGCTTTAACTATGCCATTGAACAGGAAAATGAAGACTTGAGTACTCTCGTATAAGTATACAGAATTTAAAATGTCTGATTTGAGGGTGGTAAAAACAGCTATTCTTCCAGTTGTAAGTTTTGGTATGGTGCATAATCCTCTGAATCAAAGGAACTACTCCCTGGAAAAAATGTGAAGTATTCTAAAAAAGTACCCACTGGAAGTGAGGGGGGAAAAAAAATTATCTCTAAGTAAATCTTACAATAAAGCAAATCTTCATGCGAAATTTGTTTGTTGTTGAGACTAAGTTGGTGCTCAAAATAACTTGGCTGCTTATAGCAGCTACATGCCCCTGTAAGCATGAGCAGAGTCAAACAAAGGGATTTCCTTGAAATTCCCTGAATGTTCGGGGTCAAAAAGAAAAAAAAATTCACTGTTTGGCCCACTTTTTGTGCTACTCAAATCTTTCAGATGTAGGGGAGAGGGCTGCTACTCCCTAAGACATGGCTGCTTGTTGGGCAAGTTTATTGTGTCTCCCCACTGCGTACAGAGGGCCATTTCAAAAGGCGGACCTATATCAGCCAGTATCTGGTACTTAGAGAGCAGGAAGGAGGATAAACTTGCTTCTTGCCAGATCTTTGGCAGCAGCGCAGAGATGCTTACAGTGAGCACAGGCTGTTTCATTGTGCTCTGCGGTGTCGGCACCCCTGGCAGTGGAGAATTAGACTCCTGAACGCCCATTGCAAGGAGGAAGCATTGTTCAAGGGAAACAGAGGGATAAAGGTCTTCCTTCAGAGATCAGTTGGGAAAAGCTGTAACTCTTACCAGGTTTATGAAGAGGAAGAAATATTCAAAACAAGCATAGCATTATGTTTTCTTCAATCTACCTATTTCTTCAGCTGGCTCTTGCCTCTGGGTCCTAGAACGTACAGAAACAGTAGCTCCCTGTAACATCTTGCTTTATGCTAAAGAGCTTGAATCTGACTGCTGGTGTTTAATAGTTTATACTTGATGCTAATTTCAGCACGTGAGAAATATTGAAGGTTAAAATATGAGGGGCAGAAGAGATTAGAGACAACAAAGAGAGAGACAAAACAATGAAGAGCTCCAAGGCCATGAGCAGAACATCATGGCACCTTGGTTTTAATGTCAGCAGGTGTTACGTTCTCCCAGCAAGAAATGTATATTTTCATTTGAGAGGTACACCTTGCAAAAGAAGAAGTTGACTCATGTTCTAAATAGAACAAAAATGCAAGTTATACAGTGAGGTCTGTTTACAATTATCCAGGTATAAACCCACTTCTCTCAAAGTGAGAAAATAAGGCCCTCATACAATAGAAAAGTCAATTTATGATGATTCCTGTCACTGAAGTTGCATTTCAGGGTTGACAGGTCTGAGAGATATTGTATTCTGTCTGAAATGTTGTCAGACAGAACCAGTGAAATGAAAGAAAACACTATCAATGGAATACTAATGTTTTCTTTGCCTAAATGAACTTTATGCTTCCTTAAAATTTCCCAGTTGGTTGTTCAGTTTCCAGAAGCATTCACACCTTCAACTAAATATTTCTCTCTTTTTTATCAAACTGATGTACTCTTTTAAGAAGGTAGTTAGGCTTTTTTTATTTTTATTTTTTTTAAAGACATATTTAAATTTGTCGTTGATATCAACCACATCTCCACAGATGCTTTTGAAGGCTTCCAAGGCAGCTTCTGCTAGTGTCCCAAATTTATTCTGAAGTTAAAAACTGTTTTGACACTCTCAACTCTCTTTTGTAGACAAAAAAATGGTTGAATGTTAGCTAACTGGTTATAAACTAAACCAATGATTGGTAGGCAAAAGAAACAAAATATTCTCAATTCTGAAGAACTTTCATTGTGGTACTTAATTGCTTCACCTTTCAGAAGCCAAAATTTTGAGAACCTTAAATTCTTGACACATTTATTTATTTACTCTCATTTTTGAGAAAGGCTTTTTTTTAGTATTATGCAAGCTATTCTCCCCTGTGCTTTTTAATATTATGTAAACTATTTTACACTCAGCACTCTAACTACAGTATGTGTAGGGTCCTACAACATTAGGGAAAGAAGGAAAATAAATTATCTGCTAATACTACACTAATTTTGGCTCCAATTGTTTTGGAAACTTCTGCACTTCCATTTTATGACATGTAGTTATACAGAAATGCTTATTATTTGTTAAGCACCAGGGAAAACTAGGAACTCTACAAGATGAAAAATGAATGCAAATTTTGCACTAGAGTGTCTGACAAATACAGTAGAACCAGCTTGGTTGTTGAGTGTAATTATAGATATCCCATTCTTTCTACATGGCTATCCTGATCCGGTTTCTTCCTGTCAAAATTATAGAGGCTTTTACCAGAGGTTTGACTGAGGGGATTGTGTAAAATATGGATGAACTGTGTCAAATGAAGAGAAGTAAAAGGAATTCTCATTTCCATTTCTGAGTTAAAATTCTTGAGCTAACAAAGAATTGTCAGGTTATGTCATTACATGGTATAGATCTAATACGTAAATTCTATTCCAAGAGAACAGTAGAGAATACTCCAGTGAGTTGTCTTTCATGCAGAAATTTTGGATTAATTGATTTTCTGATCTTTATTTTGACATTTAGTCTTACCCAGCATTACAGCAGTGCTTGCAAAAAAAACTTACCAAGGGTTTTATACTTGCTGGAACGTATGTATAAGCATTCACTTTTACTGAGTATATTTTCAGATTAAACTAAAGGACATATTAATATTCTAATTTGGTTATATTTTTAATTAATGCTAATGGGTTATAGAAAGGGGTTTTAGCACATTTATCCCTGTCATGGTTTAACCCCAGTCAGCCACTCACTCACTCCCTCTGGCGGGATGGGGGAGAGAATCAGAAGAGTAAAAGTGAGGAAACTCCTGGATTGAGGTAAAAACAGTCTAATGGTAAAGCAAAAGCTGCGCGCAAGCAAGCAAAGCAAAACAAGGAATTAATTCAGTACTTCCCATGGGCAGGCAGGTGTTCAGCCATCTCCAGGAAAAGCAGGGCTCCATCACACGTAATGGTTACTTGGGAAGACAAATGCCATCACTCCAAACTTCCCCCCCTTCCTCCTTCTTCTTCCCGCAGCTTTATATACTGAGCACGACACCATATGGTGTGGGATGTCCCTTTGGTCAGTTGGGGTCAGCTGTCCCAGCCGTGTCCCCTTCCAACTCTTTGTGCACCTGGCAGAGCATGGGAAGCTGAAAAAGTACTTGACTAGTGTAAGCACTACTTAGCAACAACTAAAACATCTCTGCATTATCAACATTCTTTTCAGCACTATGAAAAGCACTATGAAAAGTACTAGCTACTATGAAAAAGTTAACTCTATCCCAGCTGAAACCAGGACAATCCCCTATGACATCCCTTACAATTACAGAAACAGACATAAGTGCCTTTAAAATAATTGCATAGTATCTGAGTCATCAAATTAATTTTGACATATAGGTATTTGCCACTACTGTAAAGAAATTGCTTGATTACAGGTAGTCAGCTGGAATTCAGAAAAAATTAAGCTGATATCCTTGTTTCTCACATTACTTAAGCTTTCAAGGCACAGACAGACCTAAATACTACTTAAAGTCCTATGATAATGTCTGTCTTGTATTCAAACCTGAACCGCTTGAAACAAATCAATAAAAAAATTCTTCTAATTATTGCTTAAACACAGAGTAAAGTTATGTGAACTGCTTTTGAATATTTTTTTCTGGAAAACTGAATCTATTTTCATACATATTTATTCATTCTTTTCTTGTAATGTTAATTGATTGAAGCATCAGACTTATAAACTCAGTATCAGGCTTAAACTCTTAAGTTCCTGACTTCTGTAAGCATTTGCAGGATATAATGTTGTTACGAGTTAAGATCATACCTCCAGAAAAGTCTTGCAATGAATATCTGTAGAGGCATCTTTTATGACCATTTGAGACCATAATGTTTTTTTTCTTTTTCCTTTTTTCTCAGGCTGTAGCCATATTCCCGTGGTTTAATTAACATGTTAAAAAGTTAGATGTTTCAGTATATGCTACTATGGCCTCCCTTGCACTCAAGCAAGACAAAAATGCAACCTGTGAGGACAGCTCATACCATCCTGAGAAAGGTCAGATGACTCACTCTCTGCCATTGCCTGTATCTTGCCAACAACTGTGAAAGAAGTTTAACAGACAAATTTTAAAAATGCTTATCAACAATATATTCTTACACATAGTAGCATAGTTTATTTCAGAAGCATTAAACACTATTCCAATGTGAAGAGAGATAAATGACTGAACAAGCAGGTTAAATAAGCAGTTTGGACTGTAAGGAAAATTACAAGTGAATGGGCTTTAGGTCAAGCAGACAAGTGATGAAAACAATTTCTAATAGTCCAATTGGTATCATACTTTTTTATATAAACCGGGTGTTTAAACAATGCTTAAAAATGTGTCAACCCTCTTGTTTTGAGGTTCTTTCTTGCCAAAATCAAAACCTTTTTAGGTGGTTTGTAACAACAGCTTGAAGGGTTATGAAATTGCCAAGGGCTACCTTGTGCAAAATTATTTACACTGATGAGAATTTTTTAATGTGAGCTGCTGACTGATGCCAGTGGAATTCCTCATACAAACACATTTCACCATGTGAAAAACTGTATAGTCCAGTCTTTGAATTCAAATATAGATTGATTCAGTGAAAGGAAAAGATTGCATAAATTTTTGACAAATTGATAATGCCAGTATAAATTCCTCTAGACAGTGATTTAGCTTCTTGTAATTACCTGATACCTAGAATATTGTGGAAGTCAGAACTGATATGTTTTTCCTTTTGCACAAAGTGTTAAATTATGTAAATAATCGACAGGGAATTTCCAAGGTAGTTTTGAAATCAGACCACATCAGGACTGTATTTATAGACTAATTGTTCCTTTCTTAATACTTGAAGATTACAAGTTTCTTGAAAAATATTTTGCATTTGTAATATTGCTGTTTTTCGTAAGAAACCAGGCATAGAAACCCTGTCAAGGTTCTCATAGAACAACACCTACAGGGCATGATATAATATCTCACATATGCTATCATTCCTGCCAAGCAGACGAGTATTGGAAAACATAATGCTGTCCTGGTATCAGATGGGAAGATCTCTCTCCAGAAAACCAATAAATGTCCTCTTTATTTGGAGCTGACACCACTGAATTAAAAGAAATGAAGACTAAATTGCTGAAATAGACAGCAATATATATACACATTTATATATACACATTTAGTTCTGAACTGAGAACAGATGCATGTTTTACTTGTCACATCAACATTATAGCTCAGTGAGTCTATTGGAAAGAAATTTATGCCATGAGTTGATAACTTCATACAGCTTACCCCTTTCCTCTCAAAGTTTAGGGATAGTTGGCACTATCCTTACAGAGCGATTTGATTCAATATATGGGGTTAGTCTTGGACAGTCATTTAAGGACACCTATATTCACTATAAAATGGGTATAGCTGTTAGCCCATTGAAGAAGGTGATAGTTTCAATAACATGGTCAATTGTAGGAGTGACTGAATTTCAAAACCAATTCTCAGCATTTGAAATAGTGGTGAGGTATCTGCAATAGCAGACGTGGCAATCTGCGCTCAGTTTCGGGGTGGGAGGGAGATTTCAGATCTTCCCACTTTTTTATTTTAGGACAGATATAATGCTAATTTAAAGAATGATGGTAAAGATTAAGTTGAAGGTTAAGAATATAATGGAAATGAACTATTAAATTTTAGTTTTTCACTCAGAGGAGATTGTTGTTCTGAGGTATACAGTACCTCATTCCATACTTTGCCAGAGCAATTAAAAAAAGATCCTGTAGCGTAATTTAGCTTTGTGAAGCCTTGGAAAGAATCCAGAACCAAAATCAGTTTACTTCTGTCTCAACTGATGCTGAGACCCATCAATGCTAGGCTCAAGTATGCAAAGGTTTTGCAGTTTCGTCTGCCCGTTGCAATTAGGTTACAGAGATAACATTGCAAAAGATCTTGCCTTCCAAATTTCTTTGTTCTGCTGCACAACCTGGCCCCATTTTCCCTCATGTGCAATTGAGATTGACTGTGTTCCTGGACTTGTAATTATTTATATTGCATTTCATGTCTTGTCTGTGATTTTTTTTTTTTCTAGATAAGATCTAAATTAGAGCATGAATTTACTATTATAAATTTTTGACTTTGGAATTGCAGAATTTACCTGTTTTCCCTCCAGATTATTATCCAAAGTGTAACTTGTTATTTAAACAGTTACTGGAAAAATTATGTTGTTAATATACAGCAGAAAGATAAAAAAATGCCTACAGGGCAAAGAGCTTTTCAGATTTTTCATTTTCTTTTTTTTTTTTTAGAAATATTTAAGTGCGGTAGTTTTATTTACTCTGACAATGAAATGTTGCTTATGCTAATGGTGACTCACTTAGTGTTTTGCTGAGTCTCTGTGATTAACAAAATACAATAACAGTACAAAATTACTGTAATTTGGGGCTTGGATCTATGACACGACTCCACTTTCCTGTTTGCTTTTCTTTGGGACTGAAAAGGTTAGATGTCTATAAATAGGACATGATCCAATAATCTGTAAAATTGTCTGTCCTTTGCTTTTGAGAGTCTGTGACATTTTCTTTTGATGATACTGGGTTCAATAGCTTTAGAGAACTACAATTGTGCTGGAAGGAAATGGTACCAAGACTGATTTCAGCTCCATTCTCCTTTTTCTGTTAATACATGCAATTTTTTTTTATATTATCATTTACAAGAGCCATTTTCCAGATGGTATATTGTTTGCTGGGGAGTGGGGGGAAATATTAAGTTTAATGGCATGGTCATACCCCCCTTCCACCTGCAATGTATTATCATAGAATCATAGAATAGTTTGGGTTGGAGCCTAACCTTTAAAGGTCAGCTAGTCCAACTCCCCCTGCAATGAGCAGGGTCATCTTCGACTAGACCAGGTTGCTCAGAGCCCAGTCCAACCTGACCTTGAATGTTTCCAGGGATGGAGCATCTACAGCCTCTCTGGGCAACCTGTGCCAGTGTTTCATCACCCTCGTTGTAGAAAATGTCTTCCTTACATCTAGTCTAAATCTACCCCCTTTTAGTTTAAAACCATTACCCCTTGTCCTGTCACAACAGGCCCTGCTAAAAAGTTTGTCCCCATCTTTCTTACGAGCCCCCTTTAAGTACTGAATACTGCCCTTAAAGAAACTGAAGAATTTTCACGTGCTTCTGAGAATGCAGTTCATACATTTATCCAATTACCTCAAGAAGTTATTTCTTTGTTCTAAAAATTGTTTTAACCTGGCAACTTCCACTGAAATCAGTACAAAATTTAAAACGGTGATCATTACATAGTGTTCATTTTCTTAGCAGCCATCACTTTAATGACAGTAACTAATTTTCCACACAGTGTCTACAGAATTGGTTAGCTTTAGTGGACTGCTTCTCTTTTTCAGATTGAAGGGTGGTATTTTGTACCTCAAAATTAAAGGATAATTTATATATATAGACATTTCCATCATTTGACCTTGATTTTTATAGTGTTTGGTGTACAACATGGAAAAGTACATGTTCCATTGTGAAGCCTGTCTGTAATGCAAGCCATAGGCAGTAAAGATGCCAATAAGTATCTGATGCTCTAAAATGTGTTCCCAGTTCCTATGTGCACTAGCATATCAAATACCAATCCGTTTTGACTGATATAAACAGTTTGGCAGACAGCAAGATGCTCACACTTGGCTGTCTACAGGCAAACTTCTAAATCCATGTTTAGGCATAAAAGTTCTAGTGAAATAATTTTCAGTGGTTTTGAGCCTTGGCAGCTGCTTTTGGCTTGGGGATAATTTTTAGTTATTCACTGTTTCTGGAATCATTAACCATGGTAAATGGCAGTGAGTGGGTTGTATCAATTGTATATTTTTAAAAGAAAAAAAAAAGAGGAAATACAAGAATGTAATCATGACTTGGAATCACTGCAATCTTATTTGTCTATTCTAAAAATAATTGTTGCCATGAATAGATGATACTTTTCACCATGTTAACATCTGGGCAGAAAATCAGGAGATGCATTTACTTCAGTTCATTTACATACAGAAGAATAACTTGCATTGTAGGCACTGTGATGATTAAGGGAAGTTTAATGCATTGACAGGTAAAGGTCAGCTATCAGAGTATGCTAATCCTCCATATTAGGAACATATCATGTTCCAGGTACTCCAGTATCCTATATCTAAGGAAAAAGGGGCTATAAAAAGTTTAAAAGAATGGAATGGATTGAGGACAAAACATTATGGAAGAAGAACAAGGTCAAAGTTAGGTTATTTCAAAAAGAGTGGTTTTTAGATAGAACCCCAGGAAAATGTTAGCATTTTACCCCTCTTGATTTCACTTCGTCCATCTTTTATGTAGGAAGACCTCTATAATTAGCATCATTTAGAAATTAACTAAAACGAAGAATGTCTTTCATCCTACATCTGAGTTCCTTTATAGCAGTTGTACACTTAGGTTCATTTTTTTAACCAGTGTCTTTTGTTATGCATACTTGGAACAAAATACTCCAGAAGAATATCAAATGCAAATGGAAAATGGTAAATCTTAAAAAAATTCATTATTGTCAATTTTTGGCTTTAGAAAGCAAGTTCTTCCACTCTGATGGTACATTACTCCTGTGATATGTGCTGGTTTATGATGACTTCCCTGTATTTAACTACTTCCAAGATATGTTGGCATAACTCTTATTTGCATCTCATTTTTTAATAGCAATTAAAGAACACAGGTGGCCAAACGCTGGTGTGAAGGCTGAAATTTCCCACTACCTGTATGAGTAACTGTCAAAAAGACCTGATTGTGCCATACCTTCTCTGTTAAGCTTTTTCAGTCTGGATCTCAAGAGAACAGCAGAAACAAAACTGTTTCTCAGTAGTTGAGCCAAGTCTGGAGACCTTTCCTGCCTTTCTCAGAATATATAAAATTAGTTCTAAAGTCACCATGCCTCATGCAGTAGCAGGCATCAACAAACTTTATCCTGACAACAAGTTTAAAAGATTACAGCAGTACTTCACAGAATGTACAACTAATTTTCTTTAATTCATTTGATTAAATGAGCATGAATAATAGAATTTGCAACAGTGCTTCACTGTAGCAGATGATGTATGTTTATTTCTATAAAAATGCAAATATACTGAATATATAATATTTTAACCAATATGTTTAAAGTCATTTAAATAATGAAATTATATTTCCCTAATTAAGAAATGACAACAATTTAAGTGTTTTGGCAAGATTTGTATCTCTCACTGAATTTTCTACTAGACAAGAAGCTCTTGTTTCTGAATTGCTTTCTCTTCCTTTTTTGGAAGCATCAGAAAGGCATAAGATTTTCCATTTACTGTTGCCAGTGAAATCAACAGAAGGTTTTTAGAACTTAAGTCACTTCCTTGACTTCCTCTCTAATTAGTATGATTACCATTAAAATTGAATT
>WEKW01017892.1:12288-24430 GCA_013389905.1 Sula dactylatra | reverse complement strand
GGGAAGAGACAAATGGTTAAATCCCAACAGCTATTTTCAGCATAAAAAAGTCAACTGTGTGATGCACATTTGTACATTCAAATACATTTTCTCTGCTGGAACCAATACCTAGTATATAGATCCGTATGATTCACCATGTCATCCTGATAGTGAATATTAACTAGAACTTAAAAAAAAAATCAACCCAAAACAAAAAAACCCACACAAAACACCAAGCAAAACCAAACCAACCCCCCCAAAAAGAACTCAACACAAAACAACCAAAAAACTAGATTCAGTCTGTTCCTCGGTTCACAGAAGGCAGATGTCATAAAGCAATAAACCCATACTAAGATTTTTGCGCTTTGTTAACAGAGTTGCTTGTCCGCTGTTCTTGTACTTTAGGGTTTTTAAAAAAATCTGATTTCACTCAGAAGTCGAGAGTTAGATTTGCAGTCTGCAACTACGATTCACCAGCCTCATCAACAGGAATAAGATGACCTCAATATTGAACTTTAATGAAAATTCTGTGTTTAACTGTAATACATATCAGTAAGAAATTCAGCTCTAAGAACCTGGGGAAACAGTCAATCCATATACACACAAATGCCAAGTACAATATTATATAATCTGGCTACCTGGGCAACAAAAACATAGCCTACTTTTCCCAAGTAAATTCATCTGCTACATTGTTTTTAATACATACTTAATTTTTCTTTATAAAGAACAACATGATTTGTAGAGGGCTGAATGATCAGATGAGTTTGTATGTATTTTCACTACATTGCTCCTGTGAACCATACAGTATTTTTGCTAATCTTTATCACTTCTGCAGCTGTTTCTATGGAAAACTTGCAGGGAATAGGTGCAGTGATATCCAACAGGCAATGGTTACATAGCTAAAACCAAGCCAAAATTAACTCAATTTTCTGACATTCAAAAATTTGAGTTGCTTTCCAATCTTAGGCTTCTTCTGAAGTTTCCTCCAGTGGGTTGACAGTTCCTAACTGGAAAATTGCTAAAATGTAATTAAATTAGTCAGCGGCAAGCAGGTGACTGAAGCTTCAAAGGATCGGAATTTTCACAAACCACCAAGAAAAGATTTTTTGTATGCTTGTGCTCTTGGGGACCTACACGTGTGTTTTTAAATCATCTGCCTGCACTGCTAGAGACTTGCATGAAGAACAACAAGTCTTCAGGTCTACTAAGAAAGTACTAGTGAAGTTAGAAAGCCATGAGGCATGGGCTGTTACATTTCACTTGGTAATTCACCCCAGATAACTGGGTCAGCTGCTGACCCAGGCAGAAAATATGGAGGAAATGGCAGGAGTTAATCAGAAGGTGTTGAAGCACATAAAACAACAAACAGGCAGCTGGACTGTGCAGTAGAGAAGTCTGAAAGGAGTCAGAATGGAAAAGCAAGAATATCAGCTTGCTTTTTCAGTGCCTTCACCTCAGTGACAACAATATAGTCTTTCTAGTTCCACTGTTAACCTGGCCCCCTATTTCAATTAAATCACACAATGTATGAGATCTCTGCCAGTATATAACTGAGTATTAGGCACAGAAGTCAGATACTGGAGTAAAAAATACTTATTGAATTTGTAGCTATTCAAACTACATGGCATTTGTTTTTCTTTCCTTTCTCCAAGCCATTACATCATTAGATTTAGCCTGGGGTTACAGGGGATACCATATATTGAAGAGTAACTTAAAAAGCTTACGGAGTCCAAAAATCCTACTCAACTTTAAGGGAACTCTGGTCTCCTTCCCAGGGATCAGAGGCAGACGTGGACAGCTTTCATGTGAATAACTTAAGTCTATTAGGTCTTGTGGAATTCTAAAAAAACATGCACGCCAAATGAGAAAAGCTGCAAGTTACTGTCCACTTAAAAACAACAGTGGAAAAGACTAATGACAGCATGTTGATAGTTTTTAAGCACTCAGTTAAGGCAAATCAGTTCTTTTGTAAGCACAGATTAGCTATGAAGTAAAACAAATATGGAGAAAAACTTAGAAAATAACTAATACCTCAGCCTCCAGACTACTTGAAATTTTGACATGTTTAAAAACACCTTATGTAGTTCAAATATTTCAACTAAGAAAACCATCTTGCGGCTTTTCACAGACTTCCTGAGCATCCCCTTGTTGCATTAGCATGTTGTTTTTCAATAGTGTTCTAAGAATGTGCCAGGGGTTCAAGCCACTGCGCTCACCGAGCATGCTCTGCAGAAGACTGAGGCAGAATCACAAACACCACTGGGAGCTTCAGATCCCACTCTTATTAAACATAATCTTGTCTAGTTTGTAAATGCAAGCTAATCAAGAGCAACGCTATCACACCAGCTGATTTCCTGAAGAAATGCAACAGCATTCCTTTCGACCATTTCATGTGCTGGGCACCAAGACCCCTCAGGAAACCAAGATGAAGGGTCACTTAGCCCAGTGGCTATGGTGCAGCTCTTTACACCCCTTGCAGTGCAAAGCAGGAGACACCCTCTGGTCCTGCAGAAACAGCACATTTGGTTTTTCTAGCCAAAAGACTCTGTGGTGGTGAGCTGCTGCATCAGAATTGCTGCTGCCTGCTGAGCAATCCTGACCATGTTCAACTGAGGGCAGCAGCAAGTACAAAATGCCAAGGAAGGGATCTCCTGCCTCTTCCCATGAAAGTGCAAAGAGCTGAACTTCATTGGGATTTCACTTTTACACGGACACAATAGATGAACACTAAATGTAATGCATGGAAAACAATCCCTCCTAAGCACATACGAGTTGAGGTCTGTTCAGTCCCCTGAACTAAACCTGCTTCTTCTTTCACCTGATTTTTCTTCAGCTCTTTAGGAGATTACCATTTTTGCATATCACCTTTACCTGATTCTCCCTAGATCCACTGTCAGCTCTGAAACGTTTCTATTTTCAGTTGCTGAACATTGATACTAAATCCTTTGCCAAAAATAATTATTCAGATAGCAATTACTTCATACCTTTCCTTACTTTACTGAAGAATAATAATGTAATTAAAAATGAAACCATAAATTCCTCTTTAAAAACCTCACACCGTATTTGAATCATAATAATAACTTACAAGTGTATTCTAGTTTTACACTCGACTTGCCAAGAACTCTCCAGGAAACAAGCTGTTAGCCTTGCATTTCTTGCAAAATTAATACAGGTCCTTAAAAACCAGACAGCACTGAGGTTAAGAAGGCTAGGTGCTCCTCTCCTTCCTCCAAGTAGTTAAGAGTTTATACAAAAACTCAGGGAAGCTACTTCTAACCGTGAAGGCAAGAAATTTGTCTTCCCCAACATAAACAATTTTGTTACATAAGAAATTAAGACTGCTTTCATCCCCCACACATGGAAATAATGAACACACCTTTATTTGCATCCTCTTTTGCCCCTCATCTCCCAAGAAGTCTAACAATGAAAGTCTGGTGTATTAAAGCCATGTGTGTATAACAAGTTAGGAATGGAAGTTCAGCAAAGACCACTAACTCTATTACAGTTAAAGTAGCTGAGTGGTATCACTACAATGATCATAGCATTTATCACAAAAACACCATTTTCCCTCTGGAGACCTGAAATACATAAGAGTTTTGCACACAAGGTTTTCGGGAATGCTTCATCAACCCAATGACACATTTTGGATTGCTACATCTCTTGCAACGCATCACAGATTAGTTTCACTGACATGCATGAAGCATGTCCTGAAACACTGAGAACAACTAGATCTCTCTGTGCCAGTTCCAACAACACGGTACTGTTAAAAACACGCCTAAAATGTGCTGACATTTGCAATTAATTTTTTTTTAAAATGAGAGCTATTTCTTAAACTACAATCAACTATTTGCTTTTCATAATTTGATTAAACAACATGAGACTGTAAGCTTATAACTTTAGTCTCCTGACTCAGTATCAACTAATCTCTCATTGATTCCCATGCATCAGAAAATGTACTTCCAGAACACTAAACCACTATGCAATACTAACAGTTATTTAATTGTAAGGGCACACGTGCTGGTATATAGCTTTTTGATGTTTTATTTGAACCAGAAGTTGCATATTCTTTTCCTTTGTTTGGTACTCATTTTTATGAAATCCAAATCAAGTGTTGCACATCCTAGGAAAAAGATATAATAACTGCGTTCGAGAAGTCACACACATGGCATGTATGTAAGGAGAGAGTCACAGCTGCACACTTAAACACCATTAGGTACACAATTTTTTTCTCTCTTCATTCGTGCCCCTGGGGTTTTTTTGTTTGTTTTAGGAAGCACTGAGCACTTCCAGAATAAAGGAATTAAGTAAAGCTAGCTAATAGAGGATTGGATACTATAATATTTAATATCCCCATCCAAAACTGTAAATCATTAGGAACTGCAGTTTGTAACTTTCCACTTGTGAATCTGCTTCTCCTTCTGAGCTGACTTAGCAGACATGAAGAATTTGTTACAGATCCCATAGCGGGAAACTAACTGCTAAATTTGCCATTTAATGAGTGCAAATAGTTTTAACCAGTCAGTTCAACCATGTTCAAAGAAAAAACCTGATGTTATGATTACTTACAAGAGTACTGTTACTATTACAAGAAAAATTCTCATGTAAATAGTAGACCTACATAATAGTAAGATCTGCATTGGCATTTTACAGTGCCAACATGTTTGCATTGGTACTGTAGGAACAGAAAAAAGTTGATATATCGAGTTCATGGATAATAGTTGCAACTATTCTAGACAACCAAGGTGCAAAATTAAAAAGGTGACACCACACCTAGAGTTTATTAATGTTTTTTATCAGTCTACACTATGCCAGTTACCACAATAATTTTCTTCCAAAAAATATAAGCATAATTCTAATAAGAGTAAGTATAATAAAATTAGAATAACCAGTGTTACTATACTGTAGAATACCAGAAAATAAGCAAAAACTGTGCGCTAAGTTATACTTTTTAGAGGTGTTCCAAGAATTGATAGAGTGGACTATACTATGTATAAGCTCTAATAAAATTGTCCCCAGCCTAGCAGTTTCCAAATTGCATATATTCTCCAAGTGGCTACATACTAACCTTTCACCACTCCCAAGAGAGGTGGTGAGTTCTCTTGAGGGGTTCTGTCAGGTTCCTGGGGAGGTACAACCATAGCAAGTGTATGCACTGGTACGCGTGGAACCTTAAAATAAAGCCACAGACACATGCTCAGATAAAAAAAACTTGTTTGGATGGACCAAGCATTAATACAAAGATACATTCCTACAGCAGACCTCCATTCCACTCTTCCCAAACTGTGTATGCTCTGCTACCTCTTGGTATGACCTGTCCCATGCTATTTTATTGTGGATAATAGGTCAAAGTTAACTATGTTACTCTTCACAAAATTCTGGACTGTGTAGGCTGGAAAACTGTTAACATCTTTAGGCTTTTAATCAACTAACTCCACTGGAAATCTACTTCTCCAGCCTGCGGAATTCTAAATTTACACAATACGTTTTCTTCCGTATAGCAACCAAAATCAGCAACATTTGAGGGGTGCTGTCACAAGGGTTTAAAACTGTTGAAACAAAATACTAAGCAAACGCAAACAAGAAAATAATACTATTTTGAGATAACTAGGTTTGGGACTCTCCCATCTAAGGAACAGAAAAGGGAACAAAGTTCTTGCACTCTTCAGGACACTTCAGCAATACAAATCGGCTTTCTCACTCTCTACCATTTTCCAATGCGTAGACTTTTTTTAATTCTTTCCATTGTCTATGTTCACATCTAAATTGACTTCAGAAGTTAACTACTAAGTAAGTGTTTCTTTGCAACATTCATGGCAATATTTTAAAAAAATTTCTTATGCCTTACCTGAGACTGATCCTGAGATGGAGGTGTGAGCTGAGACAAGTCTGCTGCAGGAACTGACAAAACATTGTTTGGGTAATCCAGCAAGTAAGAAACAACATTTGTATGTCCTCCTTTGGCGGCTTCAATGAGCATTGTTGAGCCATCCTGAAGTGAGATTTTGGAAATAAAAAGCCAGAAGATGAAATTTGCTACCCGGTATAGCACGTAAGATACGAATTAGACTGTTTAAAATTGCACATTTACTAATCCATTAAATCAACTACACTGGTTCTTTCAGTACCTATGATAAATGCATAGTTTTAAAGTCAATACCTTGAGCCGATGAGTAGGATCTGCACCATGAGCCAGAAGGAGCTCAACAACTGCCAGGTGGCCTCCCGCACATGCCAGTGACACCACCGTGTGGTCATTATTAGCTGTAGCCCTGTTAACATTGGCACCTATAAAGAGAAGATCTCAGAATTAAACCCAAGGAAATTATTTTTAAAATAAAGTATCAACAAGTACAGTATTTCCTGGAATAGAGATAAACATTTTTCTTCTGATATTCCTAATTCATACACACTTCTGGGGTAAAAGCAAGGGATTTTGAATAACTGATGGTTTCTATACATCCTCCTCCTCATCTTGTAAAGACAAGGCAGAAGCGACAGTAACAGCGGGCCTCGTAAGTGCTAAGAGAGAGGGAACACTTATGGTGTACAAAGCACAACTTTTAAATTTTCATTCTAAGCACTCATCAGTATCAATACATGGTGCAATTTTTACTGTTTCCGACAGTACTTGAGGATGTGTTTTTTCTAAAGGAGGGGGTATTTTTTTTAAGAAACTAAAAATATCTGCCGTACTTCAAATCTATTTATTAAGCTATACAACTGAGTTGGAAAAGTAACTAGCAAAATATTTTGTGATTCATTGTCTCATGAACTAAATGAAATTCAGAACACCCTTAATGGTTCATATACATATAACCAGATTAATTCTGGAGAAGGATCACAAACATACAGAATTGTAAAGCGGCATTTTAAGTTTTTACATTACTTATTTAAACCAATATTTTACCTTTGCTAATAAGGAATTGCACAGTGCATAAATGACCAGCTCGTGCAGCCTTCATTAGTGGGGTTCTCCCACCTTCAGATTCATGCTCCTATTGTAGACAAGAAACAACAGATGTTTAAATAGGCAAAAATTATACCATTGTTTTGGCTTTTCAACCATCTTGTGATGGGACCAGAATTGCCTGTCTCAGTAGAAGATCTATCTTATAAGCTGACTGTAAGCAATATAAACTGACTGGAATCAGTGTTACCCTAAATACTGAATCACACTGTCAAAAAGCATTAAGACCACATCCATACTGTTATCACACAAAAAAGTTTCCCTACTTATATACCCCTTTTATTTTAGAGTTCAAACGCATAACATACTTGAGAACAGTAACATCTTGTTTCCACCTCAAAAAGGGATGACTGTTTAACATAATTATCATCCAGCATCAGAAAATACATAAATAACCACGAACTGAGGTGCAACAGTTGTGAGAGCTGTCACATACTGCATGCCAGGCCTTAAAACTGCAATAATGTCTGAAGTGCAGACAACATTTTTAAAACACACTGAAAAGGATCCGCAATAAAAATGAGACAAATCACTGCAGGTCACAAAAAATCTCTGAATAAGAGGACTGGAGAATAAAGCAGGAAGAAGATAAATGGATGACACAAACCAACAAAAACCAAATGAGCAACAAAAACAACTTTCTACCTTTAAGAATTTCTGAATACTGGAAAGACGTGGTTAAATACAACTGTATTAGAAAAGTTACAGAACTAGAAAATTTGCCTGCTATGTTGACATGATCAATACTACAAAGAATGCTGACTAACCAACCCTCCCTCAGCAACATGGGGGGAGAATATAATCTTCCTGAGAGTGTTTGTATTTGCACTCTGAATATTCAGTCTGATCAATAATATACTAGGACTGTGGGGTTTTTTAATTAAATATCTGGGAAGCCAAGCTCCAAATTTCCTATTTACTTCTGGAATTGCATGTATATCTGACAGTGAAAGTTAACATCTAGTGCTGCCAGTGGATGATACTGCCATTTACAAATATAAAAGGACAAGAATAGATTTGACAGAACAAATCAACTGCTTCCCATAGTTTCAGTATTCCTAAAAACCCTGCATATGTCCTTTCCCATATGGCTTGCTTTGGTTGCAAGCTGCACCTTAAGTGGGCTTTCTGTTCATACACACAAGGAATAAATCTCGACTGGATCTTCTATTAGAGAATGACCCTGTGCAGAAAATAGAAACCAATCCTTTGTTGTAATGGGGGTTAGACTATCCTTCTCCTATGTGCTTCGGAAAGGGTGGAAACTCTCTGCTCCTGCACCTTCATAAGAACTTTGTATTATTGTACACCACTTTAACACATGTTTAAACTTCACATTACAGCTCTGATTTCTTTGCTTACTTGGTAGTATAATGCATAAGTAAGTGCACACAGGCAGATAGGAAGCTTTCCAGACTTANTTTTTTTTTTTTTTTTTTTAAAATAAGTAGATTCCATTCTCTGGGCAAATGGCTGCTTAGCTGTCGATAAATATATGCATGCTTTTGGATTGTCTGCATGTCAGAAATATTTGCAGGACACGTAAAGCTAATTATGTTAGTATGTGGCCCTACGATGTGCAGGAATTAGTAGCATGCCCTTGAGCTCTGGTGCTTACTCTGGTATTTGGCATAGTTTTTCCCTCCTCAGCCACTGCCAGTAGATCATAAAAAGCCAGATGCTGCTGTTTGCCTTATGCACAGTAAACCCCTGGAACTGCTGGCAAATCACTCACAAAGCAGCTATGGATGCAAAGAACTATTGAACACCACTTCACTCGCTGAGCAGGACCAGAACATTGCTGCCCGAACAGTTTAATACACATTTCTAAATCCGCACTGATGCAACAGTGGCAAGAAGCAAAATTTATTTTAGGTCACCTTAGCTATATTCAAGATAGTGAAAAGCCATCCTATATTGCATTCAAACATAGCATTTCTGATAACTAGCAGTAAGATATTTGCAACATTCTCAATTCCTAACAGACTTCAATAGTGAACACGAATGTCAGGAGGCTTCCTCATTTAAATGCAATGCAGTTATTCTGCCCAGTTTAACCAACTGTCACTTCATCAAGCAGGCAGAACTTGATCCTCAACTATTATATGCTTCAAACACTTGCAGTACCATACACATCATTAGTCCAGCCAAACTAAACCATTTGTGTGCCCACCTGCTGTAGATCTTCAAAAGTTATTGCATTTTGATGGTATTTTTCACATCACAAGATGGAAATGCATATTTTATTTTAAGATGAAATTAATTCTATGACTTCTGCACTCTGTTTAGCCCTAATAAAGGCTAGCAGATAGCATCAACTCAAGCTTTAAGGGAAAACATCTAGAACAAGCCAAAATAAGAAGTTGAGCCAGTGCAGTGCCTTTGGCTACTTGCATCCTTTTACCTGGAATGGCCATAAATTTCAAAGGTATTGGTGGTGTTTGGGTTGGTGTTTTTTTTTTGTTTGCTTGTGTTTTGGGTTGGGTTTTTTGTTTTGGGTGGTTTTTTGTTTGGTTGGTTTGGTTTTTGTTTTGTTGTTGTGTTTTTTTGGTTGTTTATTTGTTTGGGTTTTTTTTTTTTTTAAGTTGCAGTAGATAATCAAAATCAAGACAGAGAACATGAAAGCTGTCAAAAAGCATCCCCCATCAGCTTTCCAATGCACTTCTTCCTTGTATTAACATGAAGTACATGCAAATGCTTACACTATAAGAACAAAAACTAGCAAGGACTACTCATCTCCAAAGATAATTTCCCTGGCTATCTGCACTGCAGAACTCACCACAGTATTCTCTCTCTCTTCACTCCTCCAATCCTGAGAAATATTGCAGTTAGTATGATCAGAAAGAGTTATAAAGGAGAACCCCTATACCAGCTCTGAGTAGAAAAGCCCTTCTCTAAACACTTGAGTGATGTGCTCTCCTGCTAATTCTGCTTGAATAGAAAGAATGCCAGAGAATAATCTCCTGTAGGTTTGGGCACCAGATAGGAAGGAAGGGGAAAGCAAGAGTATTACCCAAATCAGGTAAGAGTTTACATTATCTGCATCTTTCTTCCACTGGGACTCAAAGAGGAGATGAGAATCCAGTCAGTAATTATTTCCTTTCTAGACAAATCAGTACTTGAGAAAGCAGAGCAAAAGCAGCGTCATCAGAAGCATCTTAAAAGAGTCTTTTTTGAATTCTTGAAATCAAGTTCTCTGTTTTAGGCAATTCCAAGATCAGCTACACAAGGGCTTCCCCCTCCCCCCTTATTCTCCTTTGTCCACAAGTATTCATGTTCGGCAAGTATTATTCACTAGGATATTTTTTCAGTTTGTTTCCAATGTCATATGTTATTTAAAAGCTCTAGAACAAAATTTGCATTTTCAAAGTAAAGGTCCAACTACTCTCTTCAGTTCTTTAACAAGCCTCTCATATCCATGACAACAGTGAATATTTAACAGAAATCTAAATGTTATTCTAAGCAAAACAATTTAGACAAAGTTTTTGATGCAAGACAATAGCCAAACAATACGCTTAACACTATGCCACTTTGATAATTTTCAAGGTTGAATTCCTGTCAAGAGATACAGTATTCTAGCAGTCACCAACCTAATTCCCTAGATCACCTTCCTGAGATATGTAGCAACCCAGTATTTCAGACGCACCTAAAAACTCAACTAGGCCTCTAGTTTAAAGTAAGTATCTGAAAAGGGAAAGACCTTACAGGAAGCTAGATATATACTAACAGGTTTAACATCACTACTTGTGCTAATAGACTCAATGAGATAACTTGCTGCATTTGTTGAAGTTGAGATACTGTTTTTTTAAAAATAGGGTTTTAGAAAACCCAATAGAAGGGAAAATGCAGGACAAAGATGACACATCTAGTCTACACAGCGAGGCTTTGTATTTCTGAAGAAATTCAGATGCCTTACAGCCATGCTTGTCGTTAGCATGTATCCTGAGGCTGCAGCTTACAAGCATCCAAGGCCAACCTCACCTGATGCTTGCCCGGCTCTATGCCCTCCAAAATAGTCTTCTTTAAGTCCTCCTGCTTGTCCTGCGGAAGGAAAAAGAAGAACTCACGGCTCTTGTTCTACAAATAAATATTGTCTTGGTCATGAAGACCTGGAATGTGAACTTAAATGGATCAGATGACCAGCTGAAAACTGTTTTGCTGGAATTAGGCAAGCAAGCACAAAGGTAAGACCAAACAATGCAGCTCTCACCAGTCCTACAATAAGCCATTCAAATTCATGAAGAGAACACAAAGGTCATACAGAGCATCTCGTTAAACACAAGATGACTTTTTGTTCACTACTGGCAAAAGAGAGCATTTCTTTGTACCTTCCACCATCCAGAGACTGCAACACAACATCCAAAAGGTGTTAACTACAAAAATTAGCTTCACATGTCCTACAATGTTTTTCTTTATTTGTAGAAGACTGAGGGCCAAGTCTAAAAAGACCTGAAATCCCTGACCTTCCCCTGATGGTTCAAGAAAGAGTATGGAAAAACATGACAGCTTCTCAGAACCCTCACTGTAACGACAAACTCGCTATCTCCAGCATGGTTTCATTCAAATCCATAAAGTATTGGTTAGTTTTGTAGATGTTTAAATGCTGCCTTATGCATACTGTGTCAAACATGCAGTGTGTCATATGCATAAAGGAAAGTGAGTTTCTAATTAAGGATCCATGTTAGTGTGACGGATGTTATCAGCTGAAGACAAAGCAATGATCCTTGCAATGACAAAAACATCTGTCTGTAAAAACATTTTGTCACAGGGGAAGAATCAAGAGAGTTTGGCATGCCTGGAATTTTTTTTTTGGTGGTGGTTTGTTTTTTGGGAGGTTTTTTTGGGGAGGGAGGGGGGGTGGGAGGTTGGGGTATTTTTTTGCAGCTAGAGTTATGTAGGTGCCAGGTAGCCAGTTTTAGTTTAAGGAAAGCCACACGTGTAATTTTAACAAGTATAAAGAGCTTTGGGAAAAGCTGGACCGTGTAAAATGAGAAGAACGCAAGGATGAAGCTGCCCTCAGGGATTCTCTTCCATCTCTCAGTTTCAGCATAAAAAGCACTCATATTTTGTAGTAGGAAAGTAAGCTCCATCACTAGATCAACTCTCCTGTGCAGCAGAACCTCACGTACAGCTGCAAGGCAGGCCAGATTAGAGAATCCCAATTTAACACTCTTTTCTGTACTTCCCAGCTGGGAA
>WEKW01017892.1:851-12256 GCA_013389905.1 Sula dactylatra | reverse complement strand
AAGCTGGGATCTTCTCACTGTCCAAAAAAGAACAATCTCTCATTTTCAGCTATACTGAAACAGGCTAAGATGCAGCCACCTTGTCAAGAGCAGTCTCACTTTCAAAAAGGAGACTGGAATCTCCAGTACGTGGCATTTCAACCAGGTCTTATTCTACATTAAAAGGGAACAAGCATCCAAACAAGCATTAGTTTATAGAAGGATATACTGCTTAAAAGCAGGACATTACATGTCATTAAATATCACCAGTACTCTTTGTGAGCTTTACAGTCTTTAACCTAGCTCCTGTGGGAACAACACATGTATCACACGTCTTACCTTATACAAGCTTTGGGATGAAAATAACTGCTAGTAAAGATACAAAGAGGAAGAAGGAAAAAAAAAAAAAGAGAACTCTTATAGGAAAAACAGAAGTCTCTTCTCACCTCTGAGATTAGAAAAATCCTTGCCACACAGGTAAATAACTATTGCTGAAGTGGTGGTTATTTTTTTTTCCTGAAGCTACTAAACCATACCACTGCTCAAAAAATGCTTTTATCAAATTGTATTTCAGAGTTCTAATCTCCAAAATTCTACTCCTATTAATCACAAAATCTAAAGTAGGAGTTTTGTCCCATAAAGTTTGTAAACAAGTAAAATTGGCATTTGGTCCAGTGGCAGGAGCTCAGAATAAGACCCTGGAAGTCTCTAGTCCTGCAGGCAATAAAGGAACTAGAATGCAACTAAGGCACAGATGGGATCACAGGCTGAAGTCTTCAGATGTGCTTCATTAAGTCATTCACATACTTGGCAAAAGCAAGCAGATTTCAAAATGCATACATTAACAAGGAAAGGTGTAGGCCTGCCAAGCTAGTCTTACTACAGATTTTGAAAGGCCAACTTTGTCCCCGTAAGGACATGGAAAAGACAGATCCCTTAAAGAAGGGCATCAAAAAGCATCAGAATAATTGATAACAAGCCAGACTTCATAAACAATTAATCACAAGGAAATACAAATTCATCAAAATACCATACACAATTGAGCAGTTCTCCAGCAGACAGAAATAGATGACTGCATACTCTGACACTGTTCACTTCTAGTATAACTTAGCACTGCAGAGTTTTAAGGAAAAATTAACCACAAACCAAAGAAAGTTAATCTCAGCCATCATTTTTTTTTTAGTTCTCCTGGTTCTTATAAAGCCACATTCCTTAATGAATCTAAAAGATCTCTCAAGATCTTCACTGGTTCTTGAACTGAATTACATATTTGATATCTAGGCCAGAGGATCAGTCCCTGAAAAGCAAGGGTTCCCATTTTCTATGTGCAAGAACAACAGCCTTTTTGTGCTGAGATGTGGTGGGTAATAACCACTCCCAGTTCAAACAAAACTCTACAGGGACTAAAATCACTTATCATATAATGATCACAGAAGGGTTTGGCTTGGACAGGACCTTCAAAGACCATCTAGTCCAACCACCCTGCCATGGGCAGCCACATCTTTCAACTAGATCAGGTTGCTCAAAGCCCTGTCCAGCCTGACCTTGAACTTTTCCAAGGATGGTGCATCCACAACTCTGGGCAACCTGTTGCAGTGTCTCACCACCCTCATTGTAAAACATGCTCAAAACTTTAGCTCAGGGTTCTATTTTGAGATTGAGAAAACCTCAACTGGATATGAGCAGCACACAGGAATCAGTTCAGGACGGTGAGTTGGGTAAGTTCAGCAAGGTTTGAAGACTTCAGTCTTCAATGAGCACAATACAGGAAAACCCCTGACAGAAACATCTCCTGCCCTCTGCCAATTTGGCTAACCCAGATTGAAGGAGGGTCCTCTTCACACCTGCAGTCTCAGAGTCTACACCTCAAATCCCACTCAGTCATGACCTCCTGGCAATTGAAGAGAGACCTGAGAAGCCAAGAAAGATTTGAGGTCTTAAAGTAGGTTATATGCTTTCCAAATCATGGAATAAAAGGCTCTGAATTGGGAAGAAATGGGAGAACTGATTGCAACAGATCTTGACAGCCAGTGTTTATTGTTCCTTAACTCAAGGCATTTGGGGAAGAAAGATCGACTTTCTTTCCGCAATCTAGAATCAGGGAGAAGAAAAATCCTCAAAAACTATGCTCCTTGCCTTCCTGGTCTGGAAGAAAACAGACTATGCAGGTGGTTCACAAAACAATAAAGTAATAGCAGCAAAATCCATCAGTGACTACATCTCTACAGGTAAATAAAATAGGGCCAGGAGACAAACTTAGCCATGGGATCACGGGTCATTCACACTGCTTATTCTGTTGCAATCTCCCTGGCACAATGCTGACCCTGTCAAGAACCACAGCGGAGATCACCAGGGACTGTTCCCAATGGGCAGCATGGAAAATGTGACATCAAGTCAGTCACTTATCTCAGAGGCCTCGCACCCTCAAGAACCCTTTCAAGACCGCATCTCACAACCCAGGGGTGTCCAATGTACACTCCCAGTATTGCATTATGAAAACACCACTCTGGTGGGCTGCAATGTACCCACTGACATTCTTACAGACACAGGGGCACAGCCCCAGGCTCAATGATTTGATAGGCCCAGTGCTGCACAGCGTGGATGCATTCAGTGGGTGCCATTTGTCCTTGCAATCAGAGAACAACCCTCAGCCCTTTTTTATTTTACTGTTTAAGACACGACCAGTATTTCGCTCAAAAAGGACCACTCCACAACATGGTAAGATGTTGTATGTCCAGCTCCTCAGTGACTGTGATATAAACATGAGGTATAAAGGTTTCTGGAAAACAATGAAACATCAGTGAAAGCAATTCCTGGAAAGACTAAAGTTGCAGGAGGGGAAAAAAGCAACTGGAGATGTACTCTCATTTGATGCGTTTGAACACCAGAAGGAAAGCAAAATTAACTAAACAAATGAAGACAGACTGACCAGAGGTCTAAGTCCAGACCTGCATTCAATCCCCTACTGGGACAACTTGGTGAAATCATCTATCCTCATTTAAATTACTAATGCAAATTGATGTCTAGAAGAATGATCTCCCACAGGACTGCAAAAGAAACCTTTTCACGCTCCGGCAGTAAGGCAACATACTTCAGAAACCTTTCTCAGAACAATTACAAAGATAATTAATTTATTCAAAACAGCGTAAAAACTTCTAACAAAACAAAGTAACACAGGTGTTTGAAAGGAAACTGCTCCAAACCTGAGGCACCTGCCATAAGCATCACTGCAGTTTTGCAGGCATTTCCCCATTTACTTACAATCAGAATTCAAAACTGGTAGATTTATATGGCAGAGTCTCCCTTTCATGTGCAATTTATCTTTGCTTCCTTACTATAATTTTCTTGACAGCTCCCCATTTTGACTGGCAGCACAAGAAAATGCAGTAAAATAAAACTTTACTTCAGAAAGGCATGAGATTTTTCTCAGCAATACTGATCAGAACTAGATGCTAAAAACCATAAGCACTGCTCACCTTAGTGATGAGTAAAAAAAAAAGACACAACTCTAATAATTTGAAGTGATATTTAAGCAGCAACCCTTGCATGTTTTTAAAAGTGTATGCATAGCAATTTATTTTTTTTTGTTTCAGGCTTTGTTCCTCACTGTAAGGTACTTCATGGATTATACCTTTTTATAACCAATTACTTAAATATATTTTAAATACCCAATAAAGCCCCAAAAGCCTATCCTGCCTCTACTAAAGAGGCTGACACTCTGTACCCAACACTGAATTGAGTGAAGTGCAGCAGGTGTGCCAAAAAATCCGAAAACACGCACATACACCCCTATTAACATGACCTTCCTCCCTGGTTGGAACATAAGAAGCAGAACTGCAGAAGAATTAATAAGGCCTGAAAAAAGTATATTCACAAAGAAAAATGGAAGTATTCATTCACAATTACAGCATTAATTTCTTTATATTTGTACCTATAAACTTAAAAAATAAAATACTTCATTTAAGACTGAAACTTAGAAACTTTGTTAGGATGTCAATTTATCAGGTTCAGTGATAAACTTTTCTGGCATTCTTATTTGAAAGGAACAAAAAAAAAAAACAAAACCCAAAACCCACTAAAATATCCAACCAAAACCCCAACCCCCCCCAAAAAACCCAAAGAATCAGAGTGTGGAAAAGTAAGGAAAATAGTAGGAGAAAAAACAAAAAGGCAAAAAAAGAACAATCTTCCCTGCTTATGCCTTATTAGACATAAGGCTCCTAAAGAGCTTCAGAAGACTAATGTATCAATTGCTTTTTACTGCTTGAAAGCCAAACATTATATCCCTGTAGCTGATGAAGAGGCAGTTTTAGGTCTCCCACTACATAATATGAAAAAAGTCAAGACAATTATGTAAACAACTTAGTTATGATTAAATACATTACAGAAAATAAACACTGTGAAAGCAGTATGCTAAAACCAAGAGTTACAAGAAAGAAGAGAGCTCTGGAACAAAGAAAATAGATATTATGCTGGTCATTTAAAAGGCATTGCTTAGTTTGGGGTTTTTTGTGTTGTAGTTTTAAAAAGCCGAGACCCACAGTGTTCCAAAACTAACATTGAAATAGAGAAGTAGTCACTCCTAATAATAACACATTTTAAATTCAAAGCAGTGGAGCAGGTAAACTCTAATCCACAATAGTTTGGGAATAATAAAAGTAGCATAATTAATAAAGGCAACACAGAAATATATCCTGCTAAACAAATTAAACGTGGATTATACTGAAATGAAGATAGTCAACTGTCACAAGTGTAAGCTATAGGTAAAACTTCTCACTTAATGGATGAAAGATTACCCAATACGAATTTTTATTTTTCAGACCAAACAGAATATGCAGGCTTTTAAAAAAGTTTTTCACGCCTCTTTTCACAGCCATATATGAATTTCAACTGCTAAACTCATCTTTCTGCTCTATAAGCATAGAAGCTTTGGCATGCAGTTTGAAACCAAAGTACTTTCCCCTCAAGATGCAGCAGAATTCTTACCAAATCAGCACCAGCTTGAAGCAACACATCTGCAACATCAGTATGTCCATTTTCACAGGCATAGGTCAAAGCTGTATCTCCCGTCGCTGTGGTGGCATGAACATTAGCTCCTAGAAACACAACATTTCTTCTTCATTTTGGACATCTCCTTATCAAATATTTCATATCAGATAAACGCAAAAATCAAGGCACTTTATCTGTGACAACAGCTATACCCTACTGACCAACAGCTTTCACAGCCCAAGGGCATTACTCTCATGGTAAAAATTGCTCTCAGTAAAAATACTCTGAGGAGAGGGGATAAGCCAAGGCTTGGAAAAGGCATGATTTGCAATCTAAGCACTTAAACCTACATGCTCATTTATTCCTACATACCCTCTACAGAAATGAAGATTTCAGTTGTTAAAACAAATAAAAGTGAATCCAGACAGTTGTCTAGACTATCCATTTGACAGGGAGCTACATGCCAAGGAAAACCAGACAAAACGTATGTTATTGAATTAGTATTAATACTACAAGCCCATACACTTGTACAAATTTCATTTCTTCCCTGCTCTTTAAAATCATTTGCTTTAAAACCATTTTGTTAAAATAGTTTGACTAACTTCATATATGCCAGCTACGTGAAAACTATGCATGATTCTTGCTATGTAATCCATTATTCTTCAAAAAAAATGCCAATGTGGTTAGCCACTTTCTTATTTTCAAGGTGTGAGATATATTTAGAGAGAATCCCTGATGCCAAAACAAGGCTCTTCAATTAACTTTCTACATTATCAGAAGTGAAGTGTAAGCAGCATTCCAAGTGAGCTGGTGACAGGTGTCACATGCTAGTATCACTGCACAAAGAGACACAGTTGTTACTGTCCCTCGATGAACTGGGAGCATTACTTTCTAGAATTACAAATCCAGACAATTTTATGCTTATTCTTAGAAAAGAGCATACAAATAAATCACCTCCCATAACAGGGAAGGTTTCCAATATGCAGGTCCTTTTCATTTATTTATTGTTTTAAGCAGTACTACTACCTACTACACACTTTAGTCTCTACCAACTTTAAACTGACAGATGAACACTGAAGTGTCATCTCCCCCCCAGCTCCAGCAAGATTTAATTTTTATTACTGCATAACAGAGTAGTAAAACTCATTCATCATAGAAATTCAGCACATTCCAGAATCTGCCTTCCACGCTATTTCCCAAGGCACAATTCCTGAAGTACTGGTTATTCAGGAACACTGACTGCAGATAATCAGGCTCAGTCATAGCAGGAGCAGCATATAAGAACCAGCATTATCTGTACTAACATTTTTAGCCCTAAATGCAGTTAGCTAGAAACAATGTTCCTAATGGACTTGGACGTTTTTTAGATATGCAACAGAATCTAGTGCTCCACGAGGCACTTTGCTCTGTTAACAGTATCAAACAATATTAAGGTGTAACAAATGCTTTTTTCTTCTTGCTAAGGTATCTGAGAATATAGTTTCTTCTAACATACTGCCACCATCAAGCCCATATATCTTCTAAATCATGTAGAACATGAAATCTGTTGCATCTGTGGGCTAGATCATTTGAGCTGTACACATACCTGCTGCCAGCAAGTATTTCACCAATTCAAGATGACCCTCTTGAGCAGCTTCCATCAAAGGTGTCGAGCAACCAAGTTCTATATCAGCTCCTGCCTTAATAAGGAAGTCAGCTACTTCAGAAAACCCTCCACAACATGCCAGCGTAAGAGCTGTTTCCTGTGTTTCTTCTGTCTGTGCATTTATATTTGCCCCTAGGAAACAAAATAGCTGTTACTTTAACTGACCAGACACAGGGTAGGAAGGTGAACGCTCATGACCTCCACAGTTTGGGTATTTTAGCTTTGCTCTGTAGTCACAGCAATGACCAGTGACAGCCACATGCTACAGAGAAATTTGCAGAGTACGTAATGGCAAACGGTCAACACTGCATTCTTCATAATGAACACTCAAGAAATGACAGCTATCTCACCTTGTGCCAGTAGCAAGGCTACCATCTCTTCATGGCCTTCCCGAGCAGCTTCCATTAGAGGAGTATAACCTTCATCATTAACCTCCTCCAGGTTAGCACCCCTTTCAATCAGAAGAGCTGCTAACTCCACGTGCCCACCGCAAGCAGCCAGAGTGAGTGGAGATTCAAATGAATCTGCTGGCATATTCACTTGAGCACCACTGTCTAGAAGCAAGCGTGCCACTTCCACATGTCCATCCTACAAAACAAAGGTGAACACAAAAATCAGGAACAGTTGAAGTCACCTGATGTTGTAGTTGCAACCACTACCACACTAGGTCTGAAAATGATCCTAAAAAGACAGGCTTTTTTTACTTATGATGCTTCATAAGGTTCCTCATGGTATGATGGCTATATACTTTTTAGGAAAGACAGGCCAACAGGCAAGGTGGGGGAGTTGCTCTTTATGTGAGGGAGCAACTGGAATGTATCGAGCTCTGCCTAGGGGTGGAGGAAGAACAAGTCAAGAGCTTATTGGTAAAAATTAAGAAATTAAGGGGCAGGCAAATATGGGTGACACTGTTGTCGGTGTTTGCTACAGGCCACCTGATCAGGAAGAGGAAGTCAACCAGGCCTTCTACAGACAGCTGGAAGCAGCCTCACAATTGCAGGCTCTGGTTCTCATGGGGGACTTCAATCACCCTGATATTTGCTGGAAAAGCAACACGACGAGGCACGCACAATCCAGGGAGGTCCTGCAGAGCATCAAGGATAACTTTTTGACACAGGTGGTGGAGGAGCCAACGAGGCAAGATGTGCCGCTTACACTAACAAAGAAGTCTAGTTGGGATAGCCTTGGTTGCAGTGACCATGAGATGGTGGAGTGCAGGATCCTGTGTGGTAGAAGCAGGGCAACAAGTAGGATTACAACCCTGGACTTCAGGAGAGCTAACTTTGGCCTCTTCAAAGACCTGCTTGGAGAAATCCCATAGGTTAGGGCTCTAGAAGGTAGGGGGGTCCAAGACAGCTAGTCAATATTCAAGTCCTGCTTCCTCCAAGCTCAACATCGGTGCATCCCTATGAGAAAGAAGTCAAGCAAAGGAGCCAGGAGAGCCACGTGGATGAGCAAAGAGCTTCTGGACAAACTCAGACGGAAGGAGGAGGTTTACAGTATGTGGGAAAAGGGACTGGCCACTTGGGAGGAATACAGGAACATTGTCAGGATATGAAGAGACACAATGAGGAAGGCCAAGGCCCACTTGGAACTAAATCTGGCAAAGTATATCAAGGATCACAAGAAGAGCTTCCTCAAATATATCAGTAGTAAAAGACTGGGGAAACTGTGGACCCGCTGCTGAACGGGGTGGGTGCCCTGGTGATGCAGGATGCAGAGAAGGCAGAGATACTGAATGCCTACTTTGCTTCAGTCCTTACTGCTAAGGCTGGTCCTCAGGTGTCCCAGCCTCCAGAGGTGAGCGAGAAAATCTGGAGAAAGGAAGACTTCCCCTTGGTTGAGGAGGATTGGGTTAGAGATCATCTAGGCAAACTGGATCCTCACAAATCCATGGGCCCTGATGGGATGCGCCCACAAGTGCTGAAGGAGCTGGCGGATGTTCTTGCCAAGCCACTCTCCATCATCTTTGAAAGGTCATGGAGATCAAGAGAGGTTCCTGTGGACTGGAGGGTAGCCAATGTCACTCCAGTCTTCAAAAAGGGCAAGAAGGAGGACCCGGGAAACTATAGGCCAGACAGCCTCACCTCCATACCCGGAAAGGTGATGGAACAGTTCGTCCTGGAGGTCATCTCCAGGCATGTAGAGGAAAAGGTTATCAGAAGTAGTCAACATGGATTCACCAAGAGGGGATTGTGCTTGACCAACCTGACAGGCCTCTATGGTGGCATGAGTGGCTGGGTAGATGAAGGGAGAGCAGTGGATGTTGTTTACCTCAACTTCAGCAAGGCTTTGGACACTGTCTCCCATAACATCCTCATAAGTAAGCTTAGGAGGTGTGGGTTAGATGAGTGGACTGTGAGGTGGATTGAGAGGTGGCTGAATGGCAGAGCTCAGAGGGGCATGATCAACAGCACAGAGTCTGGTTGGAGGCCTGTAAC
The DNA here is from genome assembly GCA_013389905.1 of Sula dactylatra. NCBI lineage: Eukaryota > Metazoa > Chordata > Aves > Suliformes > Sulidae > Sula > Sula dactylatra. The sequence goes on along the minus strand of WEKW01017892.1, from coordinate 3,202 downwards.
TAGCTGTGTTCCGCAGGGGTCTGTGCTGGGTCCAGTCCTGTCCAACAATGACCTAGACAAAGGGGCAGAGTGTACCCTCACAGCAAGTTTGCTGATGATACAAAACTAGGAGTGGCGGCTGATACACCAGAAGGTTGAGCTGCCATTCAGCGAGACCTGGACAGGCTGGAGAGCTGGGCTGAGGGGAACCTCATTAAATACAACAAAAGCAAGTGTAAAGTCCTGCACCTGGGGAGGAGCAACCCCACATACCAGTACAGGCTGGGGGTTGACTTGCTGGAAAGCAGCTCTGCTGAGAAGGACCTGGGAGTGTTGTTGGACAGCAAGCTGACCATGAGACAGCAATGTGTCCTTGTGGCACCCTGGGGTGCATTAAAAGGAATGTGGCCAGCAAGTCAAGGGAGGTTATCCTCCCCCTCTACTCCTCCACACCTGGAGTACTGCGTCCAGTTCTGGGCTCCCCACTTCACTACTGGAGAGAGTCCAGCAGAGCGCTATGAAGATGATGNGAAAGCAGCTCTGCTGAGAAGGACCTGGGAGTGTTGTTGGACAGCAAGCTGACCATGAGACAGCAATGTGTCCTTGTGGCACNGTTTGTTTAGCCTGGAGAAGAGAAGACTGACAGGGGAATCTTATCAGTGCTTATAAATATCTGAAGGGTGGGTGTCAAGAGGATGGGGCCAGACTCTTTTCAGTGGTGTCCAACGACAGGACAAGGGGCAATGGGCACAAATTGGAACACAGGAAGTTCCACCTGCATACGAGGAAACACTTCTCTACTGTGAGGGTGACAGAGCACTGGAACAGGCTGCCCAGAGACGTTGTGGAGTCTCCTTCCCTGGAAATATTCAAAACCTGCCTGGACGCAGTCCTGTGCCCCCTGCTCTGGGTGTGCCTGCTCAAGGAGGGGGGTTTGATGAGATGATCCCCAGGGGTCCCTTCCAACCCCTACCATTCTGTGATACAATTTATGACATAGTTATGGTAATACTTGGACTAAACTGACATTTAGGTTTCTACCTACATCTAAGTTAGGTTTAAATGCATGAGGAAAAAAGAGCTAGATGTACGTTGGGGTTTTTTTGTTTTGTTTTGTTTTGGTTTGGTTTTGGGGTTTTTTTGTTTTGTTTTGTTGGTTTTTTTTTTTCTTTCTTTCTTTCTTTCTTGAAGGAGTAGGGAAAGTGTTATGGGATAACACTTTCTTAAATATCCAGCAAAATACCTGGGACACAAAAGTAACAGAGATAGCAAACAAGTACCATAAGTAATAAACCCACCCTGTGAATAAACCCCAAAACAAGCATCAGAAAAAAAGATTATTTTTTCTTTGTAGTTGATTCATGGCTTCTACAAAGAAAGCTCCAACTGCTGGTTTCTACATCTTGAGAAAGATACCTGCAGAGAAACTGAAGTGGGTTAAAATGAGGTAGGTAACAGGAGGAGGGAAGACTCAAATAAACCTTAAAGGAGACTGAGAAGTACCTTGGAGTAAAGCCATCTTTGCCATAGAGGGAAGAAAATTAGATGCAGAGCAGTCTGTTTGAGCCCTTACCAATCAAATCATACAGACACAGCTGTCAGCTTCTCAAGAAACTATTACTAAACTCCTCAAAGTTACTTGAAATAGAACAAGTACCAAAAATCCACACGTCACCTGAGGTGTGGTTTGTAGAGAGCCACAACACCTCTCAAAAGGGGAAAATGTAAAGAAGTTTTGGCATTAGGAAAGAAGCACTCTCATGGTTTCTCCCTCCCACATAACTTAAGAAACTGGGACCCAAACATGCGGAACAATTTGGAGAAGGGATCTTGGAAAACTGAAACAGATTACAAACTACACATAATGAAGGGGGAATGTTAAGTCATGCAAAGAGTGCTCAGTGATATACAGAAGGTCTGAGGGTCCAATCAGACGATGTTTCATATTATACCTTCCTTCAGCATACACAATTAATAGGATAACATAGGAATGGAAGAAGAACTCCAAATAAAAGACCCGAATCAAAGCATGCTCTTTGTGTCTCTCAGTGGAGAGAAAACCACTTGCTGCCTTGCATACTGCAACTGCATAGGTATTAGGTGCATCATCTTGGTCACTCCATTTGCCATCCTAAGAAATATGGGGTTCTTCCAGGAGTAAACTGTCAGCCAGCTTTGATGATTTAAAGCTATCTCCTGACACAGTGGTTCTCCTGGGATTTGACTCTTTAAACTGGCCCCAATGCATGCTGACACATTTTGCTAGAGAACTAAAGAATACATCTTCCTGAGGAACCCATAAAAAGGGCCAGTTTCAGTGGCAAATAGATGTTTTTATGTTGTGTCCTCAGAAGGAATACTAAAGAAAAAAA
>WEKW01017891.1:0-17559 GCA_013389905.1 Sula dactylatra | reverse complement strand
ATAATTATTATAATCATTATTATTATAATAATTATCGTTACTATTTTTACTATTACTATTTTTAGTTATTAAACTGTTCTTATCTCAACCCACAAGTTTTCTTGCTTTTGCTTTTCTGATTCTCTCCTCCATCCCACTGGGGTGGGGGGAGTGAGCAAGCGGCTGTGTGGTGCTTAGTTGCTGACTGGGTCTAAACCACAACATGTAGTCATGGCGCCGAGCCTGACGATGTTCAAGAAGCACTTGGACAACACCCTCAGAAATATGGTGAGAATTTTGGGGTTGTCCTGTGCAGGGACAGGAGTTGAACTCGATGTTCCTTGTGGGTCCCTTCCAACTCAGGACATTCTATGATTCTATGATTCTAATTTGAAGCATTGTTATTTTGTTGGAAAACATAAGTGAAGTTTGTTGACATTCCTAGTACAGTTGTTCTGGACTTTTTTTTAAGATGTTTCAGTTTTTTAATATGTTTCTTTCAACTTTATCACCACTTTGAAGTTCAAAGAATGAAGAATCCTCTCCAAGGGGGGAAAAAAACCTACTCTCTTGAACAACTTTCCTACCTGTTAGCGCAGTAACAACTGAAAGTGACCTTTCTTAAAGAAAGAAAGGAGGAAGAAAAAAATGTCCAGTCTTTCTATAGTGATATCAGAATTCAGGCTCTTTGTAAGAGAATCTGCTTGGAATTGACAGCACTTGGACTGGATTCCAGTTGTCTGTATCTTGGCTTTTTTTTTGTTTCAGCATAACAGCTGATGATTAAAAACTCATTTTGCCACTTAAACTGTTCTGAAGTCGCATCTGGAACAAATTGTTGAATAAGGCAACTCTGTTTTTTCTCACACTGATCGTTCTTCTGCCCATAACTACACATTTCATAATAGTCCCAAAGGAGAGTTATTCATTAAATAAAAAAAAAATTGCCACATGCTAAAAAACACTTTAAAAGTTCCATTTTCAAACTACTTTTCTAGTAAGACAACCCTGACATATTCTTCTACTAACTGAGTTAGGAAGGATAATTGAATGTCAACCCTGAGAAGAATGCTGGGAGGATGCTAACGTCAAACAAAAGCTGGTAACCTCTGTAAGTACTTGTAGACTTCCTTACATTAGTTCACACCCCATAATAAAGCTGGATCTTGGCTACTTCTTCAAGAGGTGCACAGGTTTGCTGACACTAAAGAAAAGGTAGACTGATTTCTTTTTCCCCTGATTTAAAATGTGAATATTAAGACTGAAAGTTCAAGAATGATGAAGTTAAGGTGACAGCCCCACCCCCACCAAAATAACCCCACCCCCCCCCCAAAAAAAAAAAAAACAACGAAAAAACACAGAAGCTGTGAGCACACTATAATTCAGGCTTGTGCACTTTCCATATATGACTATATCACCTGTTTTGGATTGGGCTGGGTTTTGGGTTGGGGTTTTATTTGGGGGGGGTGTGTTATTGTGAACTGTAAATAGGAACCCTGCCTTCTTCAGTGTATGGGGAGGTATTTAATGCCTTTTAATCCATGTTGTACATGGCTGCAGGCTGTATTTTATACATACTAGTCAGGCCTCTGCTGGGGGACTCTGTAGTACCCTTGCCATAATATTGGTGCTTTCCAAGTTTAATAGGGGAGATAGAATAACTAGGTAATGAGAGTATTTTAATGCTTTAATAGATGCTTGAGGGTTTTGCTTTTAATTTTAGGTCTCAAATTTGAGCTACAGAGACTAGTTACATGGAAAAATCAGTGATACTAATATGTGCTATAGGTACAGATCTAGTTGTGCTCTATATCTGAACTTTTGGTTCTGGCTGTGAATGTTTTGCTGTGAATGTCTCACTGTGAGTATCTCACTGTGGGTACCTTCGGAATCAGAAATCCCAAGTGAGAAGATGATTTAGACTGATTACGTTGTATTGTACAGAGGCTGTGGAGTAAAAGCTGGTGTTGAATGTTAATCTGCAGCATAGTGTTCTACTTTCTTACCTCTTTCTTATATCTCAGAGATGTTCCCTTCTGCTGTCACTACAGCCCTTCCAGGAGTGGGACAGACATGAACCTAGCCTTGCAGGGCTTCTAAATATTAAAGTACACTAAGGTAGTAGTTCACTACATCACAAGGTTTGTTCCTAGGCACTGCCTATCTCCTGAGTTAAATCAAGCAAGGGCCCTTTGGTGCTTTTGCAGCTCCCCCCTACCTTCAGTTTGATTTACTTTGATGTAGTCCCTCTGGTGGATCTGACAATTGCACCACTTGCTGGTGTTCAAATGGCAGGTGCTAACTGATCAGCACCTCAGCTCAGGGAGGTTGTCAAATGGAAGCTGTTTCCTAACATCAGCCTGCTATATGCAAAGTCAGGCAGGCTTGAGGCCCTGATTCTTAATAGTCCAAGTTACAAATGCCAATTATAGCACTTTGGATACATTTCCTTTTTAAAAAAAAAAGTAATCCCAGAATTTTACTTTTGTGGCTGATGCGTATATCCTTTTAATGATAAAGTTTTAGAAGAAATCTAAAAGCTCAATTTTCAGGAGGTAAAATAACCCAAACCAGGAGGGCAGGAGGAGAAAATTAGAGTGGCCAAAATCATACCAGCTCTTCCTACTTCAGTGCATCTCTTACTAATCTGCTGATGCACCTGCAGCGTGCTACTCAGAGTGATACTATTGTGCTATATTGACTCAGTCTGATTGGATCTGAGACTTCCTGTGTACTTATAGTCACAGAGTTGCAAAACAATCAAGAGAGCTCTGAATACTGAAATACCTGTGGCAAGTGAGGCAGTGTCTAAATCACCATCCTTTGCCCAGTGTAGGTTTTTTGTTTGCTTACTTTTTGTTTTTAATAGGCAGGGGTTTTGTTCTCTCTACAGCTAGAAGAGCAGTCTCACTGCTGGTAATTTTCCATAGGGCTTGCTGCCCCTGATTGCTATCAGGCAGAACAAGAGACTCAGTCTTCCACACAGTCTCAAGCTATACTGCTTTATGGACACAATTGAACTGTCATGGTTTAATCCCAGTCAGCAACTAAGCACCACCCAGCTGCTCACTCACTCCCCCCTGGTGGGATGGGGGAGAGAATCAGAAGAGTAAAAGTGAGAAAACTCATGGGTTGAGATAAAGACAGTTTAATAGGGAAAGCAAAAGCCATGCGCGCAAGCAAAGCAAAACAAGGAATCCATTCACTACTTCCCATCAGTAGGCAGGTGTTCAGCCATCTCCAGGAAAGCAGGGCTCCATCATGTGTAATGGTTACTTGGGAAGACAAACGCCATAACTCCAAATGTCCCCCCTTTCCTTCTTCTTCCCCCAGCCTTATATGCTGAGCATGACGTCATATGGTATGGGATATCCCTTTGGCCAGTTTGTGTCAGCTGTCCCAGCTGTGCCCCTTCCCCTCCCAGCTTCTTGTGCACCTGGCAGAGCATGGGAAGTTGCAAAATTCCTTGACTAGTGTAAGCACTACTTAGCAACAACTAAAACATCTCCACGTTATCAGCACTGTTTTTAGCACAAATCCAAAACAGCCCCATACTAGCTACTATGAAGAAAATTAACTCTATCCCAGCTGAAACCAGGACAAAAATGAAATAGGCTATTAGCTGTAACCATGCCGTCTTCTCAGCAGTCTGCTTTCATCAGGCTGCATGAGGGGCCTTGGATAAAGCCTGTATCAAAAACAAGTTTGTTGCTACACTTCAGCTATGATCTATAATGCAATAGCATCATTCCTGCATTGCTGTACTTATAGGTAAAGAGGTAGATGAAAATTTACATGGTGCTTTGTATTTTGTCTTAATCTTTATACACTTATAAAGAGCAACTCATTGTCTTTCCCCTCCACCCCCTTTCCATCCCTTCTCTATGCCTCCTCTCCTTTGGTGACTCCCACTCACTGCTTTTCTCTAACCCTAATGCCTCTCCACCTGCTCCCTCAGGCTGCAGCTGGCAGCCTCCACAGCTCCAGGACTCCCCTTCCACCCCTGTTTCAGTTCTCAACTTCATTGTCCAGGTGGATGGAGGGGGAAGGATGTTTCTCTGCTCTGCAGCCCTCTGACTCCACATTCCTGAATACAGGACAGAAAGTGTGTATGGATGGGAGCATTCCCCTCTACAATTTTATCTGTAGATTTAAAACCAAAACTTGCAGTTAAATGGTAAACTGACTTGCAGGCTGAAGAGCAGAAGCACTAGTTAATATACTAGTCCTGTGAGCCTGTAGGGTCAACATTCTCTTGCTATTCTGTGCTAGTTAAGAATTGTTTAAAGCTATTGGAGCCTAACAATGAATGTGCCCCTAAATGCTTGGGAGCTTGGGTGGGCCTTGCAGTTTTGACTCTCAGCTCTAAGGAGGTTACAGATGGTAATGACAATTTCGTTAGGGTTCTTGTTTAGCATGCTTAGGGATGGGGATGACCCACTAAAGAAACTCCCAGCAAGAAAACTGCACAAACTTCAGAGTAGCATAAACACTTTGGGGTAAAACCAACAACAGGGTCTTGAACTATTCCCCAAAAATTTGCATTAGGAATTCAGAAACTTTAAAATGAGTAAGAAATCTACAGCAAAGATGCCATATTATCTTAGTTTTCCTGGCCCCTCTGGAAATGGGGGTGGGGGGCAGGATTGCACACTCCAGCACCCGAATAGTAAGAGTACCACTCACTTATGTCCCTGAGCAATGGTCCACCCTCTGTCTCAGAACTCAGTACTGTTTCCTCTATGCAGTAACTGCTGGGGGTAGGAAGAGACTGGAGTGGGAAGTCCCTGTGGCAAAGCCAATGACCTGCCAGCGTAATGGTCCAGCTAGCAAGTCCTGCCTTGAGCCATTTCCTTCTGCTACTTCAGGCTGAATTTAGGCTTGCTTCCTCCAGCCACAGCTGCACATGCTCTAACCTCAACCAAGAAGCTTCTCCTTGGCATCCATAACTGAGCATCTCAGTGCAGCTGTCTGCCTCAAAGCAGTGCACCTCTTCTCTGAATCAATGTTCTTTGCCACCAGTAGGACATGAAGTGTTCTGGTCAACAACAACAACAGCTCCCAGACACAATCCCTCCCCCGCTTAGCCCAAATGTAAATGACCCTATGCTTGGGGGAAGAAGGGTTGTTACTGTTATGGGAAAATATATCATGCTGGATCCAACAGCCTGAGAGAAGTGAGGCTGCTGCTGCTTCATGTCCCCAGGTCCAACCAGTAGCAAGGCTGAAGATGTATTCCCAGCAGACACACGCACACAGAGCACACATATACACTACATATATACATGGTTGGCTACAGAGATTACAGACAGACACACAAAGCACTCACATGAAAACAGACAGCACCAACAGCCTCATCCTGCTCCTCTCTCTGGCTGAGCAGGATGAAAGTCCACTAGTGAGAATATATGTACAAAGTGGATCCCTCCATCAACTGGGCTAAGACACTCAGTCTGCCCAGTAGCTGGCCTCTGGATCCCAGTCTCCCCAGTTGCTGGCACCTGGACATATGAGCCCCCAAGGCTGCAGCCCCAGTCCAGTTGCTGGTACAGACCATCACACGTACACACACAGAGCTGGCCAGGACTTTCCAGCTTCCAATAGCTGACCCCCGCCTGTGCTCTCACCCTTAGAGGTATACAGGCGCTCTCACACCCAGAGTCAACCAGAACTCTCCTGGTCCCATAGCCTGTTAAGGGATGATAAGAGCAGCTGTCACTTCCAGCAGCTACAGGCCCAGGACTTTCCCTTGCCTGGCCACTGGAGCCCAGCCTGGTGTGCTCAGGGACCTGGGGTCTCTGGACCAGGCTGAGGGATGCAGCTGCCACTTTCCTATTTGCAGGTTCCCAGAGACACACACACAGACACATACAGGACACTGACACAGGTGGTCACACGGACTGCCACAGACAAGGTGATACCTTCAACAGCACCTGCATATAGGACTCACATAAAACATAAACATAGACAGCCAAGTCCCCTTCCTCCTCCTCTTTGGCTGATAGAGATAGAAGTTCACTAGTGAAAGCACACACATGACACTCTCTAGATTCACAAGCATATGCACATTCACAGATCCCCCGAGTACCAGCACAGCCCCCTTTGTCCATTTGGTACCATTGCCCAGATCCCAGGCCATCTTACCTGCTTCATGGGTCCCCTACTCGCTGGATAGTCCAACTTGATGCTCGCTGGCAAACACGCACACACTCATACACTCATCTCACAGGCACTCCACACTCGCTAGTCCCTCTGAATACCAACATGGACCCTCTGCCTGCCTAATACCCCTGCCCGGATCCAGGGCCTCCTACTTGCTGGCTAGTCCAGCTTGAAGTTTGCTAGCAAATTACACACACACCCCCACACTCACCAGGTTTGGGGAAGATACAGACACTCCCCAGTAGCCAGCACCAGGCACACAGGCTGTGACCGGTGTTTTTGCTCAGGTGGCTGGTACTGAGCCCCTCATTCATCTTACTCACGACAGTCCCTCACAGTAGCTGCTTGTCAGGACACACACCATTCCCACCCCAGTAACTGGCAGCCAAGACCCTCACCTGCTCCAGTAGCTAGCACTGAGACTCCCACTCGCTCCAGTAGCTGACACCACAGGCCATGGTGTACCTACAGTCCCAGTCTGACTCCACTATCTGGCACCAAATCCACTCACACAGGTCTTCCCAGTAGTTGGCACTTAGTCCTTGCAGCACACATACACATGGGACAGAAAGTGAGATTATACAGAGAGATAGTTAAGAAAAGATTCACTAAGATAAGATAGACTGCCATGTTCAGGCACAGGGCTCAGACAATTGTCAGAAGTTTATGTGAGGGATAGGTCCAGACTGTAGTGAACAGATACAGCGGTTTTTTGTAAAGAAGCAGCCAGTAACTTTGCTCATACCAGCATACACATTCTCAGCTATGATGGTGATGTGCCACAGGGCATGGTCCTCAGCAGCTACTGGAGCATCTGTCCCTGTAGAACTGTAGGTTTTGACCCAGCCAGAGATTCAGGAGAACACAACTCTGCAAGTCACAGGCTGCAGGGAGTGCCTAGGGTCTCTAACTGAGGCTGGGGCAGATGGTCTTTCAGCCTGCAAGAGGTGTGGTTGCTGAAGAGCTGTGCTGCTAGGTAAAGGAGCTGTGGGACGAGGTCAGCAGACTATGCAGCATCAAAGAGGATGAAAAAAATCAACTGGATCTTCTCTGAGACACTCTAGCTTCAAGAGTCTGAATCTCTAACTGTAGCAGAGGGACAGGTGGAGTCTGTGCCTATCGGGTTGGAAAGTGGAAATTCCCATGATGGTTAAGGCTGGAAGCTGGTGACTTCTGGCACCAGAAGGAAGGCTCTTCCACCTGAAAACTTGCAACTGCAGAATAGGTTCACCATGTTGGTAGTGGATAAGAAGCTGGGAGCACTGTCAAATGGAGCACCTATGCCAGCTGAGTCTGAGCTACACAGGGTAAGTGGCAAGTGACAGTAGCAGAAGACTCCCTCATCTAGGGAGGTTTGCTTCTTGCTGGGGACTTGCATTTGGGATATTGTGTAGAGGCTGCCAAGGCTTGTCCAGCCATATTGCCTCCTGCTGCTCTTCCACATAAGACCCAATGATACTGCCAGGGATGACCTGGAAAGCATCAAATGTGACTACACAGCTCTAGGGGCAATTGTCAAGAACTTGGAGGCCCAGGTGGTGTTCTCCTTGATCCTGCTGGTGAAGGGGAAGGGCTTAAGGAGGACTAGATAGATCCTGCAGGCCAACAATTGGCTGCACAGCTGGTGTTGGCAGTAGGGTTTTGGGTTCTGTGACCATGGGACCCTCTCTGAGGATCAACAGCTGCTTGGAAGAGGCAGGACCTAAAGTATCTTTGCCAACAGGCTGGCCAACCTGGTAAGAAGAATTTGAAACTAGGAATGATGGGGTAGGGAGACAATGACCGACAACCAAGTGGTGAATGGGGTTGGGAAGCAAATGGTCTGGGGTGACGTGAACAGAAAGGTCATTGTAATCAACAAAACAGGGCTGAAATGGGTCACCCCGAGTATACACAAATAAATAAGGAAGTGTCTACAGGACAGCATTATGGGAAAAGCTATCATACCCTTTCTGGGGAACCATCACACTTGGGTGCCTCTCTGAAGTGCCTGTATTATACTGCATACACACAGCACAGGGAACAAATGGTAAGAATTAGAAGTCTTGGTACAATTGCAGTGCTATGATCTCATTGGAATCATGGAGACATAAGCAAATAGAGGCAGCTAACAGGCACAGCAGTCTCTGGATTCTGCTTTGGTAGCTTCTGGACCTTCTGGGGACAGGGTCCAGGGTCATTGGGGAATGCCTGAGAAACTTGAGGGGCCTACTGCTGCCAGGTAAGGACAAGATAAGGGAAGCCACAGGGGTATGAGATTGAGGAAACTCTAACAACTTCTAATGAGCATGATCAGCTGCACTTGACCCAGGGTGCCTGCAGCCTTTATTGCACCTACCCCCCTAATTACAGAGGATCAAGCACCCTTTTAGCTGGTGCTAAGGAGAGGCCTATATAGCAGCTAGGCCTAGAACACAGTTCTTAAAGATAGCAGTTTATGCAGAAAGGTAGGAAGAAAGGGGTTTTTATCTCTATTAAGACCAATATAAATGTTCTCAGGTATGGTGGTGATATGCTGCAGGGCATATTCTCCAGCAGGTAGTGGAGCAGCTGTCCCTTTTGGGAGAGAGACTTTGACTCAGACAGCACTTCAGGTAGTGGAAGCAGCCTTACAAGTTTCAGACTGCAGGGAGTGCCTGGGGCCTTATTGATGCTAGAAGAGATGGCCTTATGTCCTGCAGGAGGTATGCTGACTTTGAAAAGCTGTGTTGCTAAGTGGAGGAGTCAGGGAAGAAAAATCAATAGGCTGTGTAACATCAGAGGATGAGAGAGACAGAAAGACTGGATCTCAGAGATGAAACATCTTCAAGAGCCCCAAACCCTAACTGCAGTGGAGACACAGGCAGAGTCTGTCCTTAGCAGAATGGTAAGTGCAAGCTCTGGGGAAGGCAAGGGCTGGAAGCTGGTGGCCTCTTGGCCCCAAGAGGAAGGCTCCTGTTCCACCTAAAGGTTTGCAGCTGTGAAACAGGTTCACTGCCCTCAGGGTTGGGGAGGAGATGGGTGTACTTTCAAGTAAATCATCTAGACTAATTGACCCTGAACCATGCAAGATCACAAGGAGGAAGCAGTGAATGATAGTAGTGGGTGAATCCCTGCTGCAGGGGGGATAGAGTCAACCATCTGCCTACCTCACCTGTCATCTAGAGAGACTTGCTGCCTGCTGGGGCCAGGATCCAGGATGTTGTGGAAAATCTGCCAAAGCTTGTCTGCCCCTCTGACTGTTACCCCTTTACTGTTCTTCCCTGTAGGCACTGATGATCCTGCCAGGAGAAACCTGGAGAGTATCAAAAGTGAATACAGAGCTCTGGGGGGAACAGTCAGGAGTATAGGGGCCCAGGTGGTGTTCTCCTCAAACCTACTGGCAAGGGGAAAGGGTGTGAGGAGGAGGGAACTGATACTGCATGTCAAAAATTAGTTGCACGGCTAACATTGGCAGTGGGGGTTTTGGTTTCTATGACCATGGGACCCTGTTTGAGGATCAAGGTATGCTTGGGAGAGATGGGATCCACCTCGCTGAGAAGGGCAAAGGATGCCAGCAGGATGGCTGACTTGGCCAGGAGGGCTTTAAACTATGAATGACAAGGGAGGGAGAGAGAAACCACCAGTCCTGTTGAGGGAGTGACAGACAGGACTGCTGAGCAAAGGGTGTGGGGTGATGTGAATAAAAGGGAACACAAAATCAGCAAAACCAAGCTTAAGCTTGCATGTAAGCAAGGAAGTACCTACAATGGCACCATTATGGAGAAATCCCCCAAACCCTTTCCAGGAACCCAACATGCTGGGATGCATCTCTGAAGTGCCTGTACATCAATGCGCACAGTATGGGGAAAAAACCTGAGGAGTTAGAGATCTGTGTGTAGTTGCATGGCTACAATCTTGTTTCTGTGATCCCAACATGGCTCCCATGACTGGAATATGCAATGGAGGGATACAGGCTCTTCAGGAAGGACAGGCTGGGAAGATGAGGAGGGGAAGCTGCCCTTTATGTAAGAGAACAGCTGGAGTGCTTGGAGCTCTGCCTGGGGATGGATAAGGAGCCAAATGAGAGCTTCTGGGTAAGGATTATAGAGAAGGTGGGTAAGGTTGACACTGTAGTGGGTGTCTGCCATAGGCCACCTGACCAGGAAGAATCAGTGGATGAGGCCCTCTACAGACAGCTAGGAGCAGCTACATGTTCACAGACCCTGGCACTCATGGGGGACTCAAGCCATGCTGATATCTGCTGGAAGAATAACACAGCAGGGCAGAAGCAATCCAGGAGGTTCCTGGAGTGTGTTGATAACAATTTCCTGACACAAGAGATAGAGGAGCCAATGAGGAGAGGTATTCTCCTGGACCTCATACTTGCCAACAAGGAGAGGATTGTTGGGAATGTGAAGGTCAAAGGCAGCCTTGGCTGCAGTAAACATGAGATGGTGGAGCTCGGGATCCTGAGGGCAGGGAGAAGGGTGAAAAGCAAGCTCACAACCCTGGACTTCAAGAGAGAGCAGACTTCGGCCTTTTCAAAGATCTGCTTGGAAGAGTCCCATGGGATAAGGCCCTAGAGGAAAGAGAGGCCCAAGAAAGCTGGTTAACATTAAAGGACCACCTCCTCCAAGCTCAAGAGCATCCCAATGAGTAGGAAGTCAGGCAAAAGTGCCAGGAGGCCTGCATGGATGAGCATGGAGCTCCTGGCCAAACTCAAACACAAAAAGGAGGCATGCAGAGGGTGGAAGCAAGGACAGTGTCGTGGTTTAATCCCAGTCAGCAACTAAGCACCACACAGCTGCTCACTCACTCCCCCCGGTGGGATGGGGGAGAGAATCAGAAGGGTAAAAGTGAGAAAACTTGTGGGTTCAGATAAAGACAGTTTAATAGGGAAAGCAAAAGATGTGCGCAAGCAAAGCAAAACTAGGAATTCATTTGCTACTTCCCATCAGTAGGCAGGTGTTCAACCATCTCTGGGAAAACGGGGCTCCATCACGTGTAACGGTTACTTGGGAAGACAAATGCCATAACTCTGAGCATTCCCCCCCTTCCTCCTTCTTCCCCCAGCTTTATATGCTGAGCATGATGTCATATGGTGTGGAATATCCCTTTGGTCAGTTGGGGTCAGCTGTCCCAGCTGTGTCCCCTCCCAACTTCTTGTGCACCCCCAGCCTACTCGTTGGTGGGGTGGGGTGAGAAGCAGAAAAGGCCTTGAGTCTGTGTAAGCAATGCTCAGCAATAACAAAAACATCTCTGTATTATCAACACTGTTTTCAGCACAAATCCAAAACACAGCCCCATACTAGCTACTATGAAGAAAATTAACTCTATCCCAGCCAAAACCAGCAGGTGGGTAACCTGGGAGGAATGCAGAGATGTTGTCTGAGCATCCAGGGACGAAGGTAAGAAAGTACATAGCTGACAAAAAGAAAACTAAAGAAAATGTGGGCCTGGTACTGAATGAGGCAGGGGACTTAGTGATACAGGACATGGGAAAGGCTGAGGTACTAAATGCTTTCTTTGACTCAGTCTTTACCAGCATTACCATCCTTCAGGAATTCCAGGTCACAGAGACCAGGAAGAAAACCTGGAGCAAGGAAGATGGGCCCTGATGGGATGCACCCACAAGTGCTGAGGGAGTGCAAGGGCACTCTCAATCTTTGATTGATCATGGTGTTGCAGGAAGTATGCAGCTGCCACCTAGTCCATGTTAGGAATTATGCTAATGCCACCTCAACAGGGCTTGGCCCTAGGTTCCTTCTCAAAGAAGATGAGTCACCAATCCACTGAGTAAATAAGTGGTTTACTTATTTGACATGCAGAGTAGCTCAAGCTGGGTGCCTCCAAGGAGGGACCCCTACTGCAGATCACGCACCCCAATTACACCTGTACCATCCATCACCTGATCTCCAAGTCCAATCACCTAATTCTGGTCAGCGGTCTCTTGATTTCTTATTGGTTTTCTTGGTTGCTGGGCTGGCCTTCTTCTGAAGTTACCTCATTCTCTTGGAATTGTTTACTTGGTCCTTGTATTCTTCACTCAGCTGAAATTGGCAGATGCAAGCAATTTCTGTGTTTGTAACATTAGCTTTATCAAAAAGTTTACTCTCAGTCAGCTCTTGCAGCCTAAGGCTTCAACTAACTTAGCTTCTAGTGCTAAGCGAGGCTATTAATCCTAACAGTTCTCAACACATGGTGACTGGGAGAAGTGCCTGAAGACTGCAGGAAAACAAATGTCACTGCTATTTTCAAGAAGGGCAAGAAGGAGAACCCAGGGAGCTACAGGTCAGTTAGCTGCACCTCTGTCTCTGGGAAGGTGATGAAGCAACTAATCTTGGAAACAGTTTCCAGGCACATATAGGACAAGAAAATTATCAGGAGTAGTCAGCATGGCTTCAGCAAGAGGAAGTCATGCTTGACCAACTTGAAGCCTTCTATGATGACATGACTGGCCTGGTAGAAGAGAGGAGAGCAGTGGATATTGTCTATCTCAAATTCATTAAAGCCTTTGATGCTGTCACCCATAAAATCCTCTTAGAGAATCTGTATGGGCTGGAAAAAGCACTGAGGTGGATTGCAACCTGGCTGAATGGCTGGGACCAGAGGGTGATGATCAGTGGCACAAAGTCTAGCTGGACAACAGTGACTAGCAGTGTACCTCAGGGGTCTGTACTGGGTCCAGTCCTGTTCAACGCCTTCATTTATGACCTGCAAATCAGCAAGTTTCCTGATGACACAAAACTGGGAGGAGTGGACAATACACCAGAGGGTCATGCTGCCATCCAGAGGGACCTGGACAGACTGGAGAAATAAGTTGACAGGAACCTCATACAGTTCAACAAGGGGAAGTACAAGGTCCTGCACGTGGGGAGGAACAACCCCAGGCACCAGTACATGCTGGGGGCCACCCAGCTGGAGAGCAGCTTGGCAGCAAAGGACCTCGGGGTCCTGGTGGACACCAAGTTGAACATGAGCCAGCAATGTGCCCTTGCCACAAAGAGGGCAAATGGTATCCTGGGCTGCATTAGGAGGAATGTTGCCAGCAGGTTGAGGGAGATGATCCTTCCCCTCTACTCTGCACTAGTGAGGCCACACCTGGATCATTGTGTCCAGTTCTGGGCTCCCCAGTACAAGAGAGACATGGACATACTGAAGAGTCCAACGAAGGGCCATGAAGATGATTAAGGGACTGGAGCATTTCTCCTATGAGGAAAGGCTGAGAGAACTGGGACTGTTTAGCCTAGAGGAGAGAAGGCTCGGGGGGATCTCATCAATGTGTACAAATATCTGAAAAGAGGGTGCAAAGAAGAGGGAACCAGGCTCTTTTCATTGGTGCCTAATGACAGGACCAGAGGCAATGGGCACAAGCTGAAACACAGGAGGTTCCATCTGAACATCAGGAAACACTTTTTTACCGTGAGAGTGACTGAGCACTGGAAGGGGTTGCCCAGTGGGGTTGTGGAGTCTCCCTCCCTGGAGATATTAAAAAGATGTCTGGACGTGATCCTGGGCAACTGGCTCTAGGTGGCTGTTGTGGTTTAAGTCCAGTAGGCAGCTAATCACCACACAGTTGCTTGCTCACTTCCTGCCAGGGGGATGGGGGAGAGAATTGTAAGGGTGAAAGTGAGAAAACTTGTGGGTTGAGATAAAGACAATTTAATAGGTAAAGCAAAAGCTGCACATACAAGCAAAGCAAAATAAGGAATTATTTCACTAATTCTCATCAGCAGACAGTTGTTTAGGCATTTCCAGGAAAGCAGGGTTCCATCATGTATAACAGTTACTTGGGAAGGCAAATGATGTAACTACGAATGTCCCCCCTTCCTCCTCCTTCCTCACAGTTTTTATTGCTGAGCACAATGTCATATGGTATAGAATATACCTTTGGTCAGTTGGGGTCAGCTGTCCCAGCTGTATCCCCTCACAACTTCTTGTGCACCCCCAGTCTACTCACTGGCGGGGCAGTGTGAGTGTCAGAAATGCCTTGAAACTGTGTAAGCACTGCTCAGCAGTGCAGGGAAGTAGTGATTGAATTCCTTCTTTTGCTTTGCTTGAGTGCATGGCTTTTGCTTTACCTATTACACTGTCTTTATCTCAATCCACGAGTTTTCTCACTTTTACTTTTCTGATTCTCTCCCCCATCCCACCAGGAGGGAGTGAGTGAGCAGCTGTGTGGTGCTTAGTTGCTGGCTGGGGTTAAATCACGGCAAGGTTACACGGTGATTATTGTTTCAGGAGACAATCTGAGTTGAGAGTTCAGTTGAGAAGCCCGCTTAAGCCTTAGCATTTCTATTTTGTCATTCCCCCCTTTGAGACTTTCTGTCTCACACCATCATTTTCTTGAAGACCTAGAGTATGGTAGAAGTGCTACAGATGCCCTTCTCACAACTCCTGGGAGCCCAGGATCAATCACCATATGAGCCATGCTGTCCTACTATCCATTCTTGTCTCTAGTTTTTATAATCATTTATGGTCATTAGTCCAAACATTTCTTCCTTCTCTTCTGTTACAGCAGATAGATTTACAATAGTCCTTTCTAATTCTTATATTCCTAGACACTGGAGGAATGATTGTTCAAACTGGTGAAAGCTAGATTGTTGGATAATAAGTAGATTTGGTACAGATTGTTTTGTATTTTGTTTCACTCTGTTGTTTGGCCAATGGTTATGCATGGTATAAATGGATAGATTTTTAATTCCAAAGGTTTCAGGGGATAAAATTCCCAGAGTACAGGTACAACACCATTTAGGGGATAAAGCCTTATAAGTATTAGGGCCACATAATCAATAGTATCCAGGATGAAAGAGGGTGGGGATTAAAAGGGTTGGTTTTGATTTATTTTAGCAAGTGAGTACAAGAGCTCTTTCAGTCTTATGGTATAGGTTGCTAGAATCACTGGAACTGTGATTCCAGAAGTATTGACATTGGTTGGCTTCTCTTATTGCCCATAAAGGGTGCCTAGGTATTTCTCTGCTAGAGTTTAATGGGGCGATTTGTCCTTGGACATCTATTTTTACCATTCTATTTTCAATGTGTAGTTCCCAATAATTCAGACATTGAGTATTGTTAGATTGGGTGCAATTTTTCCCATATCCTGCACAAGTGCCGTTATGTTAAAAAATATTGTCCTATAGTACAATTGTACTATATAGCTGCATTACAGATAGCTTGATTCCCTATAAATTGAGACCCGCATTTTGAATTTGGACCTGGTATTTTATAGATACATAGTCTAACTGTGGTTTGTTGGTGAACAGGGATAGCTTTTGCCTGATAGGCAGGCATGTTAAATTAGCCTTGAATGCCAGTAGTATTCTCTTGCAGCCATAGAGCATCAAGGGAAAAAAACCTTTCCAATTAAAGCTGCCTTCTGCCTGCTGGGGACCATGAACACAGTACCAGCAGTTGGACTCTGCCAGCAGTGGTGATAGCCTGCAGCCATTGAATAGCTGTATTGTTTTTCCAACTATCAACTTGTACTAGTTCAAGGAGAAAACAAAATATTTTCTACTGCATGATTAAATTTTAGGGCACTAACAAATAACTAATACAAAAAAGAGAATACAAAAAATAATAAGATAATCCCTTGAGGGACTTCTAAATCCCAGTAGTTCTCTATTATTGCCCATGGGCCAGTATCATGCATTTCCTAAGGTCTTATTATATAATAATTCTTATTAGTATACGATCAGTAATATAAACTCCAATGCAAAAACCCAGAGCAAACAAAGCTACAATTTCCAAAACCAAAGTGAAGAAAACAATAAAAGTTCAGGTGATAACTATAGGGTTATCAAAGCCTATTTGCAAGGCCATAGATTGTATTTCTGTTGACCTTTGGTCAAAGAAAGTTTGTTCAGATCATTGAGCTCTGCTGTGACAGTTGATACATTCTGCGTTGTGTCTGAAGGTGGTGTGACCCTTTTACACTGGGAAGCACGGATCCAGTTGAGCATGCCCTTGCACTTTACTGCAGTATTAGTGTAACCAAGGTGGTAGGGAATTAAACAGAATGATAGAATATTGTATGTTGTGAAACTCGTGACTGTAGAAACCTCACCAGGTAGTTACTGTTTGTTCTGAGAAACTAATAGAAACTGGTAAAGAACTGAGTAGAAAACTTTGTTAGAATCCCAAAACAATAACTGTAGTAGTTAGTTACTATCATTAAGTCTTGTGAAACCAAGGAGACTTGCTATAGAAACCTGTTATGCACCAGTAATGCTGATCAAAGAAACCCATCAATGTAGAGGTTACAGTTAATAGTGAACACTGTATGTTAATAGCGATCATTGTATGTAATATTATGTTAAACAGTTAATGTAACAGTGACTTGACAGAAAAGTGAATAAAAACTGGTGAATTTTAATGCAAAGGCAAACACTTTTGAGGAGGAGTTATCCCTCGTGTTCCTGGCGCTGTGAATAAAGAATGCCTGCCTTTTAACACTACATTGGTGTTACGAGGTTTATTCCCGATTTCGGTGACAGTTTTGGCGACCCAGATGGGACACCACTGCTTGTGAATCTCANCCACAGGTACCGCCTGCCTGTAAGACGCGGCGAAAGCCTCGCAGGGTTGGGCTGGGGTCCCGGGCAAGGAGGGGGGGATTTCTGGCAGGGGGCTGGAATCCCCGAGGGAGCTTCAACAGGGGTTGGGGTCCCTCTGACTAGGGCTGGTGATAGTGCACAATCACACCCGCTAGTCACAGGAGAATGGGTACATTTCCGAGTAAAAAACCTATCCCACAGAGAACACCTTTGGGATGTATCTTGGCACATTGAAAAGATGTGGGAGGTGATCCTCTGACTCGGAATCAATTAATAGAGTATTGCAATCACTGGTGGCTGATGTATAAATTGGAGAATGAGGAAGAATGGCCAGAGAATGGGACATTGTAATATAATACCATCTTGCAGTTAACGTTGTTTTGTAAAAGGGAAGGTAAATGGGAGGAAATGGCATATGTTGATTTGTTCTTTGCACTGCGAAATCATCCAGAGTGGCAGAAACAGTGTGGTGTATATCCGTATGATTCTATGATGATGATAGTGAATTAGTAATTGCCCCTCACCGAAGGGGGGTGGGGAAGGAGAGATCCAAAATTTGGAAAATGATAATCCTTCTGCTCCTCCAATGGAAGGGGAAGCAGAGGGATTTAGCCCAATTTCAAGAAGGACACGGGGAAGGAGAGGGGAAGTGGGTCCAGCTTCCCTCCAAGCCTCTCTTGGACAAGCGGTGGGGAATGATGGTCCAGTGACGGTGAAAGTTCCTTTTTCAATTACTGATTTAAGATCATGGAAAGAGACTGCAGGTACCTATCGGGAGGATCCCGATAGAGTAGCTAAAGTAATTGAGGCAATAATTAGAACTCAAGATCCTGATTGGAACGATTTGCAAGTGATATTGAATACTCTATTTGATGAGACTGACAAGCAAATGGTACTGAAT
>WEKW01017889.1:90817-106668 GCA_013389905.1 Sula dactylatra | reverse complement strand
CTTTGATTGAAACACATTCCTAAGTTTAGGCAAAGAAGGAAAATAGTTTCTCAGTTCTTTCCCTTAAATAAAAACCATTAGGGGAAAACAAAAAATATTTAAAAAATGTGAGGTATGGGAACATTTTTTTAAGATTTTTTTAAACTTTAATGAAATGGGAAGGTTCATCATTAGGCATTAAAATCTTATTGTGCCTTGGTCCGGTATCTCTCATTTGTCCATTTCTTTTGCTTTCCTCTCCACTTTAACAAGTGATCACATGTGCACCAGCTAAATGTCTGATAAATCTCCAGGCGAAGCTGGGTTGACTTGTGTGGAACTGACTTTAAAAATATTTGATGGAACATTGCTTCAGTCTCTGAATACTTGTCAGCTTAGATTTATTACAGCTGCTCCCATTACAAAGATGTGCACTTTGGTCCTTAGGGATCTTTCTCTCTCTCTTGCTGCATAGTCCCAGCTATTGTGGTGTTGCAGTCGATCTATTATTCACTTCGACACTTTGAGTCCAGCAGAACATCGGTAGAGTAACTTATCACTATAACTTCCTGATTACTTTTCTCTTGTATGTAGGATTTTTTTTTTTTTTGAGTGAAAGCACTTGGTTTTGTTGTTTGGGGTTTTGTTTGTTTGTTAAGTGGATGGGTATGTGTTACACTGTATTCATTTGGGGAAGAAAAGCTCCATTGTCTTCTGAAGGATCGCATGGTGCATATCTGTGAAATAAATGCATCGAATATCAATAAGTCTCCTTAATAAGTATCTTATTTAATTCTGAATATATTTTACATAGTGATAGCCCAAGTTTCTGCATGCATAGGTGGATAACTATATATGGTTGTTGTGGGAATAGGACTGATAAGAGATTACTTTGGAAGATGAAATTATTTTCTTAGGGATAACTTGTCCTTTATTTTCAAGACTTCCAACAGGAAATTCAGAGTTTGTATAAAATCATGGCTGGCATGCCATACTACTGTGTAACTGTGATCTGTAAAATAAATATTCTTAAAGACACTTTTTAACCCTCTGAAAATACATATAATCTCAATGGACTCTGCTGTCAACAGGAAACAACCATTTTGGTGAAATAAGAGGAGCACATCCTTACAAGGGTATAAGCAAAACTGATGACTGACTTACACATTTACTGTTGATAATAATGGTATGAATAAATTGTTGTTTAAAAAAAAAAAACCCACAAAACAACAAAAAACCCCACCCCAAAAAACTCCCAACCCCCCCCAAACTTCTTAAAAAAAATCAATGCTGCAGACTTATAGAGTGGAGTTAATTGGAACTGACAATAAATTAACAATTTTAATTAAATTGGAAACCTTTGAGCAGTGTTATACCAGGAAAAAATTATAGCCTATCTATTACCATATTTGTGTCTCAGGTGGTTTGAGGAAAAACTTCAGTAGTCAAGGTTAAACATGCAGTAAGTGTATTTATTGCGCTCAGTAACATAAAAAAGTATATTCTCTCATGTCTTAAGTGGAAGTATCATTTAAAATTTCAGTCAGCATCTCTTCCCTGCCCTCAGGACAAAATCCTTCCCCCTCCCTTTCCGTGCATCTACACAGGAAAAGTGTAGGTCAAAACTGCAGAACCTTTTAGTGTTAGTGGTCAGCTGTGCTATTTAAAGTTTTTCTAAGTGGAGCCCCGTAGAGCTGGTCATTTATCACTTTAAAGTGGACTGAGTTAGCACTATGAGGTCAGTTAAATGTTCTTTCAAGAATTTTCTTCTTTTCTCAGCCTTGGGGTAAAAGAATAAAAGTTGACTTGTTACCAGCCCTTGTCAGAGAAACTACAGTTGACAAACTTGAAACCGGTTATGATCCTGACACACAGCACTGAGCCATGCTCCGCTTCATGAACAACTGAGAATTAGATTGACCCACTTTTCCTTTATCTAACAAATTCCCGGTTTTCTTCTGTTCAAACAGAACTAACTGAAAATTCAGTTTCAGGGAGAAACTAAGTGAGTTTGTTCTGGAGTCAAATGATTTTGATTACAAATACATTCTTCTGTATTTTTCTCAAGATATTTACTCAGTGCTCTAGGCTTTTATTCTGTGAATAAAAGACTGAACATACAAGAACTATGTAATAAAGGATTTTTTTCCTTAGTTTTACTGAATGAATGTCTTCAGCAAATATCAGTATGAGGATTTCAGTCCACAGAGCGAAGCTGAGGCAAGGTAGAGAAGAAGGAATCAGATCTTACATACAATCTGTAAAGCTGTAAGAAGAAAGCTCTAATGAGGAATGGAAATGGAGCAAAAAGTACCAATATTAACAGCCTTTTACAGTAACTTTGTCATATGAATTTTCTCCCCTCTGAGGAGAAGGGAATTCTTACTAGAATGCATCTGTTATCTCACATGAGGAGGGCAAGTGATCTATAATGTAATTGGACAATTTCAGGGTTTTTATAAAACACTAATCATCTGAATTTCGGCTGAAAATGTAGTGACTGCCTGACAGTCTGAATTCTATGGTGTGAAGGTCTGCTTGTTAAGGAACTGCAGCATCTTATGCAAGCTTCAGTTTCGCTGTTGTCTCGGAGTACTGAGCACACTCTGGGCTGGATCAGTCATTTTGTACGGGTGCCCAGCACAAGCCTAGGAACTGCTAACGTACCCCTGGAAGCGTGACAGTGGGCTGTTTAGCGTTAGCATGTTTTCAGTGGTGAGCATTAAGATAATTGCCACCATATTTTCACCTGCTTACTTCAGCCCACAGTTGTTATGTTAGGTATTGAACCAAACCCTTTGTGTTGACTCTGAGAGGGCGTGTGATTTAGTCAGTTCCCGTCATCATTGCTTCTGTGCTGTGTAAACTTGTTCATTGTCCTTGAGTTACAGGTACCTTAGGTTTTCTGTTGTATAAAATGTACTTCTCTTGCATATCTCTTACCAGCGTTAAGAGCAGGCTTAGCTGACCTGGTGTGTCATGTTTATATTTTACTGCTGTCTCATTTTTCCACTAAGATTTCAATTGAAACGTCTATGCTCACGCAATTATTTTAATTTATTTAATATTTTAGTAGATGTTTAATTTGGGGAATGTGAAGCTATGCTTTAAAGTTGATTCATCTTATTTTCTCGGCTGAGTTCAGATTCCTATTTAGGGAAAGGCTTCCAAGCACTGGATAGCCTCTGCAGAGAGCAGGATACTTCTGGTGGGGTTCTGTATTCATATTATTGGGCTGGGATTCAATTCTTTTCTCCATTTTTAAAAAACTCCAACTTGTTACATTATGTTCCTTGACGTTGCTGGTTTTTTTGGCTGTTGTTTTTTAATTCTGTCTAAACCACCTTTGAGAGCTAAACGGCAGGCTTAGCTTCAACCACGAATGGTTTGTGAGACAGTTGGAGGGGAGAGGGAAGAAAGAAAATATTCCTGTCCAAATAGGTGATTCCTAAGGACAAGCATTTCTTATGATTTGAAGACTACAGTATAGATTTGATGGTGTCCAAATACTGGGCAAGGCGCTTCAAGTTTGAAGTCCTTCAGAATGCATTTAGTTTCTTTAGGGTCTGGGACTATGAAATTATTTTAAAATCACTATTTCAAGCCATTGAAGGGCTTTTATAGGTCTCTGTAGTACAACTATCTATCATGGCTTATTTCAGTTGTGCAGATGAAGTTAGTCAGCCAAGAGGAATGATGACAGGGATTTTGGAAGAGCGGTGTATTTGTCATAAGTAGTCAACATTATGAAGACAAAATTTGGTATATAGTCAACTTAAATTTTACTGTTTTTTCAGCTCTTTGATGTAAGAAGCAGATGCTCAGAGCTTTGAATATGCTTGCAAGGCAAGCATAATTAGAATATAATTCATTTGCTATTTGTGTAACACTCGCTATAGAGTATCCTGTAGATTTCTGTGCCTGTGTTTTCGGTAAAGAGTTTGTTTGCTGTCCATTTTTATACCTGTACTGTAAGTTTCAATTGCTTCATGCCTAGTTTAAAATCATAATTAAGTAAATCAGTTTAAGGTTTCACATCCAGGCTCAGCCAGTGTTCAGACAGTGTATTGTTCAAAGAGATCAGTCCTGTCTGAATGCTGCTTGATGAGTGGAGGTGACCGAGTACATGTTGTTACATTTCACTTTTGAATCTCATATCTAATTTGGCCTTTTCTTTTCATTTAATGCCCCCCACCCACCCACAATAAATGACAATATATGTGAGGTCTTGTCTAAACAATTTCATTTAAAAAGGAAGAGCCATTTATTTTCCCTTCCATAGAGTTCCATCAGTTGAAGGCCTCCCCTCGGCTTTCAGCAGGCTGTCTGTTGAGGAGCAGATGCTGAAGTATTAAAGCCCTCTTTCCTGGGTGGTGGAGGGGGTTGTCCATGCGTTCAGGGGTCATTTCAGTTATCACATTTAGAGTGGAAGGGAAGGCTGTTCCCTAGCTTCCAGCAGATTGGTGAGTATTGCTGGGACATGTTACTTTGCTAACCTTCGTAGGTTTTCCTGGCAGTATGTTGCTTATTCAGTCCTGTGCCTTGGTCATTAGTGCTAGTCTTTGTACACTTTCCAGAGTGGCAGCAAGATTCATTGTGAGCCACATTGATTGTATGCTGTCCATCATCTCTTGAATACGTGATTTAAAGACTGGTCTAATATATAACTGGTCAGCAGGGAAAAAGGTGCATTTTAGGTAGCTTAAATTTTGAAGAAGCATTCAGAATTAATTGCCTGAAGTATTTAAGGAAAACAAGGAATGTAAAAATGATGGACTGCTTACCATCTTCCCCTTTGGCCTATGCATGCTAAGTAGGTGACAAGTACCCTGCCAAATAAAATCTCTTGTGGATGGGCATAACAGCAATTTTGTGCTTGCATATTCAGCGTATTTAAAAATGGAAGGTGAGCTGAAGAGCTGCTTGGAAAGTAACTGTCATCGTCAGTGGTGGACAATTAGGGGAAGGAGAGAGAGGTTTGGTACTTAACAGGAAAGTAGTGAGGCTTCAGATGCCTGGCTGTAAGGCCACCTACTATTCATTCTGTCTGATTATGTGGCATCTTCCATAATCTTTAATGTATCAGTCCTCTAGAGCTCTTTTGGGAGAAGTGCTTGTACTATTAGGTTTTTAAATCTGAATCCAAGGTCTAAAGGGCTACACTCAAAAAGTTTTCAAGGGATAACAGTGTCATCTAGAAAAGTGAGATATGGGTATTTGCGTATTTCAAAGTATGACTATATATATGAGTATACATTATGTAGGCTGCTTATTCTTCAGTGCTGAAGTCCAGTGGGTGCGCAGTTATACTGGAATGAAAATGCTTTTGCTAACGGTTAATTTTCCTTGCTGAATGGATATGTAAGTATATATCAGGGCTTCTGCCTGCAGAGCTACCCTAGAAAAACTTCATCTTTGGTTTTCCTGGAGGGCGTGCAGGAAGCATATTGCAGTGTGCCATACTGAGCTGCATGTTCCTGAGTCCCCAGTCGCATCCATTTGTTTATTCTCTGTACTTTTGGAAAATCAGGAGCAAGTGAGAAATTACATTGATTATGCTGAAATAAAGATGTGCTTCATCCCCACAAATGAGTTGCAGAAGCTAGCTTATATGTTTAGTCAGCTAAGGATTCTTTGTGTACTTAAGATCTTGCACATCTTTTACCTCTCTCTGAGACCCAAATTTAAATCCAGCACTCAAGGATATAATGCAGATTTGCACACTTGCTGGTGGATTGTGGTTCCATAAAACAATGAAAAGATTATGCTTATCCATGCTTATTCCATCTGTAACAGATGTAATATTAATAATACTTCTTTTTTTTTACTTAAGTCACTCAGCTATAATCCAGTGCAAATTAACTGAAGTTAGAAATAGTCTTTATTTTAGTGTTTCGGAGCACGTGAGGTGAGAGAACACATCTGAGTGATTGTTGCTTGTAGGAGATACTGAGACAGGTACATACTTTTTTGCAAACAGTGTGATTTTCAGTGAAACAAAATCATGTTGCAACATGTTCTTTCCGCAGAGACGGACTTGCTGGCACGTTGACTGAAGTGTACCTTTGGTGGCTTGCTTTATTTTTTGTGATGCAGAATTTTGGGCTTTAAATGCATAGTATTAGGTAGCGATAGATGTTGTTTAGGCTCTTGCTTAATGCTATGGAAAATTCCCTCAACTGTGGAGACTTTTCAGTAGCTAAGTTGTTAGCTTGCATCTTCCTACACCGTTCCCCACTTTGTGGGATAGAAAACGTGTTGGGAAGGGAAATGAGAGTGATGCTGCCATTATTTCCAACTGTTGACCTGGTCCAGGTTACCTCTGGCAAGCATATTACATGCACTCTGAATTTCTAAGATTTCCTAGTTGTTTGTAATTGAAAAGCCTGAGATACTCTACTGGTACTCACACAGATTAGCAGGGTCAGCTGAAGCTGCTAATTTTTTAAATCAAAGTGTGTATGTATTTTCATCACTAAAGAATTATCTGTGAGTTTCTGTTTTGAAGCATGTGTGAAAGGAAATATGGTCAACAAATATACAACATTTCTCCTCTGTTATTGCATCTGTTGGTTAGACAGATCCTAGACATTAGCACAGACACACTATAATATTGTTAGCATAAACAATTTAATTACTGTCCTGAATTTCCAAATTGGTCTGTAGATGAATGCCGTACTTCATCAGCAGCTGAAGTGGGATACAGTGAAAGGCTGGTACAACTGAAACACAGATTTGTAAATCTGTAACACTAGAACGCTCCTCTGGATTTACCATTCTCTTAAGATAATTTCCTTTAGAAGTAAAAACTTAGGTATTATTTCTAATATGTCTTAGAAGAATAATTGTACAATGTATATAAACAACAAACAGCATTTCCAATGTCTGTGTGCTGTGCTGAGAATGTGGGTATGTTACTGTCTGCTTCTTGTAATAGTATTCTATATATGTTTAGTGAATGCTTTAAAATAATCCTTTTTTTTATTATTTTGCAATATGATAATTTCTTTTTAAATGAACAACATGTGTGTAACATGCATTTTTCAAGAGTCAACAATTTCTGTGAAAGCTATCATGGTGTAATAGCATTGTATGAAAAGCTCCTTTTCTTCATAAACCCTTATATTTAATCCTTCAAAGCAGCAAGCTACATGCTGGCCAGAGAATTAACTTTCAGATTGAAGCTAAAGAAGAAGCCAAAGTTAATGACAGCTACAGAAAGCTGAAAGATGTAATATAATCCAAGTAGGAGAGTAATGGCTTGCAAAACAGGTTGCAGTATTTGCTTTCTGATGAATAACTAGTGCAAAAGAAAGTGTATTTCCTGTGTCTACAGGAAACCACATTTTCTGGTAAATAGTTTCTTAAACTAATGTTCCTATGAACATGCAGGAAATAAGTTAGACGGGATATGTTTGGGAAGATACTGGCTAGCTATTTGACTTTAGAATATAAATGGTAATGCCATAAAATTAATTACAATAGTTAGACTTAAAGTTTCTGTTTCATATTATGAGATACTCAAATAGAAAGGAAATCTGTTTAATGGGAAAATAAATATTGCCATTGAAACTCAATAAGAGATACAGTATTATTAGAAGTCCAAGAAAAATACGATTTTCATTACTTTAACCATGTTCCCACAGAAACATTTAGTGAATGTTCTGTAAGGTACAGGTACTCACCAACTGTTTTCAGTCTTCTTTCATCAGTTGCTTCAGTTATGGATGAACCACAGTGAGTTTCTAAAAATTGATGTGATGCCTCAAAATATGCCAGAAGTTAAAGATGATAAGTCACACAGGGATTCACAGCTGTCTTGAAAAGATGAATTTCTTACTATGATAGTTTAATTTCATCTGATTGAGGTAATATAAAATACTGCATGTGTCTCTTGGCAGTCAAGATTTGAAAGAATTGGTCAGGTCTGTAATGGACATTTTAAAATAAGTGTTCTCGTCATTTCGGCATAACAGGCAAATCCTGGATCAGACACTATTGTTGGCTTATGTTCTGCCTCCACATAATTCACAAAATCCCAGAATGGTTGAGGTTGGAAGGGGACCTCTGGACGTCATCTGGTCCAACCCCCCTGCTCAAGCAGGACCACCCAGAGCCGCTTGCCCAGCACAACATCCAAATGGTTTCTGAGTATCTCCAAGGATGGAGACTCCACAGCCTCCCTGGGCAACGTGTGCCAGTGCTTGGTCGCCCTCACAGGGAAAAACTGTTTCCTGCTGTTCAGAGGGAACCTCCTGTGTTTCAGGCTGTGCCCATTGCCTCTGGCCCTGTCACTGGGCACCACTCGAAAGAGCCTGGCTCTGTCCTCCTTGCACCCTCCCTTTGGATGTTTATAGACATGGATGAGATCCCCTTGAGCCATCCCTTCTCCAGGCTGAGCTGTCCCAGCTCTCTCAGCCTTTCCTCACAGGAGAGATGCTCCAGTTCCTCATTATCTTTGTGGCCCTTCACTGGACTCTTTCCAGTATGTCCATGTATCTCTCATACTGGGGAGCTCAGAACTGGGCAAAGTTTGGTGTGAATAGTTTGAGTAGAGGGGGGAAAAAATGGTAATTTCTAAACTGTTGGTGATGCAGTAACGTTGAAAGCTATAGGGGAGAATCAGAGCTTATGAGACCTTTCGTCTGCCACAGCTCAACTCTCTACTTCTGTCATAGGCTTCCAGGCTGACATTTGGGAATATTCAGGAGTTTTTTCAGTTGTTCATGTCTGGATCTTTGTATCTGACTTTCACTTGTGCTGTGAATCAGTGCTGCAGGAGCCTGCTTCGTTACAGGAGACGTGCACCTCTGTCCTTACTTGTAGATGCAGTCTTAGTGGTGCGGTGCTGCCATGTACCTGTTCCTGTGGGTGCCTCTGAGGTTGGATTTGATTGTGTTCTGCACACTTATTGTGGAGGGAAATAATGCGAGGCTCCCTGCAGTAGACCATAGTTGTTCATTAAGACATGTTACAAGTACATAGTAGCAGTTTTCAGCCTGCATGGGTACAGCACTGCCAGGGTAAAAATAAAAGAAAAATTTCATTTGGAAAATGTACACAAAACGTACTGGAACCAGATGATGATATAAACATATAACAATATTCAAGCAATGCAGCTGTCAAGGTATTTTCACATGCAGAAAGAAAGATACCTTCATCAAGTCTCCTAATAATTCTTTGAGTCACATTGCACTGAGAGTACAGGAACTTTGTCCAAAGTACTCTATGTTCTATTGAGAGAGAAACAGGGCTTTTACATTTTTGTAGTTTGCATAGGGTATCTGTGTACCACTGTTTGCTAGAAAATGCATCATAAATTAATTAAATTTTAAAATAAGAGTTAGAAATTATCTAAAAATGACATAATTGAATGAGCATCATGGAAGCCTCTTGGCGAATGAAGCCAATACAGTTTTGGGAGTTAAGTAGGTCAGTTTATTAAAACAAATGGAAGTGATCAATTCCAAGCTTTCCCAGTCTCAGCCAGTATAGTAGAGCAAGAATAAGAACTGCATAAGGGAACACTTTAATGACAGAATCCTCTTATCTCAGAAACCAAGTAATAAAAATAGTTATTATTGTCTGGCTAGCTTAGCCTTGGCATTAAGTACCACAAATAGGAATTTGCCTTTTTAAAGAATGGCTGACGGGTTTAGTGCCCCATAGGCCAGGAGGGAGAAAGCAGCGGCTTTGTTTAGTGCATACCATCCTACACGGTTCAAAAGGTAAAAGCCAGTAATGATGGTTTTGAAGAATTCATTAATATTTCTTTTATAAACTTTTAACACCAGCTTACGTGAGGCTCATACTGAAATAGTTACAATGACTATACCTGGTAATGAAAGACTGGTGTGGTCTGTGTTTTAGAAAATGCAGAATATTTCTATTGAGAAACAGGTGAAAGCATAGATTTATTGCATATTGTATGAGAACAAGCAAAACTCTGAATTCATAATGTTTTGATCCTGTGAAAAACCTTGTTTGGGAAATATTTCCAGGTATGGCAGAATCTACCTATTTCCTTCTAATAGGTTTCAGAGTGGCGAGTATTGGCTTCTCTCTGGAGAGTCCTCTTAAACTGCTCTACTGGTAAGCAATTTTGAAAGGACTCACAGATCAGAGGTTTTTTTAACAGAAATTGTTGTCTCACATAGCACCTGGTCAATTTACTTTTAGAGAATGTGGTGGCGTTCATGTTCTTTTTTCTCTCATTACTTCTGCCTTTAGATCTCAAACAAGCCACGTAGTCTAGCTCAAGCATGTCTTTATGTAGGCAGTCCTGTCAAAATAATGATGCTCTTTAGATCCTAAGTAAGCACATGTTTATATACTGTGTTAGCGTGGAAGGCTTTACTTGAAGAACAGAGAGACCAAGAGGTAGTTCTTCAGCTGGAGGTGGTTCTTCTCTCAGAGAAGACACTGAAAATAATACTGTAGAGCTATTTAAAATAGCTTTATCCACTCTGCATAACCAAATATTCCTAATACATAATTTATTGTTTTCCCCAAAGAGTAGTCATTACCATTTTCTCTCTTCTCTCCTTTTCATGTAGACAACATATAAGATTTAACATTTTTATTTTGTGTGGTGTGAGTATTTCAAAATACAGGTTGATGGCCTAGGCTATGGGAACACAAAGCTCTGTCTATGCCTCCGAAGTGTCACATTGCACTGCTTCTTCTGAGAGATTGAATTTATCCTTCCTAATGGTTCACCTTGAAGATGGGTTGTGGGGATTAGTGTGGACAAAGGGAAAAACTTTGCCTTTGAATTTCATTTACCAACATGTCAGCTTTGACCTAAGTCATGGAATCATTCATGTGAGACTTAGAGACAGAAAAGTCTCACAGCCCTTACCAGTGCTGGGCTGGGCTTTCTGCCCTGCCTGTAAGGACCTGACTCCCTTTGTAAGTTCGGACGTACTCATGCAGACTGTAATCTCCAGTGTCAGCTCTTTCCTACTGACTGGATTGAGGCTTCAGCCAGACTTTTCTAGAAGAAAACACGGGGAGTTTAATGAATCTGCGCAATTAAAATTTTGGCTTAAATGTGCAGCATTTTTTTTTTTTTTTAATATCTGAGCTTGACGATTCTCTGTTTAGAGTTAGATACAGCAGTGGTGTCTTAAAGTCTGCAGTGTCTGTAACAACTACCTACTTGAATAATAGAATCATAGAATGGTTTGCGTTGGAAGGTACCTTTTAGAGGTCATCTAGTCCAACCCCGCTGCCATGGGCAGGGACATCTTTAAGCAGATCAGGTTGCTCAGAGCCCCGTCCGAGCTGACCTTGAATGTCTCTAGGGACGTGGCCTCCACTACCTCTCTGGGCATCCCGTTCCAGCGCTTCACCACCTTCATTGTAAAAATTTTTTCCTTATATCCAGTCTAAATCTACCCTTCTTTAGTTTAAAACCATTACCCCTTGTCCTGTCACAACAGGCCTTGCTAAAGAGGTTGTGTCCCCATCCGTCCTATAGTCCCCCTTTAAGTACTGACAGGCCGCAATAAGGTCTCCCTGCAGCCTTCTCTTCTCCAGGCTGAACAACCCCAACTCTCTCAGCCTGCCCTCGTAGGAGAGGTGCTCCAGCCCTCGGATCATTTTTGTGGCACTCCTCTGGGCCCGCTCCAACAGTTCCATGTCCTTCTTGTGTTGAGGGCTCCAGATCTGATTGCACTGTTCCAGGTGGGGTCTCAACTTCTGTCTTGAATTTTCTGAAAGGTCTTCAACTTTCTGAATCATCAGAACCATTTGATATAATTCTCCTAATGTCTTCCCTTCCAAAATACACTGTTCATATTTTGCTGAAACCATTCTCTTCCAAGTCTCTTGAGCTTTTCTTAGTCCTTTTCGTTTGTATCCTTTCATCCTACCAGGAAAAAAGTAACCTGCCAAGTTACTAGCACAGTCTAGGTTAAATGAAATCACCTTACTGTCAGGACATTTCATAGACCATGGTATGAATGACAGCATTGGCACTGATTCACTTCTTTTACTTAAATGTTGTGGTTCTTATTAACAGAGTTCATGTGATGAGCAAACTGAGGTGTTCAGAACTGCAGATAATGATCCTGCGACTTCTTTTCACCTTTCTTCTCTCATTGGATGGGGCAAGCCCTAGTGCATTCTTCTGAGATATTAAAGTGATTTTTGTAATACATGAATCTCTTTGAAACGTATACTTCCTTATTTTTTACAAAATATAATTATCGCTTCATTGTAAACTATAGTCATGAGATTGTGCCATGGGTGGCCAGTTAGTACTGGCTTTCCTGTTTGATCATTAACTGAATGTTGTAGTCAGACAAACTTGTTGCTGACTTAAATGCTTAAAAATACTTAGAGAAGTTCAAGACCATTAGCTGTTTTGGATGACCTTGAGTTTACAAAAGCACATCGTGTGCTGCATGTGCTTTTGTAAGAGTCTCTGGGTTTTTTGCCATGGGGATGGGCAGCTGTATGTGTGTCTACATATTTCTGTTCAAAACATTTGTTCGTGCTTATATAAACAAAATGTACAGTGGTGGGACATCATTACTGCAATTGTGTGTTTTTATAAATGATTTTCAGTTATGCTATTACATTGCAGAACAGCAATATGAACAGTCATAATACTATTTGGGAAACAGCCCATTTCATGTACTTCATGTAGCCTGTGGGGAAGTTCTTTTATTTCTGCATGTGCTGAAGCTTTTGTTTTATGTCATGAAAATGGTGGTGTTGCATCGTATTACAGTAAATATGAGTGGCTTCCTGACTTTCAATTAAGAAGACTTCAAATTAGCAGTCACTCAAGTTCCTACTGATCTAAGTGACTTTGGCTTAATTTCAGTCCTTCAGAAGTCAGTAGTTAAAGTGACTTTTACATTATTCTTTCTTCTTTTAAAAATTAAAACTGGTTTGTGCTGATGGGTAGGTCCTGAAAGTTACTTCTTAGTCATGGGGTTTGATGTTGCTAGGTAGTCATAATAATTACTAATATGTTTGTGTAATATATCTAATATTTTTTTGTAATATATAGGAAAGCTATTATGACTAAGAACTTGTCAACACTGTTTGATAATGTATCTGAAATAAAATAATGTTGGCAGAAATATTTGCATGATGCCTCTTACAGCTTAAGACCATTAAAAATGTTTATTTTTAATACAAAATCAGGTTCTGTTTTAATTTCCTTCTGTTGGCCCCATACAACATTGACAACACTACTAATATGTGAAATTTCAGGCATCAGCAGTGGTTGTGTACTGATTTAATCACTTCACTGTTAGTGTTGACATTTAACGTGATAATTTAAAAACCCCAAGAGACTAGTATGAGCCAATGACTTCTTCTTGGGCAGGCTTATTTATCAATGAAGAAACTGTACATATCTTATATTATACCTTCCAGGATTTGCATTCCTTAAGATCACATCTGCAAAATTCAAGCTTTTTGGATGCAAATTATTGAACCACAATTTTTGCCTAAGCACTTTTAATATTCAGTTAATGTGATAATTTCATAAGTAAAATAAGTATTGAATCTTGACTTCTCAGATTAGAAACTCCATTGTGTGCTTTTCTTCTCACACCTTGTTGGCAACAGGCCTGTTTTGTAAAGTTGAGTTTTGCTTCTTTGAAGCAAGAAAGAGGGTTATATATTATACAGTGTTATATGATATTGATAACACTGGTAATTTTGTCTTTCATGTAGTCATACATATGTATATATAGTATTTGAAAGGGCATCTTTATTAAGCAGAAGAGCGAAATATACTGTATAACTGATAGTTTTCTCATAGAATCCTGTATTTTCATATTTATCCTGTTTATGCTAATCATGCGATTGCTGTGTATTCATTTTAGCAGATTTTCATTCTGCGCCCGTTGATTTGGCTGCTTTAACTCTGTAGTCTTTATGTCTGAAGATGATCCATAGAAATACAAACAAGGAATTGTATCAGCAGTATTTCATTACCAAAGCTGAGAGATGTCAGACATAATTATGGAGACTAACATCTGGAGTGGTTTATTGAAGGGAAACCTGCCAGGGTTGTTAGCACATACAAAGGAGCATTATCCATATGTATGAATCTTTATAACTACAGCAAGTTGGGTGAGTACTGCAAGTGAAGGGTATAAAACATGACAAAGATAATTTATGAATGCGCTTACTGCGGTGATGTGTTTGAGTAAACTACTCAAAGTAGCTGCATCTTGGAGCTTTCCAAGGTAATGAGTACTGCCCACCTACAGGATATTTTGGCAAAATCGTTGGGGTACAGATTTTTTGAGCTTGCAGCTTAGAATAGGGTTAAATGAAATGCGGGATTCTTCAGCAGAGAAAAGGTCCAAGGCAGTGTGTGATTGCAGAATGAGTGGTTGGATTTTCTGCCCTTTTATCAAGCCACTCTTAAGCTCCATTGATGTTTACTGTAGAAGACAGTTTTGGAGTGCTGAGGGTCTCGTTACTGGTTCCTCTCCTGCCAGGAGCTTGACAGGATGGTTTGCAAAAAGCATGACTTGTCTATATGCTCCAGCCTGTGTCTCTTCATAGTCTCTTTCTACCAGCGGAATGGGGGCCAGCGACCTGTGCGTATTTGATAATTTTGATGGGCATGAAGCCTATCAGTTATTTTGATGAATGTAAGGTACATGGGAAATACCGAGGTGGCAACTGGGAAATCATGTGCTTGCTCACTTGGAAATTTTCTGCCACCTTTTGAACATTTTCTACATGAGGGTTCCAGTAATGGATGGGATTTTGTGCAACCTCTGTGCAACGCAAGGCTTTAATAGTGGCTTCCTGTGTTATAAATGCAGGCAAAAGTATGTATGTATTGCATCTGTGTTGGGAGTTTAATGTTGTGGGTTTTTTCTGGTGATGATTCACGCTAGTAGCGCCCAATAATGTTAATATGATTTTTGCCCTAAATCCTCTGTACCCATCCATAGTTACTTAGCAATATCTCTTTCTAGCAGGTGTATTAGGATAATAGGTTAAAAGTTAACAGTATCGGAGGGATAAAACTGATATTTTAAATAATGTTCCCGTGTTCTCTCAGTATTAATTATAAAGCCTTTATTTTACCTGGCTTTCTTAGACATCTCATTATTGTCATGCATAGTCACTTTTTGGACTTATTTTCCCCTTTTTGTCTGTTAGATGACTCAGTTATTTGCAGAAAGACTTAAAACGTTGATGTCAAATGCTTCTTAACTAGGACATCAATGACATACCTATGCTCTTGATTTCTGAAACTTTTCAGTTATTACATAATTTGTGAATATATTTTAAATGGATTATTTTAAAAGTTTGCAAAAAAAGCTGGTCACGAAGTGTTCAGCTAGTTTCTGTGCCAGTTTTGGTAGGTACTGTGATATATACAACAAGTTGTAGAAGAAATACTTTACTATAAAATGTTTACTTATGTGAACTTGCAAAATATCCTGCTTTTGGAAAGTGAGAAAATTATCTCAATTTATTTTTCAATTAACTGCATAANGCTGTTCTAATTACTTTACTCATTTCTTCGTATACCAACTATACCCAGTACACTGGGAACATCAGTATTTTGTGTTTAGAATAAACTGATGTTAATTTTTATTTTTTCCTCATTTTTGACAGTTTTTAGAAATCAGATAATTCTCAAGGAAGCTTTAATTGTCAAGTGTACAGCTGCATTAGAAGAAAGTAATAGCTTATTACTCTAACACCTTACATGTCTGAGGTTACTATTTTATATTTAATAAAGTCAGTTTAACTACACTGAAAGTCAATAAAGCCGTAGTGGGTATGGTGCAGCCAGTATTTGTAAAGAATCATAGTATCTCCAAATCATATTGAGGAATTCCCCCTTGGGAGGCAGTTATATATTCTTGATTTTG
>WEKW01017889.1:41661-77639 GCA_013389905.1 Sula dactylatra | reverse complement strand
ATGTTTAAGTCTTTTTTCTTTTTCTTTTTTTTTTTTTTTCACCTTTTCTTCCAGGGATGATAGGCCTGGTAAAGAATTTCCAAGCTTCACAATTCAGAACTCTTTTTGGGTTCGGAATTGCCCCATGCTGTCCTGACTACTACTGTTGGAAATTTACTTACTGGCATCATAAAACTGCATAAGTATATTGGTGTACTTGTTTATCCCGAGAATAAGACACTTCTTTCCAACAATTCATAGGTGCTTGCTTCTGCTTCCAGAAGTAATGTGGATTTGGAAGTAGTAGAGGAAGAGGTAGCCAAATTTCTATGCAGAGTGTTACTAATTGCAATAATAGAATTGTTTGGTTTATCCTTGTTAAGAAGGGAGAAAAAGTAAAATAAGTCATAAAAATGGGGAGGAAGTGGGGAAAAGAAGGGAAGGAGAAATGGATAGCTGTATGCATTAAAAAAAGTTAGGAACTGCTTAAGATTGATAAGACAAAGTGTTAAAAGGGTGAATGGGATGACAAAGTAATCACAAGCTTGTGAAGCAGACATTAATCCTGTGCAAAATAATCAAATGGCTGCCTGGGAGTCAACTGTGTTACATACCTTTAATTCTTCATTAATTAATTTCAATCAGCACAAGGTTACGGGAAATAGATCTTTTCTCAAGAGAATGTGATGTTTTGAGAGAACAAGTTTGACTTCTCAAAGATATGTGACACTTAATATTTGCAAAATGTTTGATTTGGTGCCATGTGGCATGTGAATTTAGAAATTAGAACAATATAGAATCATCAGCATACATCAAGTGTGTTTCAAAAAAATGGCTAATAGGTCTCAATAACCTAATTGTAGTCAGTAATCAATGTAGAGTATGTGGAGGTCCTCTGAGGATTAATTTTAGATCTGACAGTGTTTAACCTTTTTATTAGTGATGAGGAAGAAATATAGAGTCATTACTGATAAAACATGCAGATGACAACAGGGCTAGCACCATGGTAAGCAGTGATCAGAGGAGAGCTAAGTGATCTTGAAAGCTGGAGTGCAAGAAAGCACTGTGTGTTTTGACACAGAAACAAAGATGTGCCTCCAGCTTAAGGAAACACTATCAAGGAAACAGTGATTGAAAAAGACTTGGAAGCCATGCTTTTTGATGCCTGATTAGAAGTATTTGAAACAGGAGGAATACTTTGCATTATTATAGTGTCATTGGAATACTTTACCTAGCTTATGCAGCATCACAACTTGTGAAGGACAACAAACTCGAGCTCAGAACAACAACTGTGTTGAACCCTTAAGTATTTGGAAGGACTCCTTTGAAATTCCTTACATCTGCCACTAGAATCTGTTCTATAAATCAAATTTACAGTATTTGATCTGGGTTTGCAAGCATGCTGTAGAGAACTGCTTTTTAATGATTGAGGTGACCCACAGAGTAGTAGGCCACTAATAAAATAAGCCTGAATGACTAAACAAATTCAGGCTGAGAATCAGGTGAATTCATTTTTGGAGAAACTGCAGCATTAAAGTGGACATTCCTTTGTTACCTGTGGTCCTGATGGGATGCACTCACGAGTTCTGAGAGGGAGCTGGCTGATGTCATTGCAAGGCCATTTTTCATAACCTTTGAAAGATCATGGCAATTGGGAGAGGTGCCTGAGAACTGGAGGAAAGCAAATGTCACTCCTGTCTTCAAAAACAGCAAGAAAGAGGATCCAGGAAACTACAGGCAGGTCAGCCTAACCTCAGTCCCTGGGAAGGTGATGAAGCAACTAATTCTGGAAATCACTTCCAGGCATAGGAAGGACAAGAAGGTCATCAGGAGCAGTCAGCACGAATTCACCAAGGGGAAGTGACCAACTTAATAACCTGCTATAATGAAATGACTGGCTTGGTAGATGAGGGGGGAGCACTGGATATTGTCTACCTTGACTACAGTAAGGATTGTGACACTGTCTCCCCTAAGATCGTCACAGAGAGGCTGATGAAGTACGGGCTGGATGAGCAGATGGTGGGGCAGGTAGGAAACTATCTGAGCAGCCAGGTCCAAAGGGCAGTGATCAGTGGCATGGAGTCCAGTTAGAGGCCAGTGACTGGTG
The DNA here is from genome assembly GCA_013389905.1 of Sula dactylatra. NCBI lineage: Eukaryota > Metazoa > Chordata > Aves > Suliformes > Sulidae > Sula > Sula dactylatra. Next base: position 75,553 of record WEKW01017889.1, on the reverse strand, counting down.
GCGTGCCTGAGGGGTGTCCACTGGGTCCAGTCACATTCAGCATTTCATTAATGATCTGGATAATGGGACACAGTGCACCCTCAGCAAGTTTGCAGGTGACCCAAAACTAGGAGGGGTGGGTGATAGACCAGATGATGGTTCAGCAAGGGGAAGTGCAAAGTCCTGCACCTGGGGAGGAACAACCCCAGGCACGAGTACAGGCTGGGGGCTGCCTGGCTGGAAAGCAACTCTGCAGAAAGGGCCCTGGGGGTCCTTGTGGACACCAGGTTGACCATGAGCGAGCAACGTGCTCTTGCAGCAGAGAAGGCCAGCGATATCATGGGCTGTATTAGGAGGAGTGTTGCCAGCAGGTCGAGGGAGGTTATCCTTCCCCTCTGCTCAGCACTGGTGAGGCCACAGCTGGAGTGCTGGGTCCAGTTCTGGGCTCCCCAGTATGAGAGATACATGGACATACTGGAAAGAGTGCAGTGAAGGGCCACAAAGATGATGAGGGACTGGAGCATCTCTCCTGTGAGGAAAGGCTGAGAGAGCTGGGACAGCTCAGCCTGGAGAAGGGATGGCTCAGGGGGATCTCATCCATGTCTATAAACACCCAAAGGGAGGGTGCAAGGAGGACAGAGCCAGGCTCTTTCGAGTGGTGCCCAGTGACAGGGCCAGAGGCAATGGGCACAGCCTGAAACACAGGAGGTTCCCTCTGAACAGCAGGAAACAGTTTTTCCCTGTGAGGGCGACCAAGCACTGGCACACGTTGCCCAGGGAGGCTGTGGAGTCTCCATCCTTGGAGATACTCAGAAACCATTTGGATGTTGTGCTGGGCAAGCGGCTCTGGGTGGTCCTGCTTGAGCAGGGGGGTTGGACCAGATGACCTCTGTCCTTGGGGATAGTAAAATGCCATCTGGAGACAGTCCTGAGCAGACTGCTCAAGGCCAGTGGTCTCCAAACTCTTTTGATCACACACCCCTATCAGTAAAAAATTTTTGAGCGTGCACTCCCAATATGTGTATAATTATTTAGAATTTATATACACATACTACTCTACAAATATAATTAGTACAGTTAAAACATGCACAAAAAAGAAATTTAAAAAGGATGATATAAAGATTAAATAAACAATATTTTTGAATTTTATTTTAGTAATGTTAAAAAAAACCCTTTTTGTTCTCCTAGTTAAAATACTGCTATTAATAATACATTTTTAGGGACAGCTCTGTGGTTGAATATGTTTCATTATTTTTTAAAATCTGGGTTTAACACTTTATGATGCAGTGATTTGAAGGTTTGCCTCTAAGTTCAGTTTATTTGTGTATCGATAATTTCAAATTTTTTTGGCCAAGTTCTTTTGAGATCTGGATTAGGTCATCACTGTTGTTACCTCGTAATGTTGCTGACAAAGAGCTCTTACTAAGGAGATATGTCAGCTCTGCCATTTTCTTGTTCTTTTGTGCTTGCATTACTAGTATCATCTTCAGACTTTGGTTTCTTTGCAGGATTTTTTTTAAGCCACTTGTCCATTTTGTGGGGGTTACTTTACTTCAGTTAAAACTAGGTAATAGCCATAAATCTGCTTAACCAGGCACACTTGAGCTGGAAGACACTGCAATTTGTTTAAAGCAAACAATCCAGTGAGGGTGTCACTGTCACCCCCTCTATGTGGTGGAGCACTCAGTCTTCCCCCGGGAAGACATGACTGTCCGACATACGCACCAACTGAGAATGCCAGTGTCCAACTGTATATTAAACATTAGGAAAGCTGATTTGTTTCTTATTTTTATGTCAAAAAAAAAAAAAAAAAGGCAGAAGTTCTAATATTTTCTTCGCACACCCCAATGGATTGTCTTGCATGCAACCCACTTTGAAGACCCCCACTCTAGGTTGTCCATGTTTGGGGTGGAGGACATGAGATGACCTCCAGAGGTCCCTTCCAACCTCATCCCTTCTGTGACTCTGTGATTCAAGAATCTAAATCTATTTGTAAAATTACTTCTCAGCATTTTTAAGTGACATGTTTGAGATTATGTTGTTGTGGTAACGGGATTATTCTGTCCAAATGCTTCTTTCAGAGAGGAAGACATACAGGAAGAGTACCCAATAGCTATAGATGCATAATCTTCAAATTAATACCAGGAGACAATTGTAGGGGAGCAACATGCTTCCATGCCTGAAGCTGAAGAGAGGGCTGTCTTGCTAGTTCATGGGAGCAGTACTTCAAAGGGCTGTAAACAGTTAGGAATGTTTGCTGAAGTGAGAAAGATTCAACTAATCATCAGGATCTGTACAGCTCCAATAGGGAGGGAGGGAGGGAGGGAGGGAGAGCGTATGGTGCATTTTGTGAAGGAAGTTAAACAAAAAAGTGAAAAGAAAATGTGAATATACCTCCAAGTCCTAGAAATGTTAAACGTTGTGGAAAAAAACCCCATGCAAAACACACTGACTTACTGTGTTAAACTCTTCTTCTACTATGTTTTGAACTTTAACAAATAATACTTTGCTTTTCCAAGCTGTTTAGTTGTGGGCTATCACCCTTGGCTCCAAAAGGAGCAGAGGAACTGCATGATGTGAACAGGTCAGGCTGGTTGAGAGTAGGAAGGGGGACTGCAGTCCATGATTTAACATGACCGTTGGAGAAATTCCAAATTCCACCTGTGAACAGAGTTGAGAGCTAAGACCTGAAATGGTGCTCGAATTGATTATCAAAGAAGAGAATGCAGTTAGCTCAGTAACTCCGACATCTCTATGATTTAAAAATGTTTAAAATCTGTGATTGCATATGTCACTAAAAGATATGCTCTGCTTCAGGCAGGAATTAATTACTTTAAGTCCTGAGGTCTGTAATGTACGTTGGGTTAGACTGGGTGATGACAGATTAATGTACGAATGTCTCGCGTCTGCTTGAAATATCTTTGTATTTGGACTGCATTTACACTTGACACAATTCTTAGCACCCACTGAAGTCTTTAGACCTATAGGCTACCTCAAAAAATAAAAACCAAACATAACTTATATTAAGATTTTTAAACATTTAATTAAGATGCATTTAAATAAGAAGAAAATTGCCCCAAAAGCTGTTTGTTTTCTCTGTAATTAAAGGTAGATTATGAAAGATACTTCAAAATACATGTAAAATATATCTCTGTACACTGTATAAAACAGGTTATACGATATTACTAAATTATTAGAATAAAAAGTGAATACTTTCAAGTAATTAAGCAAAAAACTCAGAGCTAGTCTAACTTGTCATAAATCAGTCCTAATCTATACTACTTGAAGCATGCAACATATAGCTTTTATTAGATTATCCTATCCTAAAGTGAATTTTGGCAACTGAGAGGGCAAGTCCTTCCCAATTCAGTAATGTACTGGTGTCCCAGGAATGTCAGACCCTTTTCACAAAGGATCAGAGATGCTTATCCCAGTATTATGACCTGGACAAAGCATCCCTTTCATCAGGCGTGGAGCAGGAATCAGTAGAAAGCAAGAAATAATTTGAATCAGCCTCACAACAGTCTTTGGATTTGCTGGTACTTAGGTACTACAGTCACTCACACACAGGCCTGAAATGGTTTCTTTAAGGTTAGAAAGCGTGAAGCTCCGTGTGGCCTTGATTTGTCTTTTTGTTGTGGTACAACATTTAATGGAGTTTAGTGCTGACTTAATCCTCTTATAAGCAAGAATTGGAAGTAATTATTTTATCTGGGTAGTGCAGTGATAGCGCCGTGTTCTGCTATGTGGAAGATTCAAGAGTTCGTGCCTTGGGTCATATAAGCTTGCGCATGTCAATGTTGCAGCAGTAGTGTTTTTAATACTCTCAAACGTGGGTCTCTCTTATGGTTGATCAGACCTTGTGAAAATGTCAGAGGTTTCTAAAATTAATTCTTCTCCTTCTGGGAGGAGGTTATAGATGTGATGAATGAAATAAAGTATAATTTATTGCAAGAGATAATGTCTAAAAATGAGGGGAAAAAAAAGCAGTAGCTAACTACATTTTAAAATAGAAAGTTATTTATACCTGTAGCACAGTGAAAGCCTGTTGTGCTGACTGAATTTAACAAGCAGACCTGGGATTCAGCCTCAGCGCTGCTAACGACTGGAGGCGTTATTGATGGAGTGAACTAATTACCTGTGTGATGAAGTTGCCTGCTGGAGGTTTTTGACTGCTTCATCGCTGTGGCACCTCCTACAGGTTAATTCATTGAGCAGCACAGGTAAAACCTCCAGATGAAGATCCTGCTCTCTTTTCATCCAGGCACAAAGGGTTGTACTGACAGCAGTAACTAAATAGAGATGAATATTTTCCTGAACTATTGATCGAGTAGCTAGAGCTGTATCATAGAACTAAATGGTCTGGGATGCATCTGTAGCAGTTCATAGTCACTGCAAGGGAATACGCATACACAGTAACTTTAAAAAGCAAAACAAAATGAGTAACAGCCTTTCTCACCTGAAGGAAAGCCCCCAGATTAAATGATGAAAAGTACAGCAGAAAACTTGGAGATGTAAAAAAAAAAAAAAAAAGAAAAAAAAAAAAGGGGGTGGGGGGAATTCTTCGATTAGCCGGCAGGGAAGGGGCTGCATGGGCTTCAATATCTGTTTAAATTGAATGTATAAAATTATTTTATGGCATTTGTTCTCAAATGTCTCAGTACACACATTAGAATTCAGAACATAAACAGCTCATTTAATCAGAAGATAAACTATTTCACTTAAAATTTATAGGGGAAAATACCATTTGTAAGATAGTCTAATAACAAATGGAATGAATACTAATGTGTCCTGTCTATTTTTTCATTTGCTGTATTCACTGATGAAGTAGAAAATAGAAGTCTACATTTGGTCAAGAATATATTGAAGTTTGATATATTTGGCAGAAGAAATATAAAATCCATCTTAACATTATTATTTTATGAAAATATTTTAAGGTTGTAGAATCCTTTACACAGAAATGTTTAGTGGTTTTTGTTTTGGGTTTTTTTTTTTTTTAATTGTGGTATAGCTGAAAAGCCTCTGAGAGCAGCAAAGCTAACGCTGCTTTTGTTCTTTACTTAAAGCTAGAAATGTGTTGTAAATAGTCTGGATTTCTCATCCAAGCTTAATATGCTATTATCTAACAGGATGCACTAAGTGTTCTGTAACAACTGCAGAACTCATCAAGCAAATGGAAAGATTAGCCCTGAAATCAAGCGTCAAACTTTTATTTTCTCACAATCAATAGGCAAGTAATGCACGTTGGATTTATAATGATATTGAGATTGACTGCTTAAATCCTTTTTAAAGTTCAAAGCTGGAAACAGATTGTGTGTACAAGCAATCCACAGTAGAGCTTCTAAGTGGGGGCTTGTGATAAATAAGTGAAATTGGGTTTGACTGAAATGGCCCATCAATCCCATATGGGTTTAGCAGGAAGATTTCAGGTTCAAAAAGACAGGGTTTTGGAGAAGCATCAAGCATTGGTTTCACATCACCTGAGATTGCTTTGTGGAGTCTGTCTTCTGGGAGACGTAAAGATAAGAGGCTCATTAAAAATGAGCAGCACCAGGGAGAATGATTGAGCTTCAAGTATACTTGTGTTTTTTAGCTTGAAGAGTTTAAAGGTGAAGATACATTTTTAAAAGCTCAGCTGGCAGATGAGAAGAATGCTGTCAGGTTTCTCAGTGAAATCCCTTCACATATAGATAAATAGGATAGTATAGTAGTTTTTTGACAACAGAAAAAAACCCCAAAAACCCGAGCCCAAAAAGCTTACTCAGCTCAGAATGTCCTCATAGTTGGATGAAGTGATAGTTGATCTCTCAGCTATCAAAATTGGATTTGATAAAGCAGGTTGTCTTCAGTCCTGCTATCTGATTTCTTCAGAGGCGGTATTAGCAGTCTGTAAAAGTTGTGGAAGCCGGGGAAGAAATGAGTTTTGGGGCTCACTTTGAGGATATTTTACACTACACTAGCAATCCAGCCATGGTATCTTAGCTTGCTGTGGGCACATTGTCTTAGAGCTGACTTTTATGTATTCCAAGACTTCGAACTGTTTTGCGCTGTTGTATTTATTGACCTTAGAAAAACACGATCTGAGCTTTAAAATCAGTACTTAGCTTCTTATTTGCCTCTTATTCTGATATAGTCTGCTGTTAACAGATACAGTTATAGTAGTTATACAGTAGTTAAAGTAATTTAAAATATCACAGGTCTTGATTATTCTGTGACAGCATGAGGGTCTGTCAATGTCTGTCCATTTACCTAATGCTGTGAGGCAAGGAGTGAACAAAGCAACTTTGACCTATGAAGTAACACTTTGGTTTGTTCAGTCAGAGCAAGTGTTTTTTAGCTCAATCTGAATTGTAAATATATGTGATAAGTGTGTTGAAGCAACATAGTCTTTTTCTCATAGTTTCATAGCATGAAATGCAGCTGAAAGCTGATTTATTTTGTGAAAACTCGTATGACTCTTGGCAGAACCATAGACAAAAGAACAATGGATACTTACTGTGTTGCTTATTCTTGCCTTCATTCACATCCATTCTTTCATGCACATCCATTACAACATGGGGAAAATCTTTTTTGGGGGGGATAATTAAATAGCAAAATTTCTAACTAAGAATGAAGACGTTGGATTTTAGTAATCTTAAGAAAGTGCTATTTTTCAAAGTTACTAAGTAGTACCTTAGTGAAAATCAGATTGCACTGGGATCAGGAACCTAATGGCTTTGTGAGTTGAACGGCTGGCAGTGCTGATTGTGGAAAAGGTGGTTTGACTGTCTCTTATTAGGCTGTATTTCCCCAGAGCCCTAGGATGGATGTAGCATGAAAAGGTTTGTCCTCATGACAGACTGAAAATGTAATACAGTGTTTCCTGAACGGGTGTTAGAGAAATGGTCTGGTGCGGTCTTGTAATCACAGTCTTGGTGATTGTATGTTTCTTAAGTTACACTGTGTTTTAAATAAAGTGTCGGGGTGAGCAGACCCTTTATTATGATGGATTTTGGCTGCGAGGCAGGCATTTCAATCCCTTCCGCCAGCTGGGTCGGGGGAAGACTGAATATCCCCACCCTGTTTTTTCCTTCCTTCCAAATTGGATTTTTTTCATCTCAGATTTTCCAGTATATACATTTCTTTCTTGAATGTCATCTGTGCTGTTTTGTGTTGTTTCCCACTTGCACAGTTTTCTGTTGTTTCCCAAATGCTTTCCCCTGCTCTTCTCTCCCCTCCCCTGGACAAATCTTTCTTGGGCAGCTGTACTATGCTGTATTTTAGTGATAATCAAAGATGCTGGGGTACTCAGGTGAGGTGAAATGAAAAGGAGTAAACCATTTTTAGGATAATCAATTAAAAAAGTGGAATTAAGATGAAGCTACTGAAAGCAGACAGCTGTCTTCTTTCCTTTTGTTGAAATTTGCCTATCTTCAACAGATCAGCGCAACTGCTTACATCCCTTGTAAATACCATATCGAGACATTAATGGTGAGTGATTCTTGAGCTTACCCTTTGTCAGGGCAGCACTTTACTTAAGGAAACAATTTAGGATTTTGCCTCTAGGCCTTGGCGGCTCTATAGGAGCAAATAAAACCAAGAAAAAAAAGAAATAAAGCAAGTAATTGCTTACTATGTTCAGGTGTTTTCTTTCTAATTCCAGCTGCATGTGCTTGGGCATGTTTTGGTGATAGCTCTCCTCAGTGAACTGAAAGGAGAAATGAAGGTAAAAAAGCAATAAAATCGGTGAGGAAAGGATAGAGACATTCTACATAGTAATTAAATTAATAGGGCCAGCTTCTGTTACCAACATAAGAAACCACAAATAGATGCTGAGTGGAAAAGAGATACCTATGGTATGTATTTTGTCCCTCGGCTGACAGAAGGGTGAAGTGCTGCAGAACACTGCTTCAAAGTCCAAACTGGCTAATGTATGGTCCAGGAGCTCGACTGAAAATTGCCCTCTCTCTTTTCTTCCCTCGGAAAGGGTACAGAAAACATTGTCATGTGTTTTACTGTAGTTTTTCAAAACAGAGGTGTCATTTCAAGTCCTTTAAGAGGTACTGCATGTTAACTCCTCAAAAGAAAGTATACCCAATTGTTACTTTCTGTGTATGTTACTGCAATATGTACGTCTGTTTCCCACCCTCCCAGTATGTCCCTACTAGTCTCCATTTCAAGTAAATGGGGAGAAAAAATACCTCTCCCACATCTCTGTTCTGTAACATCTGCTTTCTTTGCCAGCCAAGATGATTGAATGTTTTTACTCATTTAATAAAGGGGGTTTGTGCACTCCTGGGTGGTAGCTATAAAAATAAATTAAGTGAATCCTATGATAGAAACTATATGAAAGAGGCGTTCAGTTGCATTTTTGTTTTTCTCAGGAGGCTTTTTCCACTGCCAGAATATCTTTTGAATTTTTAATTCTATTTTAAGTTTATGAAAAGAAGGTTCCTTTTGTTAGTTATTTGCAGGTCAAAGCTTTATGTCGAAACGTTTCAGGCAGTTTATACAAGAGACTTCTGCATTTTGGAGCATGGGTTTGTCATGTATTTGTGATAAACAAGATACAAAACATATGGGAAATCTGCCTTTTATTTATTAATCTTTGTAGTGGTTTTGACCACAGTCCAGAGTTTTGGCAGGTTGAGTCAGCTCCAGAACACGTGTACATCGCCCCTCTCCCTTTTGTAACTGGTATGCCCAATGTGATCTTTTTAGTAAGCTATATACATCTGTAGCTTAAATATATGTTATAAATTGGAGTTCGAGTTGTTCTTGAAAGGTCATTCCAAGGTATTTATCATATGGAGATCTTTTTTTTTTTCTTATAAGGCTTTCTTTCAAAAAAGTTATCATAACAATATTTATTACATTTGTAAAGTGAATTCTGTGATCTGGAACTTGATTTAACATTAAATTAATAATTAAAAAGGTACAACAGTATGAATACAAAAAGAAATTAAAACCACACATACCCCAAAACAAAAAGCCACAGAAACCAACAAAAATCCCCCAACCACTAATATTTTTCCGTAGCAGCTATTTGTACAAGGAATGTTTCTTGTAGTATTAACTTGTGTTCGACTGGAGGACCAGCTAGTAGTTTTAACACACAGCATGATATCCCTTCCCTATTACTAAAGCATAAAATCCAAATGACTTTTGCAAATATGCTTGTTTTAATAATACTTTTCCAAGTAGGGATTCCTAAATACATTTCTACATGTACCTTCACTTACTTTATTGGGTTGAACACTCGAATGTTTCTTTTGGTAGATGTGTTCTAATTAATGACAACTGCAGCAGGGATATAATGTGTGTATGTAAGCATACGTGTGCACTTGCCCATAAAATCCATGCCATACATTAAGAAAAGTTATCAGTAATATTGTAAAATCAAACAACATGGCATTAAAAAATGGCAGAAATAAGTTTGCTCATAGAATGTTAATGTGCACGCATTTTCCCATGGGCCTCAAATATTCACTGATGTAAAAATGACATGAATGTATGGATATTATTTGCTTAAACAAGATGGGTGATATATATTTTAGGAGCCCTTATTCAATGTCTTGTCTTTTTTCCTGGGTGAGTGGTGTCTGTTCCTAAGTCTTGGTATCTAAAAAGAGTTTAAATGCACGTTTTGAGAGGAGACTGTACCTTTTTTTCAGAGCTTTTCACTAGAGTCCAGGAACCCAGATTTTGAATTATTCTCATTCTCAATATCTATTATGCAAGTGTAATTTTTTTAGAAAACACTTTATTTGCCTAAATGTGGGCAGGTTTCCAGGGGAAGTTAGAACTGACAGATACGTCTTCCATAAAATGCAACTTTGCAGTGTCCCATGTCACCAAAATGGAAACATTTTTGAAGACGTTTGTGTTGATTCAATTTCTGTCAGGTAAGCGGAGGGGACAGAGAGAACAATTGTAAGTGTTTTACGAACACGTTGTGAGCTTTTGAAGTCTCGTAAATAACAGCTTTAAATGCTTATCAAGATTTTTTTTTTTCTGTATACTGTCATCACCTGCGATACTTCTGGAATTGGGTCCGTGAATTCAGAACTCACTAGCATTCTTATACCTCCTTTCCCACATACCTTAGCACATTTTTGTATCGTTTTCCATCTGTTATTCTCCCTTACAGCCAGAGTTAATATCTGGCCTTTCTTAGTTGTAAAATACATCCTTTTACCTCATCATCTTTGGTCTGGCTCATGAGATTTTTCCAGATAGTTCTTCCATCCGCTACCTTTTTCAAAACCCATTCTGAGCACAGTGGCAAAGAAGTTCTTTAATTGTAAAATCTGTTCCCTCTTGCTCTTCTCCCTCACCCCCGCGCATATGCAGACTTGACAAAATGTAGATACTGTTTTAAATTAGATCGACTTTATGCAGCACATGGTTTCTCAGACTCCCTGACCAGTAATCTAGATTACGGTATTATTTCACAGCTCTGAACGCTCGCCTCTAGTATAAATCAAAAACTTGGCATATTTCGAGAGAAAATAGATGTTCCATTTTAAAACAGACTACCTACTGCTCAAAGCTCACTTGTAAAGCCTGGATAAGAATTTTTGTTCTATGTATGTCACTGCAGATACATGGCAGCTCTGCATGCACGTTGGAGACACACAGAAGAGTTTCTTTTGCTACCTATCTCTGAGCTAGCACGTCTGGAAAGTCCTTTTAACGTGTAATGCTGTAACACCTTTGAGAAGGCAGGTAGAGCCTTTTGTTTGGCTGAGAATCTACACACAAAGCAGAATCCAGGCAGGCTGTTATGCCCAGTTCCTGATATGTTCCTTGAACTGTCCATTTATTTAGCTGTAGTTAGTTTACCTGAAGCTTTATTGGCTCAGCCATTTATTGATTTCAAAGAGGTAAACAGTTTTGTATTAGGTAATTTCTGTCATCACCCTATCTTTAATAAAACTTATTCAGTAGACAAGACCTGTTGTACAGGTTTAGAGACAGCATTTTAATTTTTTTACATTAAAAATTGTCCATTGATTCCCGCTTTTGCTTTCTCTGTTAGCCAGTTTATAACTGAGAATGGCTTTTTATTTTCCACTTTATGACTTCTTACCTGCCCCCAAAGGAGTTGTTTATTCTCTGTTATGATGGTTTGTCAGTTTAGGGGCTCAGGATCCCATTTGCCTAATGTTGTGTTTCTCAGATCATTTTCTAATTGTCATGACAGTGTCTAGATAGGATGATTGCCCCCAAATCTAAACTTTAAAACTGTAAAAGGAGGCATAAGGCAGCACAGCAATGCTGCCTCACCGTCCTGAGCAGTAACCCTTGGGGATGAAAGCTGACTCACTACAGTCTAGTGTTTAACAATTGCAGTTTGTCACAGTTTTCAGTTATTTCACTTTTTGTTTGCCTTGGTATGTTGTCCAGGTGATGAGGCCTTTAGCAAGGCCTGTTGTGACAGGACAAGGGGTAATGGTTTTAAACTAAAGGAGGGTAGATTTAGACTGGATATAAGGAAAAAATTCTTTACAATGAGGGTGCTGAAACACTGGAACTGGTTGCCTGGAGAGGTTGTGGAGGCCCCATCCCTGGAAACATTCAAGGTCAGGCTGGACGGGGCTCTGAGCAGCCTGATCTGCTTAAAGATGTCCCTGCCCACAGCAGCGGGGTTGGACTAGATGACCTCTAAAGGTCCCTTCAACCCAAACCATGCTATGATTCTATGATGTGCTTGGTCCATTGCTGTCGGATGCAGGGATGTTAGCCTAGGACAGGAGGGAGTGCGGCTGGCTGAGGAATGGTATATTCGTGGTTTGGACAGAGGCTCCTTTTTTTTTTTTATAGGCAGAAGGACAAGATCCATTGCCTAAGAGGAGATTAATCTTTCATTGCATTATGAAAGGACCCTGATACCACATGTGATCTAGACACCCAGCTTTCAGATCAGATATCAAAACCTTTATTTCTGTTTCAAAGAATAGCTACATTGTACTTAGAGTTAATCAACATAAACACATGTCCAGTATGAAATTGAAGATACAGAGACAACAGAATTTAGAATACTTATTTTAAGAGGAGATAAAGAAGAACACTAATAAAATGTGGGATTCAGTAAATTCATCTTCTGAGTTCACCTATTCTGCAGCAGAATTCATGGTACTTACTATAGCAGACCAGAAACCACAGGGTTTTGCTGTAAAGAAAAAATGTATTTTATCCCGAAGCAGGGCCCTTGTATCAGTCTAGTATGCACGTATGTTCCCTGCCAATGTTAGCATTGATATTCATAAGCATTACAAGTTTTAGCGCTTGTACATTTGGCAGCAAATTTTTGATAGAAAGTACGTATTGATCCGAGATCTTTGCAGTGTATAAGACCAACTAAAATAAAGCAGTGCCCAGTGTGACTTGAACTTTTTTCTGTTAGTTTTTGTCACTTAACCGATTTCGTCTTCCGTTATCTTACTTTTTGATAAAGTATTCTTGGAGAATACTTCATAACAGGTGTCGTAGTTATATTCTGTAACACTGAATACTTTGAATAAAACTTTATTCACATTAGGAAAAATACAGTGTATTCTTTATCCCATTTACTTTAATTGGTTGCTTTCATCTACAATTATATTCCTTGATGAAGCTCATAAATTTTTCAAGATCTAAAGTAATTTAACCAAATAAAAATAGAAACATGCAAAAAGGACTATTTGGACAATGGCATAGTTATATTAAACTGGATCTGGATTCATGATGGTTAAATGGATGATTGCAGTTGAAAGAACCATAGGCTGTAATAGACTGTGTAGCATCTTGTGCATTTGTCAATTGAATTCCTTTTATGGATCCAAAAATATCTATAAAATGTAGTGTAAGCCAAAGAGTCTTAATGGATTATGTATCTCCTGTTTTACTTACAAACATTTCAGTCAGCACAGACTTCATCCTTTAAAATACAGTTAGGCTATCCAAACTGTAATGCCAGTATAACAGGCAGGGAATTTGTTTTGCTTGATTAAACTGTATAGCAGACAATATGTATTTTGATTGTTATTACAAATTCTAATTGCAAAAATGGGCAGAATTTCTCAAGTGTGCTAGTTGATTATAAACAACTGCCTACCTTGGCAGCGGCTGGTGTTTCAAAACAGTGCAACAATGAGAGACATTAAAGACCACTGATAATGTTTCAGATTTTACTAGCCCTTTTTGATACTGTATGTGGATTACTTTTTATGAAGTGGAAACCTTGTACAGTAAGAGCATTGTGACTAGAAAATAGGTGAAGCACTGCAGAAGGCGGCAGGAGGGCTTGAGTAAATGCAAATGTAGCGTTTTGTCAAATAGGATGACCTGTTTCTAAAGAACAACTTCTTATTTGTAATACAGTGAGATGTGAGGGTCAGAACTTCGGGGAGCAGGCATAAGTCATTAGGACTGTCAGTAACAGTAATTGTTACTCGTAATTGTTACTAATTTGGCTAAGGGTTTTGTTTTGTTTGTTTTGGATTTTTGTTTGTTTGTTTGTTTTTCCAGTAAGATGTTCTAGGTTGTTTTTGCTTCAGTCTATAAACCTGCCTGTACTTCCAACACCTATATATGCCATGGATGCTATGTTAATCTACAGAAGACTTTCCAAAAAGTCATGGCTCTGCAAAGCCTTCATTAGTGTTCATCTTATCCTTAGTGGCTGGCTTCAGAAAGAAATATGGCTTGGCATCTGTGCTATTCAAGGCTTTATGCTTGCTGGTCCATTCTCTGGATAGGTGGCAGTATAGTTTGATTACTTGTAGTAATACTTGCTACAGTTTAGTTCTTGGTTGTGGGTGGGAGTGACCTAGGAATGACAGGAGTTCAAAAGTTCCTTTTAAACTCTTCCTATAGGAGATGTGAAGATTAGATACTCATTTTGAGGAAGTTATAAGATAGTAAATTCACAGAGGTTTGAAGGATGTAAATGGCAAAGATGAAAGTAAAGACAGTACTTCAGACAAGTAAAACCGTTGTTCTATTTAGCCACATTTTTGTCATCTTCCTAACTAGTGAGAAGCGGAGAAGCCTTTACTAACCATCTGGAATCAAAAACTCTTCCCTTTTTTCCAGTATTGGACATTTTGAAGTGCTTGTCTGCGCTTCTGGGTTTGAGCAAGACAACACCTTAAACTTTTCTGTGCCTTCTTATTGCTAGACATATGTATGATGTAATGAGATGTGGGAGCTGTTCCATGCATTCATTAGTCCTGTGTTTGAAGTGTAAACCCTGATTTATGTCAGGTTTTGGAGGTTTTGGAGTTGCAATTCTTTAATGGGTTTTCTGTTCCCACTGGATTATCTAATTGAATTTTGCACACTTAAAATTATACAGAAAGTTGCAATGTCCAGAGGTGCCAATTTCCCTGATATACCTAGAGCTAACAAAGACTTCCTACAGAAAGATATTTTAGAACAGAGAACAGTATAGGATGACCTGTATCCAAGGGCAGGGCAAACCGCTATGGGTCTGTATAGACATATCATCTGTAAGAGAACACAAAATGAAATTATTTGGTGCTTGCATATAAAATTATTTTTTTTTGAAGATTATATGCTTGCAGAGCGCATGTCACGAATCTCAAATATAAACTGGGACTAGCTATTAGGAAGGCTGGACTTCAGTTTTAGGTGAAGCTTGCCAGGTATAATGAAATTTTGTCTTCTATTATCCGACTTTTTGGTAAGGTATTCTGTAATGCCATTTGTAATGTTCTAGGAAAATTTAGATTTTAAAAGTTTTTTTTTAAAGCTAGGTTTTGTCTGTTTCCTATTTTAATACAGCTTGGCAAGGCTAAGCCTGCCGTGCCTATGGACAGATAGCAAACATGATGAATAGCCCTGAAGTTTAGTTTTGTTTGAACAGCTTCAGAATTGACTTTAATATGGACTGAAATATCCATGACTGGGGTTATATTTGTTTTCCTGAATAGGAAAGATGTCATTCTTTCACTGGAGTGAAACATCAAACATCAAAGAAAACAGAATTTTGTAACCCTGTGTTAGTCTCCTGTTAGAAGAGGATGATGTAAAAAAGCTGCAAAAGTTTCCTCTGTACCAAAGGGAAAAAGGAAAGCTTTTCCATTTTCTTGTGGATAATGTTAGATTCAGTTCTTCTAAATTTGTGATGTTAGATTTTTCCCTGCCCCAGCTTGGGGTAGTGTAAGCTTTTGTAGCATGTTATTCTTTTCTAAATTACTTGAAGGGAACGGGAAAAAAAGAGGAAATAGTACTGTTTTCTTTCAGAGAGCTTGAGGTTATGCATAGATTGGCATTTTGAGAGAAATGTGCTGTATTGTACCAGAGGCGCTGATCCCACAAACACCCAGGCTGGTACCAGTTTGCAGCGCAGCACACCTGGGAGCATCTAGGCCTTCCCTTACTTGGAAACCAAGATACAGGAATGGGAGCTGATGTTCCCAGATTTACAGTTTTCTTCTAAAATGTAGGTTCTCAGGCATGGAATAGTTTGTTTTTCCTGAAGAATGCTAATCGTTCAAACCTTTGATGTTCTGAGTTTTACTGCTTTTTATTTTGCTGGTTTGTTTTTGATACCTGATGATTGTGTCATAGGAGAAAATTCATCTGCAGTTCTAAATCTGCTCTTTTACCCTTGGAATTTTGTTTTCATGACAAGAAGGTTTTATGCCCTCTCAGAAAGTGATGATTAATAAATATGTATTCATTTGTATTAAAAGACATTTAAAAATTACATAGCCTGCATTGAATCATGTTGCAGCTGTTAGGATTAGAGGTTCCTAGTCTGTTATCTGCATGCCTTGTTAAATTTTTGTCTGTGTTTATTTTACAGGATGCTGTACTTTCGATGAGCCTCTCAGTTCCTGTGGCTATAGTCAGTCAGATGATGATGATCTTAATTGGGATCAGGTGAACGCACCGATAAAGCCCTCTTCAGATCAAGGGATGCCATCTGGTTGGTCTTTTATTTTGCTTTGTTTCTCTTTGACATTAGCTTATGTGTTTATTCAGTATTTCTTCACAGTACTATTGTTAGAATGCTACTTTGTTGATTGCAATACTCAGATCTTCCAAGTGATTTTTGTGAGGGATATTTTGTAAAGCAAAGGTTTTCTTTCCTGGTGTGGGAAACATAAAGGTTAGAAAGTAGAAATAGAAAGCTGGTGTCATCAGGGAAGGCAAAAATGGTGGCAGAAAATGAATATGAATATGAATGAAGTGAATATGAAGTAGTACTAAAAACAGGCAGACAGGACTACTCAGGGAGACTCAGAGGAAGAGGGAATAGTAGGAGATAAAGACAGCCTTAGGCATTTTAATTGAAAGATATTAATCAAAATCTGTTCTGAAAAGAAATGGAGAGTGAAAAAGAGATGAAAGAAAGGGGAGAGGAGAGGTATCCTGAAACAAAGGGCCTCAATGATACTATGCTTGTTGTGTTTAAAAGACAGTCGTGATACTGTTATTTAATGCACTTTTTTGCACTGTATGCAGTTGGACCTAATTCCATAGCAGCAGCCCTTGCATTGTATTGAACTATAAACTTACCTGGTAACACAGTCATTCCTTTACCACTTCACCCACACAAAAATGTAAAATCTGACTATTGGTTTTAAACTATTCAGTAGCCTAAGATTTATCAATAATTCTTTTTTCATGTTTTTATCTAGGCATGTTAAGAGTTCCCCCCATGTACTGATCTCCATCTTCTGGGGGATGATTGCCTGCAGCCCAGCTCAGCATATTCTTTGCCTTTTAAAAACTGAGCCTCCTGTGACTACTGTCACCTAAAAGTAGCCAAAACAAAAAGACCACTTCATAAAATCACTGGTTGTAGCATCACGGGATGACTTCTGCATTAGCCTCATAATTTAGTAGAAATCTATCCAGAACGCTTAAAAGCATTGCAGATGAATGTCCTGATGTTTCACATCCGTTTCAATTTGTTCTTTATAGCACCTGTAATGTACTTCGGTGTTTGTGTAAAATCTCTTTAATAGTTGGCCTTCCTGAGAAAATGTTTCTCCCTTAGTTTTGGATAAGAGAATTAGGAGAGAAACAGTGTCAATCTTCCGAAGTGACTATATAAACAAAACCTGAACGTATGCGGTCATCAGTAGTGGACTAATAAATGCACTAATGTGTGGTATGCACTAATCAGCCCTAGATATCCTTCGCTAGTAAAAATGCTCTCAGCAGTCTTCACTATAGTATTATCAATGTTGCTATGTGTTGTGGACAACGTCGTATCTGAGGGTGATGGTTGAACTGAAGTGCTTTTTCCTTCAGTACTTTGTTTCCTCTGGCAAAGGAAGGGCTCCCAAATTCAAGATGAATGTTCAGTTTGCCTGAGTCCCGGCACTTGGATTGTCATACTGGATTGAGTTCGTCATCCCGGATAAAGGAGTTTCTTGCAAATTTGTTTTTAAACTGGCTCTTGTCCAGTGTTCTTGGCACGCAGTGCTAAAAATTTTCTGGACTATTTCATTAGCGCTTAATACTGTTAAGTTGGAGCTAACAAACATAGTTTATCGGTCATTTTGGTTTGCAGTACAAGCTATACATTCTTTTCTCAATCACGCCGCTGGAAATTCTCTTTCTATTCCAAATTTCATTCATTACTCTCCCCACTTGGATTTTGTGAAAGTGATTGTCGGTGTATGTTATTCAGTCTTCTTGGCAGACAGAAGAGGTTCAAATCTGTGTTCTTTTCTGTGATGGGCTTGAAGAATTTTGGTTGGTTTTGTCTTCCCAGGGACAAGAGTCCAGTTGAGGAACTAGTATTTTTATGGAGAGAAAATGATATATATGTAATTTTATTTATCAGATGTCATATAACTTGTTTCTTATTTGTCTTCCTGCCTTTTTATCAGACGGCTAAAATAATGTTCTGATGATCAGGTAAAAAGATATTAAATTTGGTAATAAATTATGTTTAGAGTTCAGGGAGTTTTATTTCTGCCCATAAAGGAAGTAAGATATGCTTTGGGAGTCTTGGGTCAGAAGATGAACAAGTTAGTCTGAGGAGGGTTGTGGATAGTGGTGCCTTAAAAGGTCAAAAACCCCTTTGAGAGGGAAAGAAATGCTCATTTTTTGCAAATGAGCAGCAGTGTGTCTAAGGGCACGATTCAGTCAAGTGGTATCTAATTTTTCCTCATAGTTTCATCTAGACAGTTTTTCCCTGTTCTTATTCAAATCATCATCTTAATGATTTTCATTAGTTTTCAGTTAGCCTTAGCCAGAGAGTTATGTGATACACTTAAAAAATGATTTCAAGTAGTTTGTCAGCAGTTTGAGCTACATATTTTAGAAAAAATAACTTCAGTTGATAATGAATGGAACATCTTAGATTAATGGTTTGTGGGGAATTCTTGGCTTGAAAGCAAAATGCTTTATGCAACAATGTTGTAATACTAGACTGAAACAAGAACTCACAGTTCAGTAGTCCCTTGTCAGTAGAAAAAATTAATGCACATAACATTCCTAATTTTAGGCAATATGCTCCAGTGAGTGACTTGATGTCAGTATATAAGATTTTGTATAATTTGGTGGTAGCCAGGGGGAAGCACACTATTTACGGCATTTGATTTATTTTAATCCACATGACAGTTGGACTACCATAGCTATACTTCAGATAGATAGCTATACTTCAGATATTTGGCTTGATACATTATTTCAGTGTGACAAAAGAAATGTCATATGCCATTCATGCATATGTGCATATGCATTAATGTACACACTATATATTTACATACTACTGAACATTAATAGTTCTTTGTCAGATCTAGTTTTAGATGAAAAATGGTAAGTTGCATCAAAGAATAAAAAATTTCTAAAAGTGTTTCTTACAGTGGTCTTCAATACTTTTTGGATTGTTTCAGTAGTAGAAAAATACGAAGTTATTGCTACTAAAGTAAGTAGGGTGCTAGTGCTCTAATTTTCTTGATAAATATAAGCCTGACCTTTAATGAGTCAGTACTAGTCTGAAGTTGTGTTAAACAGACCCAAAAGGAATAGCTTGTGTATATTTCTGTACACATTGGTAAAAGGAATAGCTTGTGTATATTTCTGTACACATTGGTATGGATTAAAAGAGAGTGGTTAATCCACTGCTCTTCTGTTTCAAGTACCCTGTAAGTCAGATGGAGTAAATGCTGTAGGAAGAGTGGCTCTTCCCTTTTCTCAGCCTGTCTTTCTCCTTGTCTTTCTGTTCCAAGAATGTATGTTTATAATAGTGTTCAAAACTATAATTATAGAAACAGTCATTATCGATGCCATCTTGCATTGTCCTATAGAACAGTTACAGCAGTTTGATATTAATGTGTTTATATAATACATGTTTACAGTTATAGCTAACTGTAAACCCTCTAGCTAGTTTAAAAAAAGTCCAGTAAAGACGTCCTCAGAAAAACATGCCCAAACAGTAGATTACTCCATTGGCAAGGTTTTGGCAGCGGGGCGGGTGGACTGCAGGAGGGGTCTCTGTGAGAAAAGAGACCAGGGGCTGCCCCATGTCGGACACATCCAGTTCCAGCCAGCTCCAAGGGACTCACCATGGCTGAGCCCCGTAGTGATGCTGGTGGCACCTCTGTGATGGCATGTTTAAGAAAGGGTAAAAAACATTGGGCAGCAGGTGTGAGAGAGGGGGGTGAGAAAACTGTGAGAGAAGCTGTCTCCCTGCAGCCCATGGACCACCACACCAGAGCAGATATCCATACTGCAACCCATGCAAGATCCCATACCGCAGCAGGTGGACATGCCCTGAAGGAAGCTGTAGCCTGTGCAGAGCCCACACTGGAGCTGCGGCCTGGGGAGAGGAGCCCACGCAGCAGCGGCTTTGCTGGCGGGATCTGTGGCCTGTTGAGGTACCCACATGTGGTGGGTTGACCCTGGCTGGGCACCCCCAAAGCCGCTCTGTCACTCTCCTCCTCAGCTGGGCAGGGGAGAGAAAATAGAACAAAAGGCTCGTGGGTCAAGACAAGGACAGGGAGAGATCACTCACCAGTTACTGTCATGGGCAAAACAAACTTGACTTGGGGAAATTAGCTTAATTTATTACCAATCAAATCAGACTAGGATAATGAGAAATAAAATCAAGTCTTAAAAACACCTTCCCCCCACCCCTTCCTTCTTCCAAGGCTCAACTTCACTCCTGGTTTTCTCTACCTCCTCTGCTTCAGTGGTGCAGGGGGACGAGGAATGGCAGTTGTGGTCAGTTCATCACATGTTGTGTCTGCTGCTCCTTCCTCCTCAGGAGGAGGACTCCTCACACTCTTCCCCTGCTCCAGCGTGGGGTCCCTCCCATGGGAGACAGTCCTCCATGAACTTCTCCAACGTGAGTCCTTCCCACGGGCTGCAGTTCTTCACAAACTGCTCCAGCGTGGGTCCCTCCCACGGGGTGCAGTCCTTCAGGAACAGACTGCTCCAGCGTGGGTCCCCCACAGGCTCACAAGTCCTGCCAGCAAACCTGCTCCAGCGTGGGCTTCCCACGGGGTCACAGCCTCCTTTGGGCACATCTACCTGCTGTGGTGTGGGGTCCTCCACAGGCTGCAGGTGGAGATCTGCTCCACCGTTAACCTCCATGGGCTGCAGGACAGCCTGCCTCACCATGGTCTTCCCCTCCATGGGCTGCAGGGGAATCTCTGCTTGGGCACCTGGAGCACCTCCTCCCCGTCCTTCTTCACTGACCTTGGTGTCTGCAGAGTTGCTCCTCTCACACGTTCTCACTCCTCTCTCCAGCTGCAGTTGCTGTTGTGCAGCAACTTTTTTCCCCTTCTTAAATCTGTTATCCCAGAGGTGCTACCACCATCACTGATGGGCTCAGCCTTGGCCAGTGGCAGGTCTGACTTGGAGCCAGCTGGCATGGGCTCTGTCGGACATGGGGGAAGCTTCTAGCAGCTTCGCACAGAAGCCACCCTTGTAGCTCCCCCCACAACCAAAACCTTGCCCCGGAAACCCAATACACCACACTGGAGCAGTACATTCCTGATGGACTACCTTTTATTAAGGACCCATGTTGGAGTGGTTCATGAAGGACTGTCTCCCATGGGAGGTACCACATGCTGGAGTGGTGGAAAAGTATGAGGACTCATCTAGTTAGTAAATTTTCAGGGAAAGAGCTTTATGCTTTCCTTCATTTGCTCACTGTTGGAATGTGCTCCCTCTAAACACATATGTGGCCTTCTCATTGTTTTAAAATTTTCTTTTGTCATTGTGTCTGTTAAAAAAAATGTGCCTAAATCCCTTCTCACTGTTCTGATCAGTACTGTTTCCTTACCTCATTCGTCTGTTCCATTTTTTTAATATTGTGTTTACCCAGCAGTTCTTGTTTAGTGCTTCAAGGTTCTGTGATAATACAAAGAAATGTGAACAGTCTTCTGGAGTTTTTCTTCTTGTATTTCTAGTTTGATTTTTGGTTGATCTCCCAGATCATGATTTCTTTCTCTGGCCTATGTCTGCCCTACTCTCACTCCGTAGTCCCCTTTATGTGCGTGTCCCATCCAATTCTTTCTGGCCTGTCAACATTTGGGTGTTGCGGTGTTCCCACAGAGTATTCTGGTACTTTACATTAAAACTCAAAACTACTGCTTATTCTGAGATGTTTATAGGAAGGAACGCAGGCTGCATGTGTGAGACTGCAGTAGCAAAGCCATCTCTCTGACACTTGGCTGTGTCCTAGAAGTGAAGAGCAGAAGAACCAAGAGCAACAGAGGTGTTGGATTAAAGAGCGGGTGGTTTACAAGCTGAAGAATCAGTATGTGTGTGAACATATATATGGACACATCCATGTGTATGTATGGATACCAGTTTACCGACTGAGAACAACTGGCATAGAGACAACAGTGAAGAGAAGAGAATGCAGGGTCACAGCTCTGAAACAGAGAGTCAGGTAGGATCTGGAGTACTTTGAGGAATGAGTAGGGTAAGAGTTGAGAAAACTCAGATAATTCAAACAGGCAAACAAAATAGAGAAGTATGTGAACTTCAAATGAAAATTTTTGAGATAGGAGTGCATTGTGTTAGGTTATATACTGCTACACTGAGTCTTGTCACTGACAGTGATATAGAGTTTTACGGATTAGTGTAAGAAATGCAAATATTGTCAAGAGTCTGCTCTATTCGTCATTTGCTGGATATAATTTCTGTTCGTGTCCATGTATTTTGTTACAAAACACTGTGTTCAGTTGTGTAGAATCTTTCTACAGTGTTTCACAGTTCCAGTTGATTTCTAAAGGACAGTAGCATCATTTTTCTTTGATGCAGCGGTTGGTTTGATATCACTGAAGGGATGTCACTGCATTTGCAATGAGTCACTGGCATCAGACTTTCATTCATTTTAGAACAGTTCAAAGGATGTTTTCAGCAATGAAGAGTTCTGTGTTTAATATAGTGCTGGTCAAAGCCAGGATGAGGATTCTGTTTGTGCTGTTTGAGGTGATAGTATGTGATTTTCATGGCTATATGTAATTTTTTTGAGTGGCCTACTATGGCTATTTGTATCCTGAATATCTAGTGTTGCTTAACGTTTAGCAATGTCTATGCAGTGTCTACAGAATATTCATATTATGCTTATATTAATTATTGTTTAAAATGGCCTTTTGATACCTTGTTAGCAGAAATGCATAGCTAGCAGATACTTCATAAACCAAGGTACTGATTTAAAGGAGTATTTAATATTAGAGAATGTGAAGCAGTTGTGTGAAAAATCTACATTGTTGTTTAATTGTGTGTAGAGGAGTTGTCATCCTTTAAAAAAGATATATAAACTTAAAGTGGTCAGTTGGCAAGTCTATATTAAGGCCAACTACAGTGTCTTAACATGTAAAGTTATAGTACTTTGACTTTCCAGTGTGAGGATTATTTTATCATTAAGTATATTTTGGCACTCCATTGTGTTTGTGTTCTGTGTTAGCAGGGATGCTTTTCTTCCGTTTACATTCATAAAGAAGGGAATTAAATGTGTTTCTTATTTAATGCTGTTTCTTCTAGATTACTCTAAACAGCTGCATTTTTTAATTCATTTGAATGCTTATTCAGAGGTAACATAAATTACTGTCAAGGTGTGGGAGTTGCACCTTGTTCACTGTGTTCAAGTTACATTTTTTTGTAGAATTTTCTAGACCTGGAGCACTTTATTGCATATCCAGGTAATAGCTCTAGGCATTAAGGACATGCCTCTTTTGCAGGCAGCTCCAGCTCATGTTGACACATTCAAGCCAGCTTCCAATTAACTGCATAAGCTAATATCAGACGCTGCTAATACGGAGCAACATTGAGGTCAGCCCGAGCAAACCACCTGAGTACAGACCCAGGTAGCTCTGTGTTGCCATGGCTACAGGGCAAGCACTAAAGGGGTTAGCTACTTCAAAAACATGCCTAAAGACTTAGTGATTAGTGTGCTCAACAGGTTTGCTCAACAACTAAAATAATGCCACCAGCTGCCTTTGAGGTATTGCTTGTTGTAATAACTTATGGTAATTTTTGTAACTTCTAACCTGACTTAGAGGTTTCAGTACCTGGCACAAATACTGGGTTTATCATACATACTGAGCATCCAGTATTCTTGCAAATGGATGTAAAAGATTAATCAGCATCAGAATCTCTGATTCTGAATCACTGACAATGTTCCTAGCTTGCTTAGTGGCCAACTAGACAAGTTATTTGAATGTATTTTGCCTACATGCCAAATAGCTTTCGGACAAAATGGTGGGGTTAGTATGCTAATGACTTATTTAATCTTTTGTTGTAGATGTTCTCTACATATGGCTCTTATTTTACACTTTTTTATTCTTTTGTAGGACAAAATATTTTGAAAATACACAGTGTGGTTCATGAGGTAATGACCAACATAGATGACTGACTTTCAAAGTTTCATTTGATGGAGTGGACTTCCTTTAGTATTTATAACTGTAACTTACCAGGAGGAGGATAACAGTTGTCCTGTTTTTTTAAGCATTCCAGCAGCCCTCTGATGTTTGAGTACAAAATCGCAGAACATGCTGCAACTCGTGGAAGTGAGTGGGAGATGCTATATTAGAATCCACCAATAGTTGTTAAAGATTTGTTAAAGATGTTTGACTAGAAAATGATGATATGATAAATCATGGCTTTTTTAATGTTTGAAGAACTCTCCTCTTCAGTAGAAGTCAGACAGAGGCTATATGAAAGGTCTGGGAATTCATTTGTCATTAAACCAGAGTATTCTCAAAGCCACCTGGAAGATAGAGTTGACTGCTGAGGGTGTGTCTGTGTAACACCATGTAGTGCCACACAGTGCTAAGCAAGCTCTCTAGCCTAACTCATTTACCTTGCTGTGATTACACATTTCCTGCTGAGGTTATACGTAACACCTGCTGCAATATATGCTGAGAAGCAGCTCATATAATAAGGTAGACACTGGAGCTGCATTTGAAATGAATTTTTGACAACAAAAGTGTTTAGGATTACCAAGTTTTACTGTTACACATTGGAAACCCAGTGTGCCTCCCATCTTCCACCCATAGTGCCAGACACTGTCCTGCTGGTTAAGTGCATCAGAATCTTGTCTCAGATTTCCCAGCTGAGTTACAAGTAACAGTACACTGAATAAAAGGGGTTTTGTTTCTGTGTTTGTTTTCCCTCCCTGGCGTGTTCATGAGGAGTTCCTTCAGATGAAGTGGGAGAGTCCCAGGAGGAGGGAGGGAAAGGACTTCATGTTGTAAAGCCAGTAGATAATGATTAAAGTATTTTATCGGGGGCTCAGGACAGCTACCTTTGCATTACCTTCTGGTGAACTCGCATTTTTCAACTGGAATATTGGTCTGGAAAAGAAAAATTCAGTTATTTCTGGTGGAGGCTCTTGGTTCAGAAAAGAGCACACAGAATGTAAATCTTCTTTCCTGGGGATATGCCTGAGACATGTAACTGTACCTCAGGAAGCTTTAATCTGAGTAGTTTGGGACCCCATAATAATATAAATGAAGTAGCACATGCTTTAGCATAGGGTTCCCTAGGTACTCCCTCAGTGCTGAAGGCTGTACCTTCCCTGCCATGGCTATCTTATTGAAGCCACTGCAGTTTCTCCTTAAGTTTCAGAAGACTTGTATTAAGTAGCAATACAATTTTTGTATTGCTAATATAGCAAACAGGGCAGAAAGCCAGCTTGGCTGAACAGGGAACTCCTTGTGGAGCTCAAGAGGAAAAAGAAATTGCACGGTGTCTGGAAGCGACGTCAGGCTTCATCAGGAAGAGAGTAGAGAGCTGTGGTTCGTTCACACAGGGAGGAGATAGGAAAGGCCAAAGCTCAGAGTTAAATCTGGTCAGTGTTGTTTCAGATAACAAGAAGGGCTTTTTAAAGTACATTAATAGCAAGAGGTGTTCTAAAGAAAACATTGAACTGATACTTGTTGCAGATGGACATCTAACTAGTAGGGATGAAGAAAAAGCAGAGGCATTCAATGCATTTTTTTTGCCTCCGTCTTTAATAATACTAATAGACCTTGGGCTGCCCGGTCCCCTGAGTGAGAGGACCACGAGTGTGGTAACAGTGACTTTCCATTTGTGAATACTGAAATTTTAAGGGACCAGCTATATCTGCTGAATGTTCACAAGTCTGTGTGGCCTCATGGGATTCATCCCAGAGTACTGAAGGAGCTAGTGGATGTTATGGCAGGACCGCTCTTGATCATCTACCAAAGATATTGGGAGTCTGGGGAGGTCCCTGCTGACTGGAAGCTAGCCAATGTTATTCCAGTTTACAAGAAGGGTGTGAGGGAAGACCCAGGAACCTACAGACCTGTTAGCCTAACCTAATTCCTGGAAAAATTACGGAGAAGATTATATTGGGTACTATTGAAAGGCATTTTAAGAATAATGCAATCATCAGGCACAGTCAACATGGGTTCACAAAGGGATAGTCTTGTTTAACTAAGTTGACATCCTTCCATGGTAAGGTTGCCCGCCCAGAGGATGAAGGGAAGGTGGTGGATGTAGTTTTTCTAGATTTTAGTAAGGCTTTTGATACTGTCCCTCACAGCATCCTTTTGGACAAGTTGTCCAACTGTGGGATGAGCGGGTTCATGGTGCGCTGGGTGAAGAACTGGCTGAAGGGCAGGGCTCAAAGGGTTGTAGTGAATGGGGCTACATCTGGCTGGTGACCGGCCACCAGCGGTGTTCCTCAGGGCTCAATTCTAGGGCCAGTGCTGTTCAATATATTTATCAACAATCTGGAGTTGAATGCACCATTAGCAAGTTTGCTAATGACACCAAACTGGGAGGTGCTGTTGACTCTCTTGAGGGACAGGAGGCCTTGCAGCGGGATCTAGATGGATTGGCACATTGGGCAGTGATTAATGGGATGAAATTTAACAAGTCAAAGTGCCGGATTCTGCACCTAGGATGGAGTAACACTGGGCACAAGTATAGACTGGGAGAGGAGTGGCTGGAGAGCAGCCCTGCAGAAGGGGATCTGGAGGTGCTGGTTGGCAGCAGGCTCAATGTGGGTCAGCAGTGTGCCCCGATAGCCAAAAGGGCAAACTGCAACCTGAGGGTGCATCAAACAGCATAACCAGCTGGTCAAAAGAGGTGATTATCTCTCTGTATTCAGTGCTGGTGCAGTCTCACCTTAAATACTGTGTGCAGTTCTGGGCCCTGCAATTTAAGAAGGATGTGAAGGTCCTTGAGTGCATCCAGAGGAGGGCAACAAAGCTGCTGGAAGCAATGTCCGATTAGGAGCAGCTCAGGGCTTTGGGCTTGTCTAGTTTGGAGAAAAGGAGGCTGAGGAGCGACCTCATTGCTCTCTACAGCTTCCTGAGGAGGGGACATGGAGAGGAAGGCACTGATCTCTTCTCTCTGATATCCAGTGATAGGACACGTGGGAATGGTTCAAAGCTGCGGCGGGGAGGTTTAATCTGGACTTCAGGAAGCATTTCTTTACCGAGAGGGTGGTCAAACACTGGAACAGGCTTCCTAGTGAGGTGGTCGATGTCCCAAGCCTGTCAGTATTTAAGAGGCATTTGGACAATGCCCTTAATAACATGCTTTAAGTTTTGGTCAGCCCTGAAGTGGTCAGGGAGTTGGACTAGAAGATCGTTGTAGTTCGCTTCAACTGAAATAGTCCCTTTCCCTTTCCAGTTATTTTCTTCTATTGGAGAATAAAAATACTAAGCCAGTTCAAGAAGAGCTGTGACCAGTTAAAAGCTTGTGACGACTATGAATAAACAGTAAGTCTGAAGATGCTCCTCTAGGAGCTGCAGTCACTGCATTGCCAGATCAGGAGGAAGGGGAATAACCAGAGTATTCCTAAATAAGCTTTTTCTTGTTTAGTAATTAATCTACTGGAAAAAAAGCCTCTTAATTTCTTGCAGTCTTCAGGGCTTTTCTTTCAGTCTCCTGCTTATCCCATTAGATTTCTTCTCATCCATCCTGCCCTTTAGAAACTAATAAAGAGTGGATCAAAACCTTTCCTTGCATCTACAGGCTTTAAAGCGTGTAACGTGACTGCCTCCATTTCAGGGCGTAAGTCCGTTATTTCCTGAGTTAGAAGTTTATCTTTTAAGACAGTTCTTCTATACAACAAGATCACAGTTGTAGTCACAGTCAAAATGCGAGTGAGCTGGAGATGGACTCCATCACTCCTCTTTAGGAGCGCAAATGTTACGATTCCTCAAGGACTCATTTTCTTGGCATATTATTTTAAGGCTTTTTGCTGAAATTAAGAGGGAATTCTTGTTTCAATCAGATTTATGGGAGATTTTTTTCATTCCTTCTTACAGCACTTAATTTGTTGGCGGGCATTGATGACTGATAGTATGTTGTTAGCAGCTTGAGCTGTGACTATAGTAAAAGCAGCCAAGAAGTCATTGATTTGAGTGATTTGAGGCAGAGGTCATTAAATGCTGCATCAGAAAGCTATTTGGCAAACCTGTCATTCACAGAATACTTGTTCTTTGGGTTGAATTTGAAATTACTCTGAAGTACGAGACAGTGATAAAGAAAGCTTCTTCCTCATCAGTGTCAAAACCCAGGCCCTTATTCCAACCAAGCCAATATTTTTATCACAGTTTAAGAACAATGTATTTTTAGCATCTCCCTTTGTCTTCCTCTTTTTACCAGAGAATTATGTGGTTTAAATTACTTCATTAACCTTAATCAAGGCTCATAGGAAAATACTCTATGTACTATTTTAAAATCTGATACACAGGAGAAGTGTACTGGACAACATCTAAAATTTTGCAGAGAGTGAAGTTTCTTCGCTTAGCATGTGGCCATAAAAATTTTTTTTTTCAATGAAAGTAATTGGTTCAACCAAAAGCAGCACATTTAGGAGACTATGTATAGCCACCTAGAACTTTTGCTTGCAATGTGGCTTCAGGTGTCTCCAGACGTCTAAACTTCTTGTACTTCAGAAGGGATAGACAAGGAAGGAAAGGCGGTGGGGTGGCTCTGTGTGTTAGGGAGTGTTTCGATTGTATAGAGCTCAACAATTGTGATGATAAGGTCGAGTGCTTATGGGTGCTTCCCCCCCTCATCGGGGGAATTCCAACAAGGCAGATATCCTGCTAGGAGTCTGTTATGGACCACCCAACCAGCATGAAGAGGTAGATGAAGCATTCTACAAGTGTCTGGAGAAGCCTCACAATTGGTAGTCCTTGTTCTCATGGGAGACTTCAACTTACTGGATGTCTGCTGAAAATACGACACAGCAGAGAGGGAACAGTCTAGGGAGGTTTCTGGAGTGTGTGGAAGATGACTTCCTGATGGAGCTGGTAAGTGAGCCTACCAGGGGAGGTGCCTCGCTTGACCTGCTGTTTACAAACAGAGAAGGACTGGTGGGAGATGTGGTGGTCGGAGACCGTCTTGGGCTTAGCGACCACGATATGACTGAGTTCTTGATTCTTGGTGAAGTAAGGAGGGGGGTCAACAAAACCACTACTGTGGACTTCTGGAGGGCAGGCTTTAGCCTGTTCAGGACACTGGTTGAGAGAGTCCCTTGGGAGGCAGCCGTGAAGGGCAAAGGAGTCCAGGAAAGCTGGACATTCTTCAAGAACGAAGTCTTAAAGGCGCAGGAGCAGGCTGTCCCCATGTGCCGTAAGACAAACTGGTGGAGAAGATGACTGGCCTGGCTGAAGAGGGAGCTTTTGCTGGCACTCAGGAAAAAAAGGAGAGTCTACCAGTTTTGGAAGAAGGGACAGGCAACTCAAGAAGAGTACAGGGATCTTGTTAGGCCATGCAGAGAGAAAATCAGAAAAACAAAAGCCCAGCTAGGACTCAACCTGGCCACTGTTGTAAGAGATAACAAAAAAATGTTTTTACAAATACAATAAAAACAAAAAGAGAGCCAAGGCGAATCTCCATCCTTTATTGGATGCAAGGGGGAACATTGCCACCCAGGATGAGGATAAGGCTGAGGTACTTAATGCTGCCTTTGCCTCAGACTTTAACAGTCAGACCAGTTATCCCCAGGGTATTCAGCCCCCTGAGCTGGAAGGCAGAGATGGAGAGCAGAATAAACCCCCCGTAATCCAGGGGGAAGCAGTTTACGACCTGCTGAGCCACCTGGACACTCACAAGTCTATGGGATGGGTGGGATCCACCTGAGAGTACTGAGGGAGCTGGTGGAGAAGCTCGCCAAGCCACACTCCATCATTTGTCAACAGTCCTGGGTAATAGGGGAGATGACTGGAGGCTTGCTAAATCCAGTTGGCAAACGGTCATGAGCGGTGTTCCCCAGGGCTCAGTGTTGGGGCCAGTCTTGTTCAATATCTCTGTCAGTGGTCTAGATGGGGGGATTGAGTGCACCCTCAGTAAGTCTGTAGATGACACCAAATTGGTCAGGTGTGTTGCTCTGCTCGAGGGTAGGAAGGCTNGGTTGACAGCCAGTGGAACATGAGCCAGCAGTGTGCCCGGGTGGCCAAGAAGGCCAACAGCATCCTGGCGTGTATCAGGAAGAGCGTGGCCAGCAGGAGGAGGGAAGTGATCGTGCCCCTGTACTCGGCACTGGTGAGGCCGCACCTGAAATACTGTGTTCAGTTTTGGGCCCCTCAGTACAAGGAAGACATTGAGTTGCTGGAGCGTGTCCAGAGAAGGGCAACGAAGCTGGTGAAGGGTCTGGAGAGCAGGTCTCCTGAGGAGCGGCTGAGGGAGCTGGGGTTGTTTAGTCTGGAGAAGAGGAGGCTGAGGGGAGACCTTATTGTTCTCTACAACTGCCTGAAAGGAGCTTGTAGTGAGGTGGGTGTTGGTCTCTTCTTCCAAGTAACAAGTGATAGGATGAGAATAAATGGCCTCAAACTGCACCAGGGGAGCTTTAGATTGGATATTAGGAAAAATGTCTTCACTGAAAGCGTGGTCAGGCACTGGAAGAGGCTGCCCAGAGAGGTGGTGGAGTCACTGTCCCTGGAGGAGTTCAAAAAACGTGTAGACATGGCACTTTCAGGACATGGTTTAGGAGACATGGTAGTGTTGGACTGGTGGTTGGGCTTGATGATCTTTAGAGGTCTTTTCCAACCTTAATCATTCTATGATTCTATCGTAACTTCTGCTCCCAAGTTGAGGACTGTCATGTGGCAGTATATCAGGTGGCAAGTGTGGCTGTGGAGCTAGGTTAGTATACAAGCAAATTGGTTGGATTCTATTTTGTATTGTATTTAAGAGCTCTTGTATTTGAAGTAATCAGATATCCTAACACATCAGACAGAGTGTGAATTCCCTTGTATGTGTTTGCAGAACTCAGAGTCAGAGAAGATGCAATTAAAAGGCTTTTGTTAATTCCATGAGCTGAATTAAAGAGCTCGGTACTTTTGTTCTCAGTGTTAAAGCAATATAGTTATTTCCCTCACCAGCTGAAATAATGCATTCTTCATCTAGAAGTCACAACATTTCTAATCAACTGCATTTCAGTAGCACGAAGGAAAAAAATACTGTCTGGACCTCATTGAAAACTTAATGATGTACACAGCCATTTAATTATGAGAAAACAGGTGCGGGTAATTATCCAAGTCATAATGTTGCAGCAGCTAATAACGTCAAATATTTGTGATAATTGCATGCAAGCAGTTGATCACAGTTCTGTGCTTCTCACATGATACAGATCTGAAAAGCACTTTTTAAAACATACATATTCATATTAGAGTATGGAAGCTACAGATGCACTTTTCTCACCAGTAACTTAATGTATTATGATTTGCGTTAACTTCAAATATGATTGTATTGTTACTTTAAAATTTTACTGTTTCATTTTCCACCCTTACCTTAGAGGGGAGGAGTGTCCTTCTGCGGAATCTGAGTTCATGACTTCCCCATACTCTTCGAGTCTTTACCTCCCCTAGCTGTCACCGTCAGCTCTTGTCTCATTCTGGTTTATGCTGGAGCATGACTGGGCCAGATATACTTCACAGTTCATTAGTTGTTGTTGTGGCATTCAGCTCTTCCCAACACCCCAAACACTCAGATCAGAAGGTGAGAGTGGGACCTAGACTCAGAAAGGCACTTAGAAACCCACAATGGGATAAGAGCGAAATTAAGGTGCACAAGTTCAAAACAATGGTGGAAACTTCTCCACAGAATTCTAGAGTGGAACGTTGTCACCTATTCCTGGACACACCTAAGCGCCATATGAGTCACACTGTAATGAAGGTGATTTCTCCGAGTGCCTGGTACATATGGCTGAGCATTGTGGTGCCAGCCTGAACTCTGGAGTCAGATGTTGTTTTTCCCAGAACGTCTGTCTCCTGCAATTGCACAAGAGATATATCAACCATGTAGTGACAATGGGTTGATCCTTAATATATTCTCTTATTTCTCTTGTGTTGAGAGCCACAAAACAAAGAAAGGAGGGGATTTGGGAATTTGCTAAGGAGGCTGTTTCTTTTATGCAAGACCTGTGTGATCAGACCACTGCTCAAAGAAGTTAGAGTAGCTCCTCTGTGAAGCTTTTTTAAATTCACATCCTGCAGTTGCAAGGAAATGGCCCTGTCCCCAAGATAAGAACCTCAGTTGGTCATTAGCCCCCCTTTTGCACGTGGACTACTGTAGAAGAGAAATCAACATGAGAAATCAATCTGTGGAAGAGAAATCAAGATTTGTCAGGCACTTGAGAAGGCTCTGAAAGTAAAAGAGCAGGTGAAGAGAAGCAGGTCACTGGTTCCAGTCTTTTACCTCTACAGTATTTTAGTGCTTTTCAGTTCAGATTTCAGTAGGAATCAGTGCTAATTGCTGCTTGAGTGGCAGACAGCATGACCCTATGGTTCTCGCATCATAGAAAGGAGATCCTACCACTGTACTGCAGCGTAAAAGGGTGGTGTCGTGATCTCTTATAAGTGGTATCCCAAGAAGGAACTGAAAGAGATGACAGGCTTTCAGAGGATTCTAGATTTTTCTGTATCCCAAATAGGGAAGGGTGCTTTTCTAGAAGTTAGCGGGCTACCTGAAGAAAGGGATGTAAAACTTGCTGCTTTTCTTGGCATTTTCTTATGAGGTTTCCTTCTTAAGAAGCCACCCATGAAATGAAATGCCTTTGAAACGTCCGGGCTGGGTCGATGAGGGTCTTGTTCTGAGGAGATCAGTGGGATATTGTGCACATGCTCTTGAACTAGTGCCTATGGTAGCTGATTAATCCAAAAAGTACCGTGCAGGACAACATGAAGAGCAGCACTAGCAATGATTACATGCCTGAAACAACAAATCATCATGTTCTAGAGTAGACTTGGTCAGCAGCAGCAGCAAGTTCTCTTAATGAGTGCACAATGCACTATGTGAAATTTAAGGCAGCCTGTGACCCTGAAATGTTGCAGTTGAATAAATTTAGGTACCGTGTATAAAGAGATGTGGTATCTTTCAGCAATGATGTTTAGGTGTTACGTGTGCTGTGGTGTTTTTCTTGCTATCATTAATTTTAGAGTGAAGCATGTTTGTGAAGACAGAAAGTTGTTTGGAGAAATGTCAGTTCGGGCATTTTACTTACATGGCTTGCAAAATGTAAGCAGTTTTACTGAGTGCACGGCAGACTTTTTTCTCCCTGCTTTTTAGTGTAGCAGTAACAACAATTGCATAATTAGTAAGAAGTTTATTAGTATTTTAGTTACAGCAAGGAAAAGCTATATTTTGCAAGGGCATGTTATAGTGCCTGTTGAATTTTAATTACCCGTGCTAATTGTTGTAGTGTGTCTACATCCATTGCACTTTTAAGTTAACTTAATCTATTAAAACAGGTCATTTTACCTGCTGTGCAAGTCTGTAAAGCAAAGTTCATTAAAAAGAAAGAGAAAAGAAAAAGCCCTTGGAATACACACCTTGGATATGGTATATATTCACCAGTGAAGTCAATCATTGCAATTTCTACATGTATAAAATGGTTTTATATTAGGTGTAATGTTCATAGCTGCACAGCACCAGTAGGATGATAGTATTTCTCTGGTGTTACACATCTATGTCAATTAACCTTGTCCAGCCTCCCCTTAGTTTCATCATTCTCTTCTCCTCTTCAAGCTGTACGTATTGGAAATGCCTCCAACCCTGATTTGCCATTCTCTGTAGTATTACGTGTTAAGATTCATATTAGATGCATCCTTTTCTATTGAGTTATTCCCCTTTATAGCTGGTGCAGATCATTTTCACTAAACAGCAGTGATGTTCTGACTCAACAGCAAATGGGTCATAAAAAATCTTCTCCAAAATGGATTATTTTTGAAATCTGAAGTCTATAGTTGTTACAATCTACTGAAGGATATTTAGCAATGCACATGCGAAATTATCCAGACATAATAAAATATTTTGTGGTTTTGTTTCCCATTAATGAATTTGCCTTTAAAGTTCCAGGAAAGAGCTCCTCTGAGATCTTTTATTTACCCATATCACTGTTGTTCAAATGAAAATACTCCTTTGGAAAAGCTAGTTCTCCACCTGTAATATGGAAATAAAAATTGATACTGCAAAGATGCTTCAACGACTAGAGTGCTGCTCTTTATCTTTTATG
>WEKW01017889.1:0-34255 GCA_013389905.1 Sula dactylatra | reverse complement strand
TTTTTTTTGAATGGACTGAACTAGTGTATTACTCTTTAAAAAGAAAAGAAAAGAAGAAATCTTTTTACCTGCCATTCAATAACAAGAATGCAACAGAGAATAACCGAAGTGCTGGCATTTTGGCTCAACCACTGTTTTTCCATCTGTTAGAAAATAATTTGAGATTTTAAAGGTATGAAATATTATTTTTGTTGGTTAATCCAGGATTAAAATTAGTACGTCTAAAGAGTGCTTTTCATTTGCAGTTTAGCACATGTAATTGGTAGATAGATAACTGATGGATGTAAGGATGTGAATGCTCTCTATAGCTTTATGGTCCTGATTGCGTGTTTAGATCAGGTAGATGTTGCTATTTGCATGGTTTCACTTCTAATTAAGTTCAAAGGCTCCATCCATCATGTAGCAAACTTCCTGGTACCAACGAGGTCAGGTCAGGACTAAATGCTTATTTAAAAAAACTATGGTTTTAGAAATTATGATCTCTGTGGCCCCCACTAACAGAAATTAAAGAATCAGGATTCAAGGCAGAGGAAACAGCAAAATTCAAAAATTCACTTCTTTTAGCCTGTTAATATATTGAGTGCCATTTCAAACTGGTTTAGTTGAATCATAGAATGATTAAGGTTGGAAAAGACCTCTAAAGATCTTCAAGCCCAACCACCAATCCAACACTACCATGTCTCCTAAACCATGTCCTGAAAGTGCCATGTCTACACGTTTTTTGAACTCCTCCAGGGACGGTGACTCCACCACCTCTCTGGGCAGCCTCTTCCAGTGCCTGACCACGCTTTCAGTGAAGATATAGGATATTTTCCTAATATCCAATCTAAAGCTCCCCTGGTGCAGTTTGAGGCCATTTCTTCTCATCCTATCACTTGTTACTTGGGAGAAGAGACCAACACCCACCTCACTACAAGCTCCTTTCAGGTAGTTGTAGAGAACAATAAGGTCTCCCCTCAGCCTCCTCTTCTCCAGACTAAACAACCCCAGCTCCCTCAGCCGCTCCTCAGGAGACCTGCTCTCCAGACCCTTCACCAGCTTCGTTGCCCTTCTCTGGACACGCTCCAGCAACTCAATGTCTTCCTTGTACTGAGGGGCCCAAAACTGAACACAGTATTTCAGGTGTGACCTCACCAGTGCCGAGTACAGGGGCACGATCACTTCCCTCCTCCTGCTGGCCACGCTCTTCCTGATACACGCCAGGATGCTGTTGGCCTTCTTGGCCACCTGGGCACACTGCTGGCTCATGTTCCACTGGCTGTCAACCAGCACCTCCAGGTCCTTTTCCACTAGGCAGCTTTCCAGCCACTCTTCCCCAGGCCTGTAGCATTGCATGGGGTTGTTGCGACCCAAGTACAGGACCCGGCACTTGGCCTTGTTAAACCTCGTAACAGTTGGCCTCGGCCCTTTGATCCAGCTGTCCAGATCCCTCTGCAGAGCCTTCCTACCCTCGAGCACAGCAACACACCTGACCAATTTGGTGTCATCTGCAGACTTACTGAGGGTGCACTCAATCCCCCCATCTAGATCACTGATAGAGATATTGAACAAGACTGGCCCCAACACTGAGCCCTGGGGAACACCGCTCGTGACCGTTTGCCAACTGGATTTAGCTCCGTTCACCATAACTCTCTGGGCTCGGCCATCCAGCCTTGAGCCTCCAGCTTCTTTAGGAAAGGAAGAAAGAAAGTAGAGGAGTTGGTGAATATTGGGTCAGAGGGAAGGTACACAGGGAGATAGATGGTCATGGGGAAACCAAGGAGATTGATGAGGTTGGCATCCCTGATGGAGCAAAGAAGTTAGGTAGAGTGTCGCAGGAGAAGAAACTCCAGAAGTTTAAAGAAAGAATTAGGCACATAAACTGTGAGAATCTTAAACTAGTTTTTATAGGTGTGAAATAAAGAGTAATAGTTGTTATTAATAACATATGGAAGTAGCTACACTCAGAAAAATCATCCTTTCTTAGGAATCCTAGCTTTCCATAAAAATATATATTTGTTACAGACTCTAGTTCTTAAAGGAATTAGGTTTCATAGGATTTTATTCTTTTCTTAGGCCTTTGTTTTCTCCTTTGCTTTTTATTCTGAAGGACTGGAAAACAGTATTTATGGACTACTGTTGATGAAAAATTTACTCAGGCAGTATCAAGACAGCAATTTTTCTAATCAAGTGTAAAGATTTTTAAATCAGTGAAACAGACTTATAAATTGTAATAATTTAATTTAGTTTTAGTGCTGATCTTGCTTTGGTTTAAAATATATGTGGCTGAGGAATAAAGAGGATTCTACAGAAAATAGAAGTTGAAGATTTTTCCTATCTACTTGCTTGAGCTAGACTTGCAAAGCCGTAGGTTGCTCCTGAAGTAGCCATTGTCAGAATATGTTCCAGAATTTTTGCCCCTGACTTTTGGCAAAACAAGGAGATTCATAACACATTCTTCTCATCTGCCAAACCAGGCCGAAAGTTAAATTATTTCACGTTAGCGATATTGTCAGTCCCTACAACTAGAGGAAATTCTGGATGAAGTATTTTTTAAAAAAGGCAGGAGGGCATGTCTACAATCGACACTTTTCAGTCGTTGCTTTTTCACTTTCCCTGTATGACCTCTCTGAATTTTATTACTGAAATACAAGAAAAGGTGACGGACCATTATAAAAAGATGAGAGGAAGCAGTATATTTGTAAGGCTGGAGTGATTAATTCTCACTGACCTCCATTACAATAATGATATCAGCCAATCCACCTACTGAAGTGATAATGAAGTAGAAGTAATTAGGATTTAATAAAAATCTCCCTTGCATGATTCTTTCAGGAAATTAACTTACATTCTGTTAAAGCTTAGTGAGTTTTACCTCCTATATCATGACAAGCCTTATCAAAATGATGAGCAAGGAGTAGGAATAGCCTAGATGCACTTATCTATTAATTGTTCATCATGCAGCGAAGTCTGTTGCGTTACAGTCTGCACAAAAAATCAAGTTTGAGTGTTATGAAATGGATGATGTTGCTGCCTAACTGAAGTTTTCTTTCCTTTTAAAATAAGTACATTTCAAATGATTAAAACTCCCCTTTCTATCTTTAGAGACTTACATAAGAGAGTAAAAAGGGGATTAATTTTCAACAGACTTTTTTAGTTACAAAAGTTAGTGCAAACTTTAAAAAAAAATGCAAACAGTGCACAGCTTCTTTGGCACGACACATAATTCGTTCTGTGCATAAATGACATTTAGTACATAGTTGTTTGTTGTGCTTCACATAGCAACTTCTGTGTCTCAGCAGGCATTTCAGAATATTTGTTTAAAATATCTCCACACTTCAAGAAACAGGTTTACAAGGACTTTATTTCAGATGTTTTCAGTCTTAATATCTGAACTTGTTAAATCCATAGTTGTGCAACATATAAAAGCCATTGCTGATATCTGCTAACTGTGCATTTGCATTTTAGAAGACTAGTCTTAACTTTCCTGTTGTGTTCAGCAGGTGATGAGATAGAATAGAAGACAGATGACTTGGAAGAATATGACAAGTGTAACAAAGAGAGAGTGAGCGAGTGAGCAGTGCTCAGTGGTGTTCAGATTAATCCAACAGATTTAGCAAACAGTCCGGTTTGGCTGCGGATCTGAGCTTTTCATTCTGCTTCAGAGAGGGGTGTTTTGTAATGGGTGGGTTTATTTATAGTTTATTTCCTAACTTTTCTGAAGAAGGGACTTAGGACTCTTAAGGAAGCTGGAAGAGTGGGCATTTATTTCAAAACAAGTCAACCTCTAAAGTAATTTTAAAAAGTATATTTACAGTACCATACCTATTACCNTTTTTTTTTTTTTTTTTTTTTTTTTTTTCAATTCTATCTCCATTTTGTTTTGAATATATAGCTTGGAGTTTGGATATTCCTATATGCAAAGTACTGCCCAACACACACAAAGTACGCTGGAAAAGGGGGGCTATATTATTTTTATCTTGGCTAAGTACTAGAGTCGTAGGTATTACTTGTAATAGTAGCTGATTAAAAAAATATCTGGGCTATAAGGGATATCTTTAGTTTGAGTATGTTCTGCCACTGACATGATTTCCTTGGTAAATTATTCCTGGGCCTGATTGCAGGTAAGTCTTTAAAATTTGGTACACGTTTCATTTCTTTGAAACTTCACCACTAAAACACTTGAAAATATTTGCAAAAGTAAGGTAGCCAGGCTTCAAAGGATCACAGCAAAAATTCCAGGAGAAGGAACTGCAGTGTTGCAAATTTGATTTTGGTAAATCAAACCAAGATTATGTTAAGTAAAATAATTACATTAGGCGAAATAAGAAGGCAACAAGTGAGATGAGAGAAAACAAATGCTAGTGTCTCCAGTAAAGCCAAGTGATTCCGTTGCTTGCCTAAAAATGAATTTATGTCACCGTCTTTTGCGTTCCTGCTTTTGACACCAAGTTATAGTCTGAATGAAAAACCAAGTATTTATTATATTGTAAAGGGTAGTAGAGGGTAACAATTATTCAGTTTAGGATTTTCATTTTCCTTTAATATTTTAATGTAATCTAGTTCATTATGATAATGTCTGATAATATTTCTGAAGATTTTTGTCTCATAAAATGCTGTTGAAGTATAGCTTATTTGGTTATGTGAAACAGGCTTTGAAAATAACAAAAAAGGTCTGTAGTACTTCAGAAGATACATTCAAATGGTCCAAGTTTGCAGACAAGGAAAGGAAGTTTAATGGACTTCATATTTTAGTCAAACTTAAACTGAACTACAGTCAGACACAATAAATATAAGTCAGTTTGGAAATGAAATTTTTTATTAAATGTTAAAAATACAGAACCATTACTTTGTGAGTGGTTTGGCATACCTACACCTAAACTATTGCCTACAATACTTGTTTTTGTGGTTACCTGAATACAAGGCTTAGCTTAAAGCTTCCTGCTCATACACAGCAATTTGCTCTTAATATTAAGGGGCCAGAAATAAGAAGTTGTTGATGTGAAACATGTTAATGATGAGTGGCAGGCAGAAGCATTAAGGTGTATTTATAGTAAAATCCTGCCGTGGCTATCATTGCCACGGTCAGCCTTGACCTCCGTGCTGCAAAGAGCATTGCAACGGGGATGGGTTGCTCTGGCGGGGGGCTGGTAAGGGTTGCTTCAGCAGCATTGTAACAACCATTACTTGAAAGCAACCATTTAAATGGGGATTTTTTTTTTTTTTTTAAATTAGTGGAACATGTGTAACAGTGGGGAAAGATGGTTAAGGGGCTGTCTGTGAATGTGCCGTGTGTAATGTTTCCATCTTTCCCGGTCTGAACTGTAGGCTGAGGGCCCTGTGGATGCAATGGAAGGGCTTGGCTGGCTTCCTTCTCTGCTGGCCTGAGGGTCAGGATCCGTCCTCCCACAGGAGGACTCTCTGCTCCCTCCCTCCCTTTGGCGGGAGTTTGCACCTGCCTTGGCCTCCTGGCTGCCCACCCTTTCTGTTGGGGATACGGCCCCGGCGGGAGCCTCCTCTGTCCTCCGACAGCCAGGCCCAGCTTGGCGGGGGCAGCCCCAGCAGGGGAGGGACAGAGCAGTGGCTGCAACTGGCAGCCTGGGGCTCACTCGGGAGTCGTCCCTGAAAGCTGCAGAGGGGAGAGGCACATTTCCATGGGGAGCACGAAGAAGCAGAATGAGTTGTGAGGATACAAGGCTAAAATTATTGCAAAAAAAGGTGCCATGATCTAAAAAAATGTCACTTTAGTTCCCTAGATTTTGTTTGACTAATATATAATGAAATCTGGGGAATTCTGGTATCCTGTCCAAATTTCAACATAGAAGAGAAAGTTAAGGAAGAAGAAAGGTGCAGAGCATCTGTTATCTTTATTTTGGCTTCTGTTTGATTCTGCTTTATCCTGCTGCAGCATACTTTAAATGTGTGTAAAGACACATTCCCCTTTCACAGCAGTGTAAACACTTATTTTTCCCTCTTCCCCCTCTCAGAATCACTCACATGCCTTAATATCTAACATCTGGATTAAATTCTGGGCTTGAAAAAAAAAAAATTCAAGAGTTTAAGTCAGTGTTCTCCAAACTTTTTTAGCTTGAGCACTGCTACCAAGCCTTAACTTTTCTTATGGACCACCAGCCACCCTTAAATAAAATTTAACTGAAAACACCACACTGAATGGTGCTGAATATGGTTCTGCATGGTTCATTTGCTCTAGGTAATTTGGGAATTAGAAGCCTGCTAAGAAATGCCAAAATACTGTTGGAAAAAGTAGTTTCAGGACTTAGGAGTCTGAGTTTTGCTGAATTAATTAGTACTTCCTTCTCAGGGCAAGGGTTAGTTCAGATGCTTTACTAATATG
Organism: Sula dactylatra; assembly: GCA_013389905.1. Lineage (NCBI taxonomy): Eukaryota > Metazoa > Chordata > Aves > Suliformes > Sulidae > Sula > Sula dactylatra. The sequence continues at coordinate 27,924 of WEKW01017889.1, read as the reverse complement.
CCCAGTATATATATATATATGCCGGTATCATTTTACAGCTTGCAGCTCCTAAATTGCTGTCTTTAGCTACTGTACTTTCTTGACAAATTAGCTCTCGTGAAATCAACTCTAGGATTTCTGTTTCACTTAGGTATTTTTGAAAATTGTATCCGTGAGTACAGTGGTATTTAAACTAACAGTTTTTAAATAAGCTGTGAAATGTCAGGCTCCTGCAATAGCAGGAACTCAGAACTCCAGAAAGCATCATGTAGAAACATTATGCATGTACCTTCTCAATTTTTAATCCTATTGAAGCCAAATTAAGTAAGTATCTAAGTCCTTTCCTGAATGGTACTTAAGCACATCATTAAGGCCTTATGTTAATTAGTCTTATGTTTTCCTTCTTGGAAAAAAAACCTGACTCTGTTGTTCTCTTGAGAGACAATCTAGTTCTTGGGATTGTGAGTCATGGAAACTGGAGGGCTTATTTCAGTGATGAATCAGGCCCAAATTAGTATCTTTAATGCACCTCTAGCAGACTAGAACTTGAAAGTAGGTATATCAAACAGTATGTTCCATGGGACTGCACAGGAAAAAAACAATACATAGTTCCATGGAGTAAGTATGTTAACTTTGTTATGTACACCAGTTAAATGATTTAGGGATGTTATCTGCTATATTTAAGGTGGATAGAAGTTGCAACTAACTAGGACATAGCAAATAGCCATAGTAGTACAAGACTTAAAACCAATTCTTTCTGGGGCTTTCAAAAAGTCTCTTTAAAAGAATGAGAAGTGAAATTCCCACTTTATCAGTGAGCAGATGGCTTTGGAAAGTCTGCCTGTTGCCACAGTGAAGGAAATTATTGTGTGAATAAACACAGATAAATTGGCAACCTGCACAGTATTCGTTATCTGTGATGTAGTCCGTGATGTAATCGCTTCTAGATAAGAGCCTTTACAGATAGATCATACTGTATGTGGTTAACATGTCTAGAGTAAAATAGCTGAGTGCAAGTCTTCTTTCTGCCTAGAATGCCAAGAAGGTGTTTTTTGCAAAAAAAGAGTTTGATTTTAGAGGTGATATTTTAAATTTGTGGAATTAATAGTTAAATATGTTCTTTAAGCAAATACAATCTTTATGCCTTAAATTATTTTGGTTTTTTTGTGGTTTTTTTTGGTTTTGGGTTTGTTTTTTTTTTTCATCTGTCATGTACTGAAACCCTTTCATGTAACCCTATCATGTATCTTAGACCCAGGATAACAAATAACTCTACTTTTTACTTCCTTTACAATTTGGAAATCAGCTAAGAAAAAAGAAATCTGAACTCTTCAGATATGTCACTCTTCTCTCTATCATTGCTAAGTGTAATAGGATCCCTAAGAGGAGAAAACCTAAGTGTAATATGGCTATATATACACCAATTTGTAGAAAATGCTGTCAGAGGCTTCTGTGACAAAGGCGTAAGTGCATTAAAAAAAGAGAGAAAGAAATCCAGGAATGGCGATGTAATGGGACTCTAATTCCTGTGTAGAGCAAGTCCAACTAATGCAATATGTCAAGCTGATATATATACACACATATATAAATCTTGGTGTAGACCAGATTTATATTCCATTTTAAAAGCAGATTTTGAATTCATGGTGGTGGTTTTGTTTGTTTGTTTTATTGTTTTTTTTTTTTTTTTAAGATTGAAGTAACACCCCTGATTGCATATGCTATTATATCAGTTTTAAAGCTTTCATAGTGTTATAATATAGGTTGACAGTGCAGACTGATTGCTATGGGACAATAAAAGGTAGATATCTAAAGTGTATAACTTAGCCCATGGGAAGTGCAGTAGCTTATCCATTAAAGCTTAAACTGTCATGTAGTTGCTGTGGGGCAGGTGAGTGCCTTTATGCTGGTATAACATAGTGCTTTCCTGGGCGGACAGGGGCTCAAGATGAAAGGTCCTGAGCCATCCTGTTTCTCATCAGCTAAACACAGGCCCTGATCTGCTTAAAATTTTACTCAACAAGTCTTACCTAAAGTTTCTGTAGTGTTTCCATGGAGGAAGAATGCTGCAAATGCTAATCTAAAATAATTTGTCGTTTAACTGGGGAAAAAGCCTCCTCCGTGTGTTCTGTATTTTCAACCAATGATTTGCTTCAGAAAATCAAGCAAACAAAATATAAAAGTGTCTTTTGGGGAAGTGTGTCTGATTGTACTTATACTGGCGAGCTTCTAATAGCTGAGCAGGATTTTTTGTGGAAGTAAAAGAGTTCAGGCTCTATATGGCCCATGCTAGGGGAGGTTTCAGATGAGCGTATGAAACAGGTGAGAAAAAGATGGTTGCTTTGATTCAAAAGAGTAGGTTAAACACTACCTTGTAGTCTATTGTAGATCTGTGGAGTTGTTTTGGTTTTATTCTACCCTACCCAGATAAGGAAGATTTCTTGTGAGTTATCTTTGCTCACACTTACAAAACCAGGAGTAAATTACTCCAGTAACAAAATGGCCCTTGAGGCTAATATGCTTCTAAAATTACTGGTATGTCACACAAGATTACAGAAGGCTCTGTATTGCTGTGGGATTTAATGCCATAGACAATATACTAGTGTTTTGCTTTCTGTGTTACAGGCCTGTGACAAACTATCAGACATTTGAGTGGAATTCAAAAGATGGATGTTATTTGCATGTGCTCTGTTACTGCATATACTCATCTGTGCAACACCTTAGTAGCAGTTTACTCACCCGATAGTATTATGATGACAATGTGCCTTTATCAGTACTTAGGAAATTGGTAATTGGCCAGGCGGCAGTACTCTTTCCAGAGAATACTGTATACAGAAAGTACAATGATAGTCTGCTTTTAAATGAAAATTAACCGACTGCTGGGGTGACCTAAAATTTGGAAGGGTATACACAGGTGTGATCATTAGTTAAACGTTAACCTAGAAACCTAAAGCTGAAACAAAATTGAATTTCTATAAAAGTTGTAAAGCTTGGTGTCTTTGGGCCTTGAGAAGCTTTTTACTTTAACCTCTGTGTTTAACAAACCTTTCAGCCTGTCATTAGGAAGGGAGAAGAGCAGCAGTAGCACTTAACCCTATTCTTGGAGATGGCCCTTTCAAATAAGGATAGCATGCAGGATCAACCCATGTTCCACCCCAACCCCCTCTTACTATATTTGCTTTCCCAAAGCTTTTATGTGAAGAGCAACTGGTTTACCCCAGGAGCTCCTCTGAAACATGTTAAAGCTGATTTCTGCTTGTCTCCTGAGTATTGTTTCTTAAATGCTGAATTGCATGGTTGAACGATTTACAAAAGTAAAGACTAATGTTATTGGTGGTGCAGCAAAGAGAACGTGCTTAGAAAAGAAGGGAGACTTTCTGGGCTACAGCATTAATTGTTGGCATGTGCTGGTTATTTTCACAGACATGTTCAGTGACAAAACAACTGTCTCATGCTTTGAAGGCCAAATTATATATAATAAAATACAAGTTGATAGGTAAGCGACTCACTGGGAAATATGGCTTGCAATTTTTCTTGCTGCCCTCACTGCGTGTGTGACTGTTAATGTGGGGACAAAAGGCAGCAGTAAAGCTGGATTGGGAAGGAGCAAGAGTGGGGAAAAATGGAGGGATAAAGGGATAAAAGAGGCTCATCAAGGGTAAATAGCTGGCCGCTCAGTATGCTGGTGTGACTCTGCCTGACACTTGATCACCATAGTCTGTCCTGTGTTCTTATTAAATCCTATTTCTAACCACCTTGTGTGTGGGTGCACTCTCATCCACAGTGTGTGTGTGAATGCTCATGAACTTCAAACCAGGCTAACCAGAGAGTTGTAGGAGATCTGAGTGCCAGCAGCTGATGTGGGCCCACGAAAGTCAGGGGCTCTTGGGTCTGGGGGCCAGCGCCTGGGGAGGAGCAGATGGGTTCCAGTAGCAGACTGAAATTCCCATTAGCTGGAGAGGAGGAAGAGGATGGGGCTGTCCATGCTGTTTGTGTGAATGCTCTGTGTGTTTATAGGGATGCCAGTAAAGGCACTGTTTTTCTGTCCGTATTTGATCTGTGAGATCTCTCTCTGTGTGTACGTCTGTCTGTTGGAAAGCCTCGCCACCAGCTGGATCTGGGGTTATGGAACTACAGTGACCTTGTGTCGGTCAGGCTGGGAGAGGAGGACTCACTCTGGCTCCTGAAGGTAGCCTAGATTTGGCTAGTCAGACAATTTGTGTTGTTTTGCCAGTGTTTCTATCCATTACAATTTTTCCCAGGAACAATTTTACATCTGTTGTTATGTCCTTGTTAAAGAAGTTAAATAGCATCTGGTTTAGCAGCGATCCAAAGAGAATCCCACTAGCAGAACCTCATTGCTTCTTTACTGGGATTTCTTCATTAACAGTTGCTTCAGTTATTTAACTTTTAATACATTTCATGTGTTCCATCATGCTGCTATAAACAGTTTGTTTACTATGTTTAGCATGTCACAGAAATCTTTTGTATCTTTAGCTGCTGTCTTTTTCAGCAGTATTTGCAATCCCCTCCAACCCTAAAACCAGGCTTTTTTTTAGCAAGACCTGTTTGTCTGTTACAGTGTTGATTGTTACTGTTTCTATTCCTATCCTTTAATACTTTATTTACTGAGTCCTGTATTTTGAACTTCCTTATCTTGTTCAGGATAGATTAGCAGATGTGTCTAGCACACCTCTTCTTCCAATCTCACTACAGGTACACAGGCTGAAGAAGCAACTGATGGAGCTGTGCCCTATTAGGAACAGACGAGGCAAGGAAGCATCTGAGTGTAGCCCTCAGAGGCAGGGACAGAGCCTTTGTGCTAAACAGGTTTTATTCTGTTTGTGAGGTTGGTAACTTCATCTTATTTCCTTGAAAACAGAAGGAACATGCAAAAAATTCTTCATGCACATTCTGTGCGTGACAAATGAGATAGTGGGTCAAAGTGTCATTTAAAATTATTTTTTGTATGCACATTCTATGCTGTGATAAGTCCATGGTTGGTAACTGCATGCTTTTTGTTCAGGGGCATTTATTTGAAGGTGAGGAGAGGATTTCTTCTTTGAGAGCACCTGGACATGGGAGAAGCTTTTCCAGGGAGGAACAGGGCAGAGGATAATAAATGTGCTGACTGGGAAGCTCATGCTTGGGAAGTTTTCTCAGAATAATGGGGAAGAGATACAAAACCAGGACAGAGATGATGAAAAGAAGGGATATTTTTTTACTGACCCAGAGGAGAACAAGTAGAGTTCGTTGAAACCATAGAGGCTATTGAAAGTTGCTAGTGTGAAAAGCAGCTCTGGTGGAAAAGGGCCCTTGTTGCAAAGACACAGTTGGACAGAAAAGGTATTTGTTTTCATATGGCTGTATTTTATCTCTCTCACCGGAAGGAATCTGGGTTTCCAGACAGAAGAGGGTTTGTTCAAGTTTATGTTCTAATAAAGCATCGTTTCTTCAAAGCCCTTTTGGTATTTTTTGGTGTGTTCACTTTAAAGAAAAGGTGCAGACAGATCTGTCTCAGAGCTCTGGCATGTTTGAGATCCCGTCATAGCAGAAAAGTTAAAGAATGTTATAGCTGGTAAAAGGTATTAGGCCAGCTTTAAAGAAATGCAGCTGACTGCATCATGAGGACTCGAGAGAATCTGAAGAAAACTTTTTGTACCATTTGTGGGAAGCTCTCTATTGTGAGTGTGTTTTATAAGTTAGCTTACTGTTTTAACAGTTTGTAGTGCACTTCTCACTGGCTGCAGAAGCTACTGGTGGAGCTGCCAAACATGAGATGAGGGATCCTTCAGAAATTAAAACAAACAAGGATGTTGTTCTGCACCAAACTTGTCTCTTTGAAGCCCAATTGGAGCACAGTTCCTTTAAAAACAAAGAAACGAAAGCCTCTCCCAAGCCCTTGTAACCCTTGGCTAGTTAGCTGCCCATCGGTTTTCTGAATGCCTAGGGCTGATAAGGAAACCTTCTGCCACCTGTGGTGGTACTGCTTTACTGCCTTGGGGCTGGGCTGCATCTGGGGTGGCTGTCCAGGGGCAACAGGACTAGCACAACTCCTTGGAGACTTCATTGCCTGTGCCACACCGGGCCCCACACCAAATAGAAGGAGAGTTACTTTGTAATTGCATTTGCCTTATATTCAGGCAAGTCAGGTTTCATCTTTAAAAAAAAAAAAAAAAAAAAAAAATCTTTCCAGTTGCCTTCATGAGTGGAAGTGCAGTTCAAATGCAATCCCATTTTCCTGCCCTTAGAAGGTTTTATACAAACCCAGCATTAGCTTATCTTTGTTCCAAATAAATGATATTCTACACCTACAACGTTGAAGCCAGAGAAGCTTGTGATATGTCATATTTACATGATCTTTAACTGCAGGTAACATTCAAACCTGTGAGCTTTAGTTTTCCCTTCCATTAATACTCTGCATGGTATTTTTAGTTCAAACGAATATATTCTTTTCAGTATTCTTTCTTTAAATGCACATATAGCTCACAAAAGAAAGACGTATCATCTTCTGCATACCACCCATCCAGCTGTAGGACAATACTATGGACTTTGCTAGTTTTTTGCATAAACCATCTCTGGCCCTTTATCAACAGTGGAAGATGGAGGCAATACTTTGCAGAGTATTTTTTCCCCTGGTTTGGATGTATTTATATATTTAAAGAATGATCTTTGCTCTTATTCTGGAGCTGTACTGATTTGAAAATGGATTGGGGGTGTCCACTGTGACAGCCTCATATGGGGGAACACGTTACACCTTCATCTGGAAATGCTGAATCCCTTCTGTTAAAGGCCATCTCTTGTCGAGCTTGAGGGTAGAAATTAGTCAAATTCCTTTTCCTACTACTTTATGTGAAGGAAACTTTGGAAAGATCCACATTGTTCTGTAATTTAAATTAATTAAATTTAATTGTTTCAAATATCTACCTGTGCCGTCCTCTAGAATACTCAACCTGAATTTGTCTTTTCTGGTCCTGGGCAGATGCTGCTGGATAGCTCTGTGTTTTAAAAGTCTCCCTCGGTCTGGGTCTGTCTGTCCTGGAGTCATGAATCTTCACTTGATACATTTTCCCCAACACTTTCCATCCCATCCTCCCTCACTTCATTTCCTTTTCTTCACCTATAACCTTCATATTTTTATTTTCAAGTTAGCTGTGCAGCAGAGGTTATTTTTATTTTTGCTAAATAACGTATTGTGTACTCCACCATATGGATAACTTGCCTTTTCTTACTTTGCTTTCTATTTTTTCTAAAATGCAGTGGTTGGTTCAGAAGTTGAATCTGAAACTTTAGACAAATCTCTCAGAATTGGTCCATGTTCAGTTGTTTTCTCTAATAGCTTGTGAACTTAGTGCGTATGGACTTTCTATACATTGCTTGCTTTTTGTAAAGAGGTAATACTAGTTAGATAAGAAACAGCCTTCAAAATGTCATTACAGTGTTTGAAAATGTAGAAGAGTATGAAGGAAACAGAACAAAGATTATAGGATAAATAGTGAAATTCATTAAATATTGAAATTCTTTAAATATAGAAAAGGATTGAAAAAACAGCAACATTCGTCAGGAAGCAGTTCTTTTAGCTGTTACTGGCTATTGGAAAAGGGACTGCAGAAATACATGATTCAGAAATATGTGATTTCAAGTTTGTGTTTGATCAAAACAATTTCTAACAAAATAATTGAAGATGTGTCTGCATGTGAGATGAGGAAGTATTTCAAGGATTGAATTTGGTGAAGGAATTATAAGGCTTACTAGGCTTATTAGTTGTTCTGCTAAAACGAAGATGGCATTATGGGTAGAAGTGGATTGATGTTTTCAAACAATATACAGGATTTATGATGGAATAGTTTAATGGATTTTTTCAAGAGCTTTAGTAGTTGAAAATGTGGAAGATAAACAACTTGAAAGTTGAGATGATTCATGATTTTTGTAGGACTGGTAATAAATAATGATTAAAATCATCACATGAAATTTAATATAAGTAAATATTGCTCAAAAGAAGGCTTAAAATTCACCTGAGACAATAATGTTTGTGAGTTAATGAACAGAACTGATGGATGTTAGCTGAGGCACTGAAGGGAAGACTCTCAATTAGTGTATTTTGGCACACCTCATTATGCTAATTCAGGGGTGCTGAATAGCAGCACTGCTCTTTATGTGCAGTTACCTACAGCATCTGGAAGTGGTGCATCTGAGCAGAAGTTCCAGCTTCTTTAGGTAGTGTCAGTCATGCTTTGAGAGGTTTCTCAAATTACAGCAGCTCTATAATTTTCAAATGTTACCTGAAAATGTATTTTCCTTTATCTGTAAAATTAGTAAATAGTAGGAAAAAATACTGAAGACAAAAGCTTTCTGTTGACTAGGTTTGGGAATTAAAGTCCAGGGCTGGCTGTTATTAAATTCAAGTCTTCTGCTTTCTGCAGTACTTCCAAGATGGTCCATACACGTTTATAAAATATCATAAATGAAAGAACATATATATTTACTTTGCCTTGTCTGAAAGTGGGACCCATTACGCTTGAGCCTTGCAATTCATCTGCATAAGCACGGCAGTTCCATCCAGTATCTTGGACATACTTAGCCTTGGGCACTCACAGTAGTCACAGTTTGTGGTATTTTACTGGTAAAAGGTAACTGCCCCTTGTGACTGATGGCAGTAGGGCTGGCTGGCTGGCATTTAGGGAATGCTGTTTTCTTAATAAAATGTAAGCCTTTGTATCTACCTAATCACAGCGGTTTTGATACCTTTCAGCCTTACAGAGAGATGTTTTTGCACCTGAAGGGTGTTTTGTTAATAAGGTAGTACATAGAATATCTGTTCTTAAAATCAGACTTTCTGCTTACCTTCATTTAGCACATTTTTCAAATCTTGAGAGTCAAAATCAACCAACACTGATGCCTAAATAAGTTAAACACCAGTACTATTTTTACTTATATTTATTATTGTATCAGTGAAATCACAATAGGATTATGATTATAACCTGTATAGGTCATGTCTGTTATCACAGCCTGGAAGGAAAACTGATCATTTGTCCTCAACCATGTATAAGACTGGTGAAAAATCAACCAAGTAACTTTCTTTGCTCACTAGTCACATTTTCTTCATACATGAAAAATGGTATTGCATTCAGTTTCATTGCATTTGACATTCCAAGTATAAAAAGTGTTTCTTAACAAGGTGATGTGACGTGGTGAAAACTTGCAGAAGTGACTGGAAAATCGCTCTTGTGCCGTTTCCATAATTTTTGTAGGACAGTACATTGCTTCCTCAGTTGTCAGATTTTTTTTTAAACGAATATTTTTCTTTTTTTTGCAGTTCTTGTGTCACTCTATCTTTTGGACATCTTTTTGTGTACATAATTTTATTTTCCTCTGTGCTTACTTCACAGAAAATTTTCATTGACGCTAATGAGAATTACCAGGATGTTCGATTGCCCATTTAATCTGGAGCAATTCTAGTCTATATTTTCTTTTTCAAGTACTGCATCTTCTTAGAATTAATATTTTAATGAACCAAATATTTGCTGAATTACTGCTGAAATATTTTGCAGTGAGGAACTGTAAACAACAACAGCAACTGTAGCAAATCCATCAGTTTGTTGATTTAAACCCACTGGGTAAAGGGACAAAATATGGATGATTTAACAAGTTTGTGGATTAAAGAAGCATGAATTTAAAGTTTGCTGAACACCATCAGCTACCTTATATTTTATTCTCAGTTTGATTTCAGTATGGACTTTTGAACTATTAAATTGCATGTAGTGCCTAAACATAGACCTAAGCACTGAACCTGAGTAAATCCTGTTTAAACTTTTTGACCGAGGAAACTATCATCATCCATGTGTTTAAACATGAAAGTACATCTAGGGAAATTAGTCACTTTAAAAGGAACATGTTTATAGTAATATGTGCACTTGCTATCTCTTCTTATGAATGAGTACTGAACTGATGATAATTTTATGTGTTTTCTTGTTGAACCCTTGTTTCCTGGCACGTAAGTGTTTCCTAGTAGAGATACCAGTGAACAGTTGAATTTATTTTTTGTATGTATTTTTCATGTGCCCAAGTATGTGATAAATGATTCTGGAGGACTGATCCACTCTAAGAAAGTATGCCATGGTTTGATTTTTTTTTTTCTTTTTCATGGCTAAGAAAGCCCCCGCCCTTTTTTTTTTTTTTTTCCAAAATTAAGTGTTTATTTCTATATTGAGTTTATCCACATGCTTTAGATTTATATAACCATCTGGCATAGTATTATTTCAGCAATCCGTTTAACAGATGACAATAGTAAAAGTTGAAAAAGAGAATTTCTACATGACTTAACACTGGAGATAAGTTGACTAGATTTGAAAAAAAAATCTAAGCAAGATTTTAATGTATTCAATTCACTTTTTCCTGTTCGTTATGCACATTGTATGGATTTAAGTATATGTAATTTCTGTCTAATAATTATGCCTTTTCGTTTTAATACATATTAGGTTTTTTTCTTGTGGGGAGATCCATAGTTAAAACTAGGTGTAGAAGTTGAGCTGATCTTTATCAGAATTCACATGCCTGAAAAACCAGATACTGTGAAACAAAATATTGAATTCCTTCCTGAGATGGCAGCCTTTGAAAGACAAGGGCTAATAAAGGGTTAAGGCACCAACTGGGGACTTCCATGAGATTCATTATCCGAGTTTTCTTTTTGCTTAACCTTAGTCAAACTCCTAGAATGTTTTATGGCTTACATCTGAACTTTAGATCTGCCCACGTGCTGGTGGTTGTGTGTACCTGAGACTTCTTGTGTGCACATTTCGTGTTCATCGGCCCGCTGAAAGAAGAGACCTAAACATTTATCTTCAAAAGTCAGTGCTAGGTATTCTAGGCAGACAAAGCACATTCTTGTACCTCCCGCAAAGCATGCAATTTCAAAGATGAATAATGTTGCAGGTGTATCTATACGCAGTTTTTCTTCATTGGCTAGCTTGAAATGGCTCCGAATTAAACAGGCTGATTTTAGATAGCTTAATGTACAGGCACTTTGGGATCTCATTCTCACACACGCAAGTCATGGCTCGTGCCTGGTGGAAGAATTCTGTTCTCTTCTGAAACCAGGCTCGTACAGTCAGGTTTTCCTTGATCCATTGTCTAGATGCTTACCTGCTTTAGGAAATAGAAGTTACTGTGTTTGATAAAACAAGCTGTTACATGTTACTTAATCAACTCTGGATTTAGAAGGTCACACTAGATGGCTGAATGGCCTTTTGGTTTTCAACTCTGTTAAAAGTTGTATGAGTGAAGGTGCTGCCCCGGGTGCGCTGGAACAGAAGAAACTTCCAAATTCCAAAAGTGTTAGTTGGTGAGACCTTCACAAGTGGGAAATCAAATTGTCCCAAAAGACCTATGTGATGTAGTTTACCTGTCATGGCACTGCTAGATATCTTATTTCCTGAGATTCAAATGGTAGTTTAGTCAAACAATTAAAAGGATGCATTTACATCCTACTCATTGCCTCATGAACTAAGAAGAGCTTACCAGGTACTTTCTAGCAGAAAAACTGAAACATATGAATGACATACTGCTGCTTAATTTAGTTCTCTTTAAAGATTCCCTCTTCTTACAAAAAGGAAAATAGGATTTACTCTGTTTACAGTGACATTCTCCTGTATTTTTCGCTTTCAATAAAGGAGTTACAAACATATTTTCAAAATAGGATGACTGTATTCCTTTTCTTAAGTCACTGATAATTTTTCATAGCTTCAGTTGTGCAATACATACTACATAAATCAGTATGCTGTAAGTTAAATAGTTCTTAAATATATAATTCTGTCAAGGACTGTAGGCTTTTTAGCAGCAGTGAATATAAAATTGGTTGGGTTATCAGGAAGATACTGGTTTGAAATTTTAAGGTGGGTAAGAAAAGATGGACATTTCTCCATGGCATTCTCAGTGGTAAGATTTAAAAAAGCTTGCCAGTAAATTTTTAGTGAACTCATGAATGCTTTCAGTGTTGTTTTGATAACGTAGCAAATTATAACTATTTTAAGGGGTTTACGTTTTAAATTTAAATCAACAAATTGAATGGCAGGGCAGAGATGGAAGAATTATTGGTTTCTTTCCTGCCTGTTTTAAGCAAAGATCCATGTGGCTAAATTAAAAATTTATTTGCTTCTTTTTTCTACCCAGATAAATTTTTGTGGGTTTTATTTTCAACTCTTTATTGTGTTGTAAATATTGGAAAATGTGTTATAAGTAATACAGCAGGACTAACTCTTGTTCTAGCTGGGTGTCTATTCATTCTTCACCCTTCATCATCCTAGTTAATTACTGAGCAACAGAATAAAAAATTCCAACACAGGGGAATTTTGTACTTTGATCAGCCCAAGACCGTGAACAGCTTGAGAACCATCATACTAATGAAAGTATTGGAAAGACCAAAGACTACTAACTTGGTTAGTGTCCTCTGTATAAGATAAAGGCAGGAGTCTTCTTACTGTGTCTTCACAGAAGCAAACTTGATTCTTTCTGCATTGGAGTATTTCGAGATGTTTGTATCACAAGTCAGAAACACATAGGGCATTCTGTATGAAAGTGGTGTGCTGTTGTGACAGGCCGAAACAAGGTGAGCGCATGTGAAAAGTAGTAATGAAGAGTATTCTTCCCTGTGCTTGTGGCAATAGGTTAGGAGCAAGGTTACCACCTCTAGGCTGCTTCATCTGGAATAGCGTGTGTGTGTGTGTTCTTTTTTCTCCTGATTATGGCCTTCATATATTTTAGGTTACTGAAACACAGCAAGAAATAAAATGTTGCAGATGTGCGTACTATAGATTTGAGTGTAGTGTAAGCAGAAACTTGTAGAAACCAATCCTTGCATGTCAAAAAACACATGAATCTTTCCTTCTTTCCTTCTGCTAAATTAAAAATTAAAAGTTTTCCTTAGGAGAGTATGGAAAACATGTTCAGTGAGTTCTACTTATGTTACTAATGAATAAGGATTTGTCCCAATATGTCATAGTAACTGTCAGTGTGTAAATTTAGGAGAGAGTAATGTCTTCGAGGAAGTAAAACATTCAGATTCTTGTGTATCACAATTAATTTCGATTTTTGTCAACTTTACAAACTCAGTTATTTTGTCTAGAATGAAAATTAATGAGAAGTTATGCTTGATAAATAATTTAAAGTAACTGCAAATCTGTATTATTGAATAGTTAAACCTATTTAAGAGAAAGGTGCAGTCTAGGTTCTCTAAACACTTATATTCCATTTCAAGAAATGACTTAGGAGGTTGCATCTCATTGAAATTCCAAGATATCATCACCCATCAAAGTAAAAAAAAAAAATAAATTAAAAACTGTTTTCTAATAACTGTTTGAGAAACGTATGTGCATATAAGAGTGCTTAGGTATGCATTTATAACATGCACCTATAACACAGCAATTTCTGGCCTTCTATGAAAGATGCAGGGTTTAAATTACCTCACATATTTTATCGATATGCTTTCTTTCCAGAGCAGACATTGTGCTGAATTTTGTTTCCTTCTATGATATCATAGTATATGTATTAATAGAATTATTTCCTTTGGGTTTGTTCAACTCAGAAATATTAATATCTTGAATATCATGTTGTATTTTTCTAAAGTAATGTCTATACAGTCATTCAAATTCTTTAGTTGCACATCTGTTCTGTAACATGATTCTTTTGAAGGTACATTTCAATGAAACACATTAATAGGCACTAATAGAGCATAAATTGACTAGCTGTTCATGTGAAGGTTGTTTGAACATAACTTTATTTGAACTATACCTTTACATTTCTTGCTGTTTGTTGTTTGAGTTGGGACCACAGTGTAAAGTTCATCCACCCCTCTTTTTTTTTTCCCTTGTAAAACTTACCAATTTGCTGGGACTTTTCATTTTTTCCTCGTTTTGTCAGCTCTTGAGGTCAGGAGGCAATCGTCACACTTCGTCGGTCGAGGATGTAGCTGGTGACTAGCTAAAGTAAGGCTAAGGAATCGAGAACATTTTAAAGACCAACTACATCATACATTGCATCCCACCATCTAAGCACATATAATTCTCCTGAATTTCATTGTGACTCTTGTGTTGGGTTGACCCTGGCTGGGCGCCAGGTGCCCACCAAAGCCACTCTGTCACTCCCCTCTTCAGCTGGGCAGGGGAGAGAAAATAGAACAAAAGGCTCGTGGGTCGATAAAGACAGGGAGAGATCACTCACCAGTTACTGTCATGGGCGAAACATGGAGAGAATTAATTTATTACCAATCAAACCAGGGTAGGGTAATGGGAAATAAAAACAAGTCTTAAAACACCTTCTCCCCAACCCTCCCTTCTCCTTGGGCTCAACTTCACTCCTGGTTTTCTCTGCCTCCTCCCCTCCAGCTGCGCAGGGGGACGGGGAGTGGGGGCTGTGGTCAGTTCATCACATGTTGTCTCTGCTGCTCCTTCCTCCTCAGGAGGAGGACTCCTCACACTCTTCCCCTGCTCCAGCGTGGGGTCCCTCCCATGGGAGACAGTCCTCCATGAACTTCTCCAATGTGAGTCCTTCCCACGGGCTGCAGTTCTTCACAAACTGCTCCAGCGTGGGTCCCTCCCACGGGGTGCAGTCCTTCAGGAACAGACTGCTCCAGCGTGGGTCCCCCACGGGCTCACAAGTCCTGCCAGCAAACCTGCTCCAGCACAGGCTTCCCACAGGGTCACAGCCTCCTTCAGGCACATCTACCTGCTCCGGTGTGGGGTCTTCCACAGGCTGCAGGTGGAGATCTGCTCCACCGTTAACCTCCATGGGCTGCAGGACAGCCTGCCTCACCATGGTCTTCACCTCCATGGGCTGCAGGGGAATCTGTTATCTCAGAGGTGCTACCACTATCGCTGATAGGCTCAGCCTTGGCCAGTGGTGGGTCTGCCTTGGAGCCAGCTGGCATGGGCTCTATTGGACATGGGGGAAGCTTCGAGCAGCTTCTCACAGAAGCCACCCTTGTAGCGTGCCCCCAAATCCCCCCAAACCTTGCCACACAAGCCCAATATAGACTCTGCATATAGAATGCTCTGATAGTTGGGTCCTACAATTGATTCTCTTCTAATATCTATAGATTCAGTGCAGTGCAGATGAGTTCAATGGTTTTTTTTTTTTTGTTTGTGTCTGTCTTTCTCCAATTGTAAAGTAAGTGTTCTATTATTTACTAGTTTTGGAAAAGAATCTTGAGATTCTCAAAAGTAATTTGAGATTAAATGCCTACCGAACACAAACTACTGTTATGTTAGTAAAAGCAAAGAAAAAGTATTTTTTTAAATGATGCTTTAATTACAGATCACCGTATTAGTTTGAGGAAAAAGTAACGCAGAAATTGAACTAGTGACTCTGTTTTGCAGGTTCTTTCATGTTGGTGAATACATCTGGGAGATTTGCGGGACAGAAAGCTCATCTCCTGCTGCCCCATCTGAAAGAAAATGATACGCATTGTATTGATTTCCACTATTATGTTTCAAGCAAGAGTGGATCTAGCCCTGGCACTTTGAATATATATGTGAAAGTTAATGATGGTCCTATTGGTAACCCGATCTGGAACACATCTGTCACTGCTACCTGGAACAGAGCAGAACTGGCAATTAGCACTTTCTGGCCCAATTTTTATCAGGTATGTTTTACTTTTTATAAGATTTTGTTTCTCGTAATAGTCACCTGTTTCTTAATCATATTTTTTTCAGTATGTTTTGTTGATCTCTATCTTAAATATGTTTTTGTAGATGATGCTAAATGTTTGTTTTTACATATATATGGCTGTGTTTATGTTTACATATATTTATGAAAGTGTGTGATGCACACACACGTATGCTTTAAATGTGAGTGAAATAATTGTATTTAAACTATTTAGAAATTTTGCCATTGATTTCAGTCAATTACCTCCGTTTCTCTAGAATAGATTCACTCATTCTTTCAGTTCATCAAGGATGCTGGAATTGAACGCCAATAGATTTTATTGCAGCAGAGACTTCAAGTTTGATTTAGATCAGCGATACTTGTTGCTTTAGAATACCAGCAGAATCCTTTGAATCCTCAGTTTGAGTCTTCAGTTTGAATGCAATATCTATTCTGTCCAGTAGTAATCATAAATATAACAGTAGCTATCATAGGAATGGGCTTCTGATTACATCCTAAAGATTTACAGAGAATTTCACTTGACAGTTCCTTAGTGTGCTGCTTTTCTGTAGGGAAGTTTACAGGTTATATAGTTATCTACTGTTGTGGAGTAGTTCAACAGTTTTTCTCCTTCTTCCCATGAAAATATAGTCTATGTCTCTACAAGCAAGTAATTTAGTGTAATAAGAGCAGAGCAGTAGATCAAAGATGTTATTGAGGCTCCTCTCATCTTCACTTGAGGTTTGGAAAGTTTGGTCTGGATTTTATTTGGTCTCGTCTGCTGTATATTGTCACTGTACTTAGGGTTTGAAGCTTGCTGAAGAAAAGCTGTCCCAAAGATGGGGGTTCTTTGACTGCACACCTCCCTAAGAAGTACAATGTTGTCATAACACAATGTCGTTCCAGGGGGTGACAGCATCTTAATTCCTACATCAATACCCTGACTCCCAGTGTCACACATGGCAGAGCCTTGTTTCTGTTCCTGCATGTGCTGTTTAGGGTGACCAGGTGTTTGGTGCCCCACCATATTGTCATTATGATTTTGGCAATATACACTGCAAGGTACTCTAGGGGGTTATAGTGGACTTCTTTCTGTGGCTGCAGCAGCTGATTTGTGAGGATGTCTCAAGTAAACTGAAGCTGTTCCTTTTGAACCCTTTTTGCTCTAAGGAAGAAACCAAGCTAAGTACTTTCTGGAGACTTTCCCTCTGTGATTGCCTCACCCACAATTGACAGAAAGTCCTGGTCCAGAAGATGAGTTTGCAGTGCCAGGACTGTCTTATCCTTGGAACATGGGATACCTGGCAGTGAGTGCAATACCTGCAGACCCCAAAGAGCACTCTCATTCTTTTCCTTCTGCCTCTGATAGTGTGTTCCTAGGTTGTGTATGGGGTATTGAGAAGGGTTCACATTTATGTCCAGCGCTCTGCCCAAGGTGGCTAGGAATTGCTAAAACTGCATCATCGAGGCTTCCTGGAGAGGATTCAGGGTAAGTTCACGGACATACCAGCAGACATCACTTGGAGGACTCATGATGTGGATCTCCTATAATTGGCGATGGACTCAATGAGGGAATACTTGCACTTTTTTGCAGAGGGGCAGGCATATTAGCAGACTTGAGGTTCACCTCAGCATTGTGGGAGAAGCTGTGTACTATGTGCCTCTCTGGAGCATGAGGCTGTATCCTGATTGTGGAGTCCAAGCTTGGTTTAACCATACCTTTACATCTCACAGGACGAAAGGGTAATGTGTTATTTTGTTGTCTGTCAGAATTCAAGGATGCCTGGACAATGCTCTTGGTTTAGTTTTAGGTAGTCCTATGAGGAGCGAGGAGTTGGACTCCCAGCTTGAGATAGTCTATGATTCTATGACCTTACTGCAAGACTGTGGAGCGCATGTTACCGATTGGATGCCAGTGTTGAGAACTCCCTCTAGTGATGCCAAAAAGCCTTTCTGTCTTGTCTGAAATGATGAGGACCAGTCTGTCTTGTTAGCTTCAGTGGGTGGGAGAAGAGCAGAGCATCCCACAGACAATTTCATGGCTGACATCAGATATAACTCTGGGTGGTTTGTAACTTGGGACCTACTGGACGGTTTTGTGAGCATGCTGAGTGGTTCAGGAGTGCTATGTGGCGTGTGCACGTTTTGCAGACACTGGGTGAATGTGTGGCTCTGTCACTCGTGCCTAAGTCTGGACCTTAATGTCCCCATCTGGGTTTGGAGTGAATTAGTAGAGGAGCTTCCAATTTCCTTTCTTCTGTAAGGACTCTGGTTTTTATGCAACAGAACTGCTCTGTGAACCAGCAATTAGTAAAGGCGAGGATTGTGCTTCAAAGCCTCACTCCAGCTCTGAACCAAAATGCTAATGTGGACAGGGGAGTTTTAATAGAAGAAGCCCTGACTCTGACTAGTAAATTTAAGCTAAACTAACATGTTAATAAAAATATAGGCAAGCTCTGACAATTTTAAATGTTATTGATATTAGTAATAATCTGGGTCAGATTTCTGTCAATATGAAACATCTAACTGATGCCTGAGTAATATGGGTATTTGGCCATAGAAAAAGAAAGATAATCTTTCTAGTCCACTTCCTGCTCAAGACCTGCCATCCGGACTATTCACCCTTAGTCATAGGTGAACCCATATATGCTTGGATGGGATACTGCAGTTTAGCAAATTACTATGCATCAGCTGATAATATATGAGTCTGTCTGTAATGGATTCCATGTGCTCTCTTTGCCTCTGGAAATACAGACATTTTACATAATCTTTCTTTCACTGAGGAGTATAGTAAGTAATTTTCTTTGCACTTGCTGCATACAGTCTGAAGTAATACCTGGTTAGGTATTGCAATTTAGCTGATGTGCCAAAATGTCTTATGCTATAGTAATATCTGTGACTGTCCAAGGAATCAGTGTAAAATAGTGTAGCTTCACTGGTTTCATGGTTTCACTGTAGATAAGCAAATTTATTCTTGAGGAAGCTCTGTCTCCATTTTGACAGCTTATGGTCAATTGTCTCCATTTTGGTTGCCTCCATCCTCTCAGAAATGTGGTGCAATTTCCTCACTCACCCGGTGACACTTGTAATTTCTTATTGTTCCTGAACTCTTTTCATCAGTTTTCATGCATTTTATTCACATAGTCCGTTTTGGGGGGAGGCAGGAAGTTAGATGCAAGTTGCTGGGTGAAGAGCAGGTAGAGGAGAGAGGGTGTATGTGGATCTTGTGAGAATGTGCATCCAAGTTAGATGAGAGCTCAGATGACTGCATGTATGGTGGGAGAAGGAGGGGGACTCATCTGACAGGTGTCTAGCACAAGGTGTGTTTCCTAAGCTGCTATTCATTTGATTCCTATACTCCAACCTCTTTTGGCACAAATCCATGTGTAGAAACACATAACCTCCAAAAAGTACACGACTTTGTCCCAGGGATTTTCTGAGAATGTCTGACCTTATTGAACAAAATTAAGTCTGCTAAGAACATTTTTAAGGACTGATAGGGCCCTTTTTAACTTTTCATATGTGAAGGCTGGTAGTTTCCCGATAGTAATCTTCAGGAAAAGACACAGTGTTAGTAGATGAAGGAACAAAGCAATGTAATCATGTGATTTTTCTTTGTTGTCTTTTAAATCACATATCTGTGTAGGCATCTGCATGTTTTTGAATGCCGTATAATTCCATTCCATTTGTCGGACACCTACAAGGTATCTAGCTGCAAGTGAAACCAAAATGTACTACAGAACTCTGAAGACAAATTATATGATAACACTTCAGAGTTATAATATTTATATAATTCAGGATGCTTAAAAACACAGTGGTGTTGGTCTGTTTTGATGTTGATTTATGAAAAACACAGGCAAAATAACTCCCACTAACGGTAGCTGACGAGAAATTAGATTGTGTAGTGTGGAGTGAACTTTGATCCAACTTCTAAAGATTTATTTGTTTAAACCATGTGTTATTAACACATATATACAGAGCATTCAAAAGATTTAATAATTAACAGAATTTTATTATTGTAGCACCAGTTTTCCAAGTTGTTAATACCTTTTGTGTTGGATTCCGATTTAGAATGGACTCTTTAGAAGTACAGTCTCTGAACAAAGTAATTAATTGCTTTTAGTGTACACTTTTCTTTTTACTAGGAAATTATTTGGTAGGTTTCACCCCATATGAAAGCTGTACTATGTATATAAATCACAATGATAACCTGCGTGTAACAACAATAATTGTAGCTTAATTACTGCTTATTGAAACTTAAATTGTCAAGTATTCTGGTGATTAAGGGTATATTTAATTCCATAATTAATGGTCTTCTAAGTGCCGCTGCTTAACATCTGCTGTTGACTTTAGGGTATGTCTACGTTGCAGTCCAGTGGCTGATTACAGTACAATTGCAGTAACATAGGTTCAAGCTGCCAAACACCTTTTGAGGGTCAAAGATAATCAGCACAGCTTGTTCTTTTCTGCTGTGCCTCCTGGTCTCTGAGCTATTTGTTTCGAAGTAGCTGGAATATTTCTACAGGAGCTAGTCTGATTTCTGTATTATAATATCCCGTTAGGAGCATTGCCCTGAGGGAGCATTGGCTTCCTCTTTATATAATTGGTCACAGGAGAAATTGTTTGCTTTACTGAGCTATTGTCTCCTTGGTGCATCTTAAGCAAGAGCAGACGGCCTGCAAACAAAACAAGGCTTCGCATAATTACTAAGACCTTCACCCTCCTCCTTACTTGAACAGAATTAGGATGTACACAGAAAAAGAGGATTAAATGCTATGTAGATTTCTATGGGTAATGGTGAGCTTGTTTTTAGATTCTTGGGCAGCAGTGTCAGTAGGTTGAGACGCATTGAGATAGAAGTAAGTCCTGAAAAGGCTGTTCCTCTAGTGAGGAGAGGGTGGGAAGGTTTTTTGGGGTTTGTTTTTATTTTCTTTAAAGTTTTGAATATTTTTTCCTCATTTGGATCTTGTAGCAGGAGGAAAAACTGTTGATTTCAGGGTTCTTTTCTTGTTTTGTCTGTTTGCGGCTGGGGGGGAGTTAATATTTTCTTTCTTTTTCCCTAGGTTAGTTAATGATTCTCAGACCAATTAGTAGGATTTAAAAAATCCTTCTAAAAAATTAAATATATTTTATATTTTTGAAGCATTGTGGTTTTGGAACTTTACAATATGCGAAATGCCACTACTGGGATGAGTCTGGTGAGTGGCTTGTGTTTCCAGCTCCTAACCCTGTGAGCAAGCAGTTTGGCACAGTGCTGTTGCAAGTTACACACTGTCCCCCTATCAGGTTTTATGTTTTGAATTATTTGCTTTGTACTTTGCTGGGAGTCAGACACAGCAGCAGTGAGCCGAAACAAATCTTGATGAAATAAAACAACAAACACTGCAGTTTTAAAATCCAGAAATGGGACTGAAAGGATTAAAAATAGTTTCCAGTGGAGTTACACTACTCTGTATGCCACTGCACCTTCTTTAAACATAAATTCCTATGAAGCTAGAATGAGCAAATGGGATAAGAGCCTGGCAGTAATTCCTGATCTTTTTTAGTAAGGACACAAAGGAGTTACATGGTATCACTTCACACTGTGATGAGATTTACCCTTTACCATTCTGACACTTTCCCCTGTAAATTAGGAGTTTAGGGAATAAGAAGCAGTAGATCCAACCTACCTTTCCAAATCCGGACTTGAACTTTCATTTTTTCCATAACCTGCTTTGTGCATGTTTTGCTTGGAGTTTGGTTCACGCAATGGACTTAGGTCATCAGCTAGGACAGAGAATTAAGCTTCTTATGCGGTAAAGGTCAGGCTCACGTTCTCGTGTGTTGCATTCAGCTGCACACATACGGTTCCTGAACTGCGCTTTGAACTCAAAAGAAACTTTGAAATGCATATTATATTTTGAATCACAACCCTGTGTCAGGCATCTTAAGTAGCTCGTCTTCATTGAGTTGGGTGATTTGGGAATAGTTATTTTGAGAAAGATGTGCCAGGGCAGACCGCATACCTAAATATAAAAACCCCAGCAGTCTAAAAATGCCCAAGAGTAAGCAGGCGTGCGCATTTTGTCATATACACAAGGCTCTGTCATTTTCTCCCGTCCTTTGTTCCTAAACCGAGAAAGCTTCTGGGCCCTCAGGAGATATAGGTAAGACAACAACTGGTTTAAAAACAAAAGCAGAAGAGTAAGATTTAATAAGCCTTAATGTCAGCTCAGTTTTCACTGTTGTTTACCTGTAAGAGGTTTCTTTGGAGTCTCAGGTTGGCAGCAACCACCAAAATGTTGTTTAATGTGCTTGAGTGCAAATGTGAGTGCCAAATGGTAGTTGTGTAGGAGTGAGAAGTGGGGAGGGAAACAACATAAAATGAATTCCTAGCCAGGGAGGCCTAATCACATTTTAGGCAGCCTAAGTCAGTAAGCTGTGATGGGTTTCTGAAGGGCTTGGGAAGGACCAGGTCAGGAACCACCCTTCACATGGCTTTGAGGAGTTGCTATGATCGCGCCCCAGTGATAAAACGGGTAGTCCTAGGACAAGTCAAAAAGGCGGAGAAGAACTCAACCCACATGGGCACAAGACATTGCCAATTTTCTGGACGGAGACCGTTCCCAGCGCCGTGTAAAATACAGTCAAAGAGAGGCACTATGCGCGGTAAGGCACGGCAGGCGGGGAGGAGAGCGCAGTGTGTGCTGTGGGCAGC
The DNA here is from genome assembly GCA_013389905.1 of Sula dactylatra. Taxonomy (NCBI): domain Eukaryota; kingdom Metazoa; phylum Chordata; class Aves; order Suliformes; family Sulidae; genus Sula; species Sula dactylatra. The sequence goes on along the minus strand of WEKW01017889.1, from coordinate 5,615 downwards.
CTGTGATACATCGCTGCCCGCTTCCTGGGGGTGCAGTGGAGCAGGACTGCAGCCTGATGTTAAGTAGCTTTCTTAATACTCCTTTCTCTTTCTTGTTTTTGTAAAGTGCTATTTTTAAGTCATGTGAAGTAGAGTGTGTTTATATTAGGTACAATCCACCTTTCCACGAAAAGTGTTGTAATTTTGCAACAACAAAGGCAGGAATTTACGGAGTGAGGTTGTATGGCAACAAAACCTGTTTATTTCTATTGTTCTTTGTAACAGACAAGTTATCTCGAGTAGCACATTTTCAGCAGTAAGCATTTGTGTTGGTGAGCAGACCCCCTTTCTTTGTTCATATGTAGAAAGGGGAAGTGGCAGGAATGAAAAGCTAATTTTGCTCTTCACTGAAGCAGGGAGGATCAGGGACAGTGCAGTGCTAAGCCGCGTCCCTGGTTCCTGTTTGGCAGGCCTGCGAGGGGGAGAATGGTGTAAAACAGCTCTCAGGCCAACATTCGGCAGAGTTTTTCCAGAGCAAATGAATTCAGTGTTTTAACCGGTTGTTTCCGGACTGATAAGGTGGCGGAATAATAGGCAAAAAGTCCAAGGGCTGCCCAGTCTGACATTGCTAGCGTTGTCTCTGTTTTGACTGGGGTCTTTTATATTGGCTGCGGGTGTTGCATCAGCCGTGAGGAAAGGCAGGGTTTGGAGGCGGGAGTAAAAATGTTAACTTTTACAAGACAAGCAACTTTTCAAATGTGAAATGGTGGAAAAAACTGGATGCAAAATGAGTTTCTGGGTTTCATTTCTAGTGAAATTACTGGGAAAACTGATCCAGATTTGTGAATAGTCTTGGCATCCGCACTATAAGCTTTTCAGTGAATAAATGAGCTACCAGAAGTGTTTCTAGGTCCATTCCTGAGCACCCTCTTAGTGTGCAGCACACTTACTAGGACTTTCAGAAACGTGTCATGCATAGGATCAAATTCTTTTTTTTAGTGTAAAAAGGGAAGATGCTTACTTAAGCAGATATTTTAGTCCATAATCTTCATTTATTAATTTAAAATAAACAAAATACTGGATTTGAATACAGCAGTTGATAGTATTTCACAGCCTGTGAACAGAATGGGAATTATATTACAGTACTTGGAATTCCAAGTGTCATGTTCTTTTATATATGAAGCAAAAGACTCATCAGAGATGTGTCTTTGATGATGGTATGTCACTACTGGCTGTAGCGTCTCTTTCCATTTACTAAAAATTGCGTATTTTATGTCAGAAGAGACCAAAATTTACGAACATTAAAGCTGATATCAGCTTGGCTATTGCTTTTAATGGAAACATGATTAAACTGACAATATTTCAATTTGTATTCCATTTCTTTGGAACATGCCTTTGTTAATGACAATAATTGTAATTTAATAGTATGTCCAGCTGGCAGTTGCTTGATACATTGCCTGGCTTATTTGTGGTAATGACATTTTTGGTATGTTGTCTAGAGATACAGCAGGATATTTTAGATCACTCATTGAGTCTTTTTGTGTTGTTATAGGCAGGTCCAATTCAGTTATTTCAAGGTTATAGTTTCTGCCTGTGAACTGAAGGAATGGGTTTGTAGGTAGAATCGACGAGCTTTTTTTATCTGCAAGTATATTGCAATAATGAAGTTCTTGAAACCTCTCTGAGAGCCTGCAGCTAAGCTCCCCAGTTATGAACTGTAGAATTATTTTTAGATCTTCCATTCAGGTATTGCGTATGTTTTCTGGAGCTTAGGTATTTGGTTTTGCTGGAAGTCAGGTAATTCCTTGGAAAAGGCAGTTTTATGCAACATTTTTAAAAACTATTTAAGTCCCCATTATCTGGCAGTAATATTTTTAGCAGAAAACTTCTGACTGGTTTGGCTGGCTGCTTCAGAGGTGTGCACGTGCCAGTTTCTCACCGGGTTTTCTAGAATTTAAAATATCTAAAAATGAAGAACCTGAAAAAACCTCCTCTGCTCTGCAGTGATGGGATCATGGATCAGGTAGACCTTTCAGATGGCTTTGTGCAGATCTTCTCCTTATACTGAGTGCTCCAAAAGAAAGGGAGGAGTTTTTTGGTGTGTGGGTTTTTTTTTTTTTTAAATAAGCTATATTTCAATAAAAAAAGGGAAAGTTAACTGTTCTTTTTCTTTTTCACAGAGAAACCTCAAAGCCACTAGGGAGTACAGAAGAGAAATCAGTAACTGTCCCTAGCCCTCTGTGTTTTTACAGGCAGGTCTTTGACTCCACACATAGATACAGTTAACTCAGTGACTTTCTTAGTGGTAGCATATTTCCCGGCGAAACTTCTCCACCATTTCTGAGACCTGCTGTCCGCTCCCTGTTCTTCACCGCCGTGTTGTAACATCCCTGTGTTAACTGCAGGTTCCTGGGGCTATGCCACTGTTCTCATGCCCTATAGTCCTGGTAGCTCTTCAAGAAATGGAGCAATCTCCTCCTCCTTCTTCCAACAGCACCAGCATAACCATTTTTTTCAGAGAGCATAACACAAACTAAGAACATACAACTGTTTGTCACATTTGTTAATGGAGAGAAATGGTTGTGTTTTCAAAGTTCAGCAAGTGAAAACAGGAGCTGCATTCTGGGTCTTGCATTTCTGTCAAAACTTAGGGTTACTTTGTGCCTGTCACCTATCTCTATTTCCATTTCAGGATGTTAAGATGAGGGTAAGAATGATCATGGTTGGCAAAGCTCTTTCAGGTCTATGAATGCAAGTTATTCTTTAAGAGCTTCTGCTTTTTTCTTCTTTAAGAACTTCTGCTTCCCAAGATAGTTCCTAAGACCTGTTCCACCAGGAGATTTTCTTCTTTGTAGGAAAGAGATGCTTTGAAATTTTGAATGGTCTGGCTCTGGATGCTCTACTGAATGCTGGGAGCCGAATCCACACCCTGTCTACTCTGTTGCTGTGGATCAGCAATATCAACTTCTAGCACCATCAGAATGCCATCAGGCATTTTAGAAGGCAACTAGGCTGGGGCTTGTGACTGAGCAATCATTTTCTTGCAGAATTCGTTTCTGCAAAATTTATTTGGTGGCTTTTGGGCTTTTCTTGTTGCTGTCTTGTGTTTTTTCGTTGCTTCCTGGTTGACCTGGGGGCAACATTGGCACTATAGGTTGAAATTTTTGTGTGGATGGGAGACAGAACTAGAATGAAAAGTAGTTTTTTCCTTGTCAGCCATATGGAGTTAAAGTCATATTTATGGCAATTTCACTCCAGTGAGATTGAGGCGGGGGGAAATGGACAGAGTTTAGGAAGGTATCTGGGAGAGAACAACAGGATTGGTGTCCACAGATGGGACAGTGAGAAAGATGAGAGAAGGCAGAGGCAAGAAGTGGTGAAGAATTTGCTCACCTCAAGGTTTGTTTTAAAATCAGAATCAGTACTCTGCCAGTGTTTATTCAGCACCAGGAAACTGTGATATAATATTGCGGGGCTGTATGTTATCCTTGTGGCATGTTTGCATTCTGTATCATTCTCCTTCTGCTAAAATAATTGCAGTAAAGGATATGGTACGTAGTGTACTTCTGCATCTGTTCCAAGGTCAACTACAGCATATATGTGAAAAATAGTTTCTAAACTTTGTCTTCCTCAGTGTACTTCTGAGAGTAGTTACAAGAGGCAGTTAGAGTTAACTTTCTAAGCAAAAGGGAAGTATTAAAAAAAAACCCGAACCAAAACATCTCAACCTGGGTTTGAGCATGAACTTCTCAAGCATTGATTTGGAAATGTACCCGCTAATGTTACTGGCATATTTTCTTCTACTCCACATAAACATTCTTGGGATGTTTGAAGCTAAGGCTGCCAAAGTTTGAAGAGGTTTACTTTTGAGTGTACTTAATTCAAACGACAGGAGCGGTCCATTTATTTTATGACCTATTTATAGCCGTTAAACAAACCGTGGCAAATGGATCTGCTTTACTTAATTCACTACATTTGGTGGAAGACTAAGGGCATGGAAAATACATTCATAAAAATAGGTATGCTTGTGTCTGATACCATGCAAATCTCTGTATACTACAGAACTGTCATTTTAAAAATAAAAATAGGAGTTTATTCTGCAAGACAAAGTATTGAATATAAAACGATGATTAAGCAACTACTTTGGCAGACCAAGTATTGGTGGGATTTGGTTATTCCTCATTGTGACCTATATATGATCACACTTGTAAATCTCCAAAACCAGTATAAACATGAAAAAATGTGATTTATGTTCTGGTTCATTTTAATGATAAAAACAACACTTTTTGAGTTTTTTTATTGTATTTTGTTTTCAAGGTGTTCTCAACATGTTAAAAGAGTTGATTTATTTTTCCATAGCGCAGTATTTTTATATTCCCTGTGTTACAAAGCTGCTAACTGAAATTCTCTCTTCACTTCTCAGGTTGTGTTTGAAGTAGTCACTTCAGGTCACCCAGGATATGTGGCTATTGATGAAGTGAAAGTTTTAGGACATCCATGTAGTAAGTACCTATCTGCTATTTTAAAGGCAGCCCTCTAAAATGAATGTGCCACTATGCTTCAATAAATGTAGAGCAAAAGATATGGAAAATGTCAGAAAACAATGTCACTGCTATAAATATAGGTTGAGTATATACAAAATATTGCTAGCATTTGAGCACTCACACCTTATTGACTTTAAAGACATCTCTTATATGAACCTTGTGTACAGTGTAAGCCCCACAGCCTAACTGGGCTGTCTAACGACTCCTTCAGAATGAAAGTCATCAAGATTTGTTGACCAGTTTTCTATTGCCATCAAAAATTCAGTGCAGCCACAAGCTGAGGCATCAGTGAGAGCAGATGAAAAATGCAAGAGCTGAATATATGTGTGGTTATTTTTTCCAAGGCTTAGAAGGAAGAAAAGTCAGAGGCTTTGCTAAGCAAGGTTACTCAGGGTACTTCCCCAGGTATTGTACATTGGGTTCATGGCTCCATCTCTGCATTGTTTTACTTGCTTGTGTTTCAGATGTTTCCTCATCCCATTATTAAGGATGTATAATAATCTATCCTAAGTTCTTTCAAAATTGCTGTCAAAAGAAAACCTTGTAAATTAAAGCTTTATTATTGTAATCCAGATGTAATTGAACACACTACTTAAATAAACCATCATTTCACATATTTGCTATTTGTTAAATAAAGGCGTATTAATATCATACGTGAAATTTTACATGGTAATCTTATTGACCAAATGCCCGAGTGGGGAAAACGACACCAACTTCTGTGTAATTGTTCACCTTCTTCTTATACCATATTGTACTTGTATGCATTTTTTGTGGCTTGTAAGCAAGAGCTGCGGTTTAAAACAAAAAGTGGTTTCTCGGTTAGTCCCAGAGCACCTCATAAAAATTATTTTAGTGTTCGTGGCAAGAAGACACAGGCATTTCTTCAAATACAGAGAATGTTATGCAGAATCGGCAGCTGTTATTTCTGAATCACTTAGTTCTAATAAACACAGCAGGCTTTCATGTTGTTAGGCAGTATTTGTACTTCTGCATTTTGAATTTATATCTTTGGTTCAGGTAGGATAAGTCTAAAGAGCAGTTCATCAGCTTAATAATTTTTCTTAGACAGATTTTGAGAGGATTGATCTGTAC
>WEKW01017885.1:1628-38230 GCA_013389905.1 Sula dactylatra | reverse complement strand
TACTACCTTGTCTCTCTTTCTTAGTAAAAGATGGGAGCATGGTAATAGAAATCATTGTATACAGAGTTGTTAGAATTAATTTGTTTAGCATTTGACTAAAATGCTATGAAATTTCATAGGTAAGCAAGACCTGGCTTATGTGTCTCATGTAAAGCATCAGGTTGGGATTGTGAGCCCAGACACTGACAAAACTCTGCATTGGAGGCAATGTTTGTGCGTGCACAAAGTTCCAAAGAAACAAGCGGAATATTTTTGTGGATAATGGAATTTTTGTGGATAATTGCCTATGGAAAACAGCCAGCAGGAAAAAAATGGTAGGTCTAAGAAATAAAAAGTGGCCCAATTTTTTGCCCTTCAGTGAGAGTTACACTCAGAGGCATATGTTTCATTTCTGAAACTTGAAATCAAAGCCACAAGTCCAGAGCTGCTTTTGAAAGTTTATTCTAGCCTAAACTTTGCCTTTTATTTATTTTTCACTTTGAACACATAATTCAACAATAAGTCCTTAAATATGTGAAGATAGCTCAGATTTTGAAAAATCAGCAAGGAGCAGGATTTATTGTGCCATTTCATTCTGGCAATTGCTATTCTTGCTTCTTATCCTGTCAAAAAAGGCAATGACAAAGGGTCATCAGTTCAAAGAAGATCATGACTTTTTTTTACATTCAGATTTACATGGCAGCTCTTATTCTACAGTATTTGCAAGCACTAGACACAGACACACATAGACACACAAACTTTTACTGCATCATCTTTCATTGTCAGGATTCTTATGGTCAGAGAGAAGACAAGGCAATATTTTATACAGACACAGGGAGAAACTCAGAGGAAAATGGTAAATAGTTGGGTATCCAAAACAACCAGCTCAGCTACAGTTGACTTGGCCTTACATACTAGCAAAAGAGTTTAACAGAGTAAAACATCTGCATGAGTTTCTTCAAAACACATGCCTATAAAACTGCCTGTGTTTGCTTTGCATATTTGCTTTGATCTAAGACAAGAAGATAAAAAGAAAGGGAAATTTTTGTGTTCATTCAGACCAGTTCAGGTTTTCATACAAAACTGTCACTGACTGAAGTGGGAGTTTGCATTAAAATGTATTTTAATGTAGTTTTCTTTTAATGATGAATTATTTCTCTTTTGTTTTTCCAGAATGCAGCAGTGAAGGGAGGTGCTGTAAAAGCCATAACTCTTTGTATAGCAAGGACATTATTACCTTATATACTCTATCATACAATTGCAGCTTATGACACAAACTTTCTTTAGACAGGTACTATATGCACCTGAACAACTCTAGGTCCTGGCATATGAGGGAGAAATGTAGCACATGCCAACTACCAGGCATAAATGTTTTTTTTTTTTATCCCAGACTGAAACAACTTGGTTGTAAGATGCACAAAACAATGAAAAAACTTCTTTATTATGTGAGAAGTGCTCAGTATTTAGCTGACCTTCAAGGCTGCCAAAAACGCTTCAGTCAGGATCTGCTTGTCTTCTCACCAACAGACCAGTTGTATGGCCCCGCTGCTTTGGAAATGCAGCCCAAACTTCAGAGATTCCTCTGGAAGAAAAAACAACGATAATATACTGCTATGAGACAAAGGCAAACTTCCACTCATCAGCACTGACCACTTAACCAGACACCGGAAAGCATTAAATATTTACACATCCACCACATTCCCTACTGCATTCCAAGGTTAAAATGATGTGACTTTTTTTACTGCTTTAGTTTATAGATAGTATAAAACTTAGTATTGCAGTACACTAATTCATAAAAAGCCTCTCCTTTCTTTAGCAAAAAGAGAAAAATAAGTGCTGTGTGCTATGTCAGCTGAAAAAAGTTTTGTTCAGGCAGTTGCAGTTTTTACTAATGCAGATACAGTGAACATAATAAAACCTTATAAAAATTCAAATTCCAATGCTCTCTGAGGCATTGCAGTCCATTTGTTATTTCCCTTTTAATCCATAATTTCTTTAACTCCAATCTCTTCTTTCTCTCTCAAATCAGAAGACTTCCTCCTGCAATGGATCTATAATTATATTGCAGCTTAGTATAGTGCAGTATAGTTATCTATAAAATGTATATAAGGTATTCATTAAAACATATTTATTAATATACAATAGTATTTATAATATGTTATATTATATTATAGATTAGATTAGATTAGATTAGATTTTGTTTATTATCAATGGAAACTTTCAATTCAAAGGTTCTTCTCTTTCTGAAGGCACTGAGGTGTCACAGGAGTGCCAGGCACCAACACCAAGGGATGAGGGCATGTGAAGGGAGCGTAAATCCCTGGGTCCACCCTCCTAGTAGCTGTAAGGGCAACACAAGAGAAGTATTAAGAGGTGTCTCAAATTCTGTGGAATCCATCTGTCCTTGTGCAGATGTGAGAGGTATAAAGACCTCTGGGCAGAAAAAAGATGAGCTGCAATGGGTAGATAAAGGCTTGGCCAAAACACAGTACAGTGAAAAGGAGAGCAAAGGAGCAGGAGTGATGCTGTTGAATTCTGCTTTGAGGAGCTGGTGCAGAGCCTCCTTTTATCCAAGTAGGAGCAGCAATAAGAGCAAAATCACTGATGCTTGGCCAGGAATATGATTTTTTCTTGGTCAAGGCAGCATGCATATCAGAGAAGGCAGCTGCCTGCTCAGACCAGCATACCAGTGTTCAGTTAAAAGATGCCATGCAAGCACAGGCATGGCATGGCATGGTCAGAAGGTCATCTCAGAGAGCCACTGCTCCTAGCAGGGATTGGCTGGGCATCTCTTCATAGCCACAACAGGCAGAGCCACAGTGTGGGTAGCACCATGCCCATGGAATTTTGGGATTGTTCCCAGTGAAATGGATGCTCATTTCAGTCAGGGCCTAGAGATGGATTTAAATTCTTCCACCTGGATTTGTAATAAGGCACCATTTAATTTTTCTACTGCATATGCTTGGCCCCCAAAGTAGGAGCACTGACTCCATTTCTCCGTAGGCCACTATCTCTTGGAGTAAACCCTTACCATTTCTGGTATTTCCTAGATTTTAAAGCCAGACTCTAATAACCTAATATGACATTTTATATAACACACACATAGTTTATCCCTGAATTAATGACTGTCTGAAATATCAGTGTACATCGTAAAATAGCATCCAGTCTTGTTTAAGAAAGTCCCCAGCATGAAAGAAGTTTCTCTTCATGTAAATAGCATTGGAAATTACTTTTTCTGGACTGCATTTCTAGTCTAAATTTGTTTAGACTACTAACTTATACATACACGTATACTAACTTATATAACTTATACTATATACTTACAGAACTTCTAAAGTACTGAAATATTGAATCTCTTTCTGCTACTCTAAAGAGTTCCCTGTTGTCATACTTCTCTATGTAGAGCCTCACAGACAAAACTTGCCCACCACCTTCTCTTTGTTGAGCTAAAGAGACTGAGGTCCCTGAGTATAGGATTGTTTTCCAGTACATCTTTGGTGTTGCCACCAAGGACTTGAGAAGGGTTGAATGTAGAAACGAGTGGGCCAGAAAAACAACCTTAATGATAGCAGCAGAATTGTGTTTGCAGAAGGTTAGATTACCTTTTGCTGCATGAAGGGAGGTTTACTGTGCTAATATAACAAACAGTTTTATCATCATAGCAGTATCCGCACTAGGAGTGCTTTGCAGTATGTAATGCAGAGGTGCCTCACTTGAAAGCACTGAGAAACCTGTGACCCTACGGAAAGAGCATGGTCATATGGTCGTGGGCCACGGTCTCTCTCTTTAGCATCACCATTTTTCTTCCGAATGACCTTGAATAATGCACTTCATCCCTTTTTTACATTTTTATCAAAGAACTCTTTTTTAAAGAGTTCACTGCATATATGGCTTTGCTTCATGCAATATCCTTGGTCTCTGTGAAACTCCAACGCCTCAATACTCCTGATTGTAACTAGCAAACTAAAAATGACCACTGTGGAATACAGCACCTTGAAAGGAGCTTTGAGGTACCTGCATTGCTGTGCAGAAATCACCTCTACTTTACATCTGGGAGTAAAGACTGAGTGTGATTGACTTTATCTCCTTGGTAGCAATCAGGCTATACCTAAGCAATAGCATACAACAACTGATATAAGATGATGTGGATATTTAGAGGGTGTTCAGCCTGTGGAAATAATAGTTGTGGATAATTTTTTTTTAGTTTTCTAGATGCAGGATCTCTTCAAGTAACATTGTGTCATGCCTGATTTGGAAGAGTGTACAAAAAGTTCAACTTTCTGCAATATTCCTCTTTAAGAAAAATAGCTCATTAACGTGTCATTGTTTCCCAGGAGAATTTTGTGGAAACTCAGTTCACAGAATTGCTCCTGAATGCACTCAAATCTCTCTGACCTACAAGGCTTTCAGAATTGGTCATCATTCATGGACAATTCTGTGAGTAGCTTTCAATTTCTTTGACTGAATTTAAGAGGTGAAAAAAGCATAGAAACTGTCCTTCTAGTGAAAGATGACAGATCTTTAAGCCAACCTGCAAGTTTAGATGAGCTCTAAAATGGTTACATTTTTTAAAGTACTGAAGAAAAATCCAGTTTGTTCCACTTGTACATTGTGGCATAAAAAAAAGAGAATAGCTTAATTCATTGTTCTTTTTATATTTCGGCATTTTTCCACAGCAGGTAGATTCATATCAGTGAGCATCTTCGGTGTTCGTCTGTGAAATTAATATCATATGAAAGAGGCAGTGACAGGGGAGAAATGTACCTTTCCAGAGGAAGCATTTCCAGGGACCGGTTTACTGCTTTTGCTGATTCAGTGCTAGCCTTGAAACCTAGGTGACTTGTTGCTCCTTGTGTGGCAGCTGGGCTCTGACATCAGAGCCTGGCTGAGAAGCCAGTTCATCAGGAGAGGATGTGGATCAAAAGGTCAGATCTGACGATGAAAAGCTACAGCTAAATAGCCTGTGGTTAGGTAGTTGCGAATTATGTGAATCAATTCCTCAGTAACTAATGAATTACTGATAATCTCATCCACCCTTTTAACTCTAGGTTCTTGCAGTCACTAGGCTAGTATAAATCTGTAACACTAGAGGTCCTAAAATGAAGAGCTAGTGTGGAGGATGGAGCAAGTCTATACACAAAGTCATGTGCTACTAAATCTGTCCCTGCACTGTTGAAGCATCACGCGTGCATGCCATACCAGCTTGGCAAAAGAACTGAAAAGCTAATTTTAATAGAAGAAACACATGAAATATGATAAAGGCATAGAAGGTTTTATGAACATGTTATAAATATTGGAACAGTGGAATGTCTTCTACATGTACTCTACATGCTTTTTTTTAAACTCCATCTAAAGTGTAGGTAGAATTAAACAAACAAACAAACAAAAGGCATCCCAGAGCAGAAATGAAATACATGGGAAATATTTTGACCAGCGAAGTAACAACTGTTTATGTTATTCGCATGCTTCAATACCTCATTTGCCTTAAAAATAAGTTAGAACCCAGCTGATATAATTGAGAGTCCAGTGCAAAGAGAAATGTTTCAGACCTGGGAACATAATCCAAAAAGCAGGATACTTCTGAGGCTTCATAATGGATTCCTAATAATATCTTAGGAATCCAAAGATAATAAAATCTAATAAAATCTAAGCAACTGGAAAAATATTCAGTTGTTAAATTTACTTGAAGATTCCAGTTACATTCCTTTGATTATAATCTGTTTGCAGTTTTGCAGGTAAAAGCCTGACCATAAATCTTGCTTAATAAAGCTGGTTTATTTTATTGTTGGGCTTGTCCTGTACAGGACTGAAGGTTAGTGGGTGTGAGGATGAAAATGTGCAAACTAGGTCATAGAGGGAGTGAATCTGAATAATATAAGGAGTAATACCTATGCTACAGCACACTAGAGCCTGCCATACCTTGGTGTGAAATTCCCTCTCGCTGATAAAGGCTAAAGCACCTCTTCCTAAAGGAGCAGGCAGAAAAACAAATCAACCACCCAAAACCTGTCCTGTTCTTAGTAGACCTCCACAGGGTTCAAATAGTCAAAAAAGAGATTCTTCAAAACTGGGACCAGATTGTCATCCATAAACCTGTAGTTGTATGTCATTTTCAACTAGTAGGTTATATAAACTCTTTGACTTTGCCTTTACTCCAACAGAAAAGTGAAGCAAAGAAACCCATTTAAACCCATGGTACAGCCACATGTACAATGGCTGGCACATAACCAGGAGCTGGGGGCTGGGTACTGGATGGTGTTAGCACCTGGATCAGCATGCAGTTGATGCTAAGACTTGAGTAAACTAGGTTCAGGAGCCCTGACTTTAAAGCAAAGGGCATCACCCACCCTCCACAAGGCTTCCCACAAGTAAGATAAGAAAGATGATTCCCAAGGAAGCCACAAAAGGAAGGCAAGAGAGTGACTTTGTGAAATGTGACCAGAGTTTCTGCCAAGCAGGGGACATCATAAAATAATACAGCCAAAAAAAAAAAAAAAAAAAAAAAAAAAAAAGAGGTCCATAACCTTCCACATCTTCCACATCCATAAAGAACAAATACTTGAAGAACTCTGCCTTGTTCCCTTACAGGGAAAACAATTTCCCTACAGGGAAAAACAGGTGTCCCCCCTTAGCCATCTCAGATTTACTTTTCTCTCCCCAGAGATTAAATAGCTCTCTATGCCTATGTGCTGCCATTTAAGACAGCATGTTATACAGGATAATATTATGGATATATCTTTAGTGAACCTAAAAACTAAGAAAGCCGATTTCCCTACTGGAAAAGATTAATTGTCTGAGACATCTTTAAAGATACATTTTTAAGGCCTACTTTTTTCTTTCATTTCCTGGAATGTTGGGTTCATTAAATTTCAGAGATGACACATACTGTACCTTACTGTGACTATAAAAATAAAGAAGCTATTCATAGCTACTGCACAGACATAACGTACTGCACCAGTGTCTATCATGAGCAACTCCTGGGTCTTTTTCAGACTGATTTTCTCTTTTGTTGATCATACTGCTTCATGAAGTCTTTTCTCCATTAAAATAAAAAATAATCCAAACTGTTATGCGCTTTAAGTTTGAGTGACAGCCCAGGTACTGGATCAAATTAAAGGTGCAAATAGCTTGATGTGAAACAGACAGTAATGGATGATTAAGAAATTACTTTAAAAATGGAGAATGAAATTACTGGAGATTTGTTGACTTCCTAAGCCAGAGCCTACTTCTGGACCATCTTTAATAGTTCCTGCTGGACTCATCCTTCGGGAAGATGCCTGTACTTTTAAAAGCCTATTTATACCCCTTATCTCCACAGCAAACTGTGGCAATGAGTTTCACATTTAGTTTTGTGACTGGGAGGGGTGAGGAGGGCAGTTTCTTCTGGCTTGTTTAGTCTGTTGCCTAATAATTTTGCTGGTAGCTTCCCAGTTCTTGTCTTATAAGAAGAAGCAATAAACCTTCTTTACCCTATTGCTGAAGGGTCCCAGGCTGGTTACTTTATCTACAGAATAAGATGCTTCATGTATATCTGTAGACAGACATAGGTGTAGGGAGCATATTTGCAGTGGTTTCTGCAAATCTTCTGATTTCTGAAATTATTCTGCTCAATGTTTCTGCTATGGCATGAAAATTACACTTAATCCTTTATTAATGTTTAATTTTCTTCTCACTGGGCTCGAACTATTACTGTTACTACTGCTACTGCTACTACTGTTGCTATTAGTTTTATCATTAGCATTTTTTCAGGTGCTGTGCTCATTAGTGTTCTCATCTGGGCAGGGGGAAAACCTTAGCATGCAGGACATTTTGATGGTACCTACAAGAGGTTTGATACATAGCCCCTCAGACAGCACAGCCTGCATAAAATGCAGTGTTACAAAAGACTAGCAACTAAGTATCATGGGAGAAGAAGAAGGACCAGGGGTTTTCTGGGTGGAAGCTTTCCTCCCTGTACTCCAAAGGGTCCCAGGCTGAAACACTGTTATCCTGGTATAGGTGTTTCAGATACTACTTGGCTTTTCTGTTTTGCTATTCCTATGATATACCTCTTACTTTATTATTTAGTAAGTAGATTGCCTAGGAGAACTTTGAAAATCCTCCCTGAAACTTTTAAAATATTTGTGGACATCTTGAAGTCTTTTCTACTTGGGATTATCCGCCTCTTTTTTGATGTGCTTTGATTATTTTCATCCCTTCAGTTTCTGTTCTCCAGAGACCACGCTCTCCTTTGGCAAACTTTGCTCCTGTCTGAGGCCCTTTGACTGCATTCCATTTGTGCTGCAAAATCTCTGGAGAGGCTGAGAGCAGAAGAATGCCTTGCTCTTCTCTACACATCTCAAAACATTTAACAAAGAAAATCAGTACCATTTATTCCCTTTCTGTAGATAAGCAAAGTGAAATAGAGAAAGGGCAAATGACTAGTCTCACTCACCAAGGAAATCAATGGCATAGCCAATGCCAGATCTCATAGACTCAGACACTAGTTCTAGTTGCTGAGCCCGTGCTGGCTGGGGGAATGTAATCCTGAGTAGCAGCACAGCAATTGCAGACAACGGCTGTTGCGTTTTGGAAAGGGTTTTAGGATTCTGATGTTTGGCTTTCTTCCAAACTGGAACACATTTGAAAGTTCTCCAAGAAAAAAAAGAGGACTTTTTCCCTTCTGTTTTGAAATGTTTCATGTTAACAGAACTGAAGGGTTTTTGTTTTGATAAGGACTCTGAAAAGTTACCTTGTATTTGCAATACATTATAACCTCAAATAATAAAGGCAAGTGGAAGGGGGTAATTTAAAAATGAAAAACCCAAATGCATGGTTAATTTGGATGTCTTGACTGTTCTGCCTCCTTCAGAAAAACCTCCACTGAGAGATTTAAAAAAAATTTGGGCAAAATGAGCTGACATCATATGTTGCTTGGCTTCCAGTGGCACCATGTATTGGTTAGTGTATGATTCCACTGCGATTTATCACTTGGTCTTTACCTGTTGTACTTAGGTATGGAAAAATGTGTGATGTTACACAGCGGACAGATTTAATTACAGATTGTCTTTCCTGCTCTCCTAGCAAGCCACTTTGTCATGACCAGAAACAATAGAGCATTGCTTAATAGTACTGGACAAAGAGGGATTTCTCATTGCAGGCTCTATGAAATAGGAATGTGTGCGCTTTCCAGGGTGCAACATGCCAATAGCTGGCAATACAAGTTGTAGTTACAACTTTCTAACCTGATCCCATGGCCAAGTTAGACTGCTAACTTTCCAAAGTCATTCGCTATTCATCCACAGCCACCCCTCTGCAGTTGGGTAGCAATTCCTAGCTAAGCTGCTTTACTTTGTGCTCATTACAATTCTGAGTTTGTTTGATATCCACATGCTAACAAACCAATCTTTTTCACAATTCCTCTCTCAAATACAATTGAAGCTGAACTGAAGGAGTATGCTTTATCTGGTTAATTTAGCTGGAGAGATATTACATTTCATAATAAAGAATCCCTAAGGACATGTGATTTGGTTTAATTTTAACCTGGTGTTTATCATTGTGTATACTCCAAATTTCGTTAGTATCTATAAACGTAACAGCAGGTACTTGGACCTCACAAAGGTTTCTGGAGCCAGATCCAGGGAGAGACGCAGAGTAATGGAATGGCAGAAATCCAGGTTCTAAAATAAATTTAATCTGTCTACTGCTAATGAGAAACAAAACACCAGCTTCAGACTCTTCCAGAGGATGAAATCATCACTTGAATGTTTGATTGCATGAGGAATTTAAGTCCCTACAATTGCATTTGGAGTAAGTTACAACATTTGTGAATGACATGTATTGAAATGAAGGCACTTACAGTCTGCTCACATAGTTTTATTTGTATTACACTAGCAACCAGGAAGCCCGGTGGTATCAGAGGCCTGCCACATCAGTGGTGCACGGACAGTCCTTCCCCAACACAGTTGCTTTCAGAAAAATAATGTGAGAGGGGGGAAAAGTGATGAAACACTTGTATTTGGTGATGAAACAGATAGATTAAAAGTTACTGGCAAGCCAGGAGATAAAATAAGGACTCCTGGACCTCTGTGTAATAGATGCTGCTACTTCTTCAGCATGGTACAATATTTGCACTGAAAATCAGCCTATATTCTATAATTCGGACCCTTGTAAATGTCCCCTTCTCCTCTGCCCCAGTGGGGATACTGAGAGCAGCAAAAAAAGCAAGGATTAAGTTGCTTCTGTTTTGAGAAGTGGCATTGGAAGATCCCACTCGTTTCCTTTTGAGACTGAAATTATTAATGCAGCCTAAGTTTGTTTTGGATGAAATCTGGAAGGACAGCATTCCAGGAGCAAATAAACCTCACAGGGGAAAGACACCCTGACAGGTCATTTTGTCCATGAAAGGCATCAGCCTTACTGCAATGCTGAGTAACAAGGAGAGAAACATGCTAAAGAGCCTTAAAAGGAAAATTTAACATGTTTAAGAAGTATCAGTTTCTCTGGACTGGAAAGAATTGTTTGTGGAATTCATGTTATTTCCAGTGAGAAGAACAATTTTTAAGGGATTCAGGCTTAATAGTCAGGCCACAGAAGTTTATGTCTGCAATCTGTAGAAGGTACTATCACACAAAGGAAAATCCCAACAAAGCAGGAAGAAGATAAAGCAGCATCTGATATTTTATTTTACTATAAAATTATTTATTTATTATAAAATTATTTTACTATTTTATTACCAAAATAGCTGTTAATTGGAAAATTGCATTGTTATTATTATTATTAATATTAATATTATTATTCTAAATTAACACAATCAGGGAGCAATAAGGAAGGGGGAGTCTTCTGAAAAATGTCATACTGAACATCCCAGAAATAAGTGTACTTTACAAGGGGAAATAAGATTCCCCTTATACTTCCACATGTCAGGTCTGATTTGCTGAATTAAACAAAAAATAGTTTTAAACTATTTATGATGCTTCCATCTTTGACCAGATTTAGCCTCCCTTGGTTCAGGTACTGAACAGAATTGCCTAATTGAGGAGCCCAGCCCTTGGTCAGTAGAAGATGCTATGCATCTTTAGAAGTTTATTCAGCCATGAAGATGTCAGCTATCCTAGGGAATTTCCCATTTCTTGATAGACAATCTCTGATTGAATTTAGGAAGACACTAAAGCATCCACAATCCCAGCTCATCTTAGTCTCTGAATTTAGGAAAGGTGGAGTCTCTTACTTCACTTACTAGTGAATGTGAGAAATGTCTTCTCCAGACATAAATTTGTCTAAACTTTCTTAACGTCTCTTACACTCAAACCCACTGAGAGTCTCAGGCCCTTAGATGAGAAGTCCAGCTTTAGACATGCAAATTTTAAAAGCTTAGGTAATTTTATTCTTTTATTTGGGTTATATGAAAAATGCAGTTCTGGAGAGAAAAATAGTCTGGAATAGAGCGTTTTTAAGATAACTGTAAAACAGTTGTCATGTTGGACAACAGCTTGAAAACAATGCTCTCTGAAAACAAGTATTGTCATTACTTAGACTAAATCAGTGGACTAGAGAAAGGAGATGTTGCAGGGTAAATCCAGGGTGACATCTAACTTTAGGTGCCTTGACTTGGTCACGTAGTTGAATCTGGTGGATACTAAAGGGTAGTAACACCTATAGAAATCCAGAATGGAAAAGCCAAGGCTAAGAGGGACCTCCTGTGGTAGCGGAAATTGCACTGGTTGACCCTAGAACTTAGAGTTCATTTCAGCTGTGTATCTGCACTATTTAATATCATAGTTAATTTCAACTTTACTTGACTATAAAACATACATTCTTGGCTCATAAACCCCAAAAGAGTTTATTTATAGTAAGAGTAAGTGAAGCCCAAGTGACTGCCTTGGATGCAGATGTCTCCACGGTAGGAATGTGTACTTGGTTAGATGAATCCCATTCAAATAGTCATAGCTGCAGACCTGAACCCTATTATTCCCAGTGCTGTGCAAACACATAACAAAATCCCCATCCAAAAGCACATGCAAACAAAAATTGGACTCATTAAGAGGAGATAAGAGAAGGAACTCAGGAGAAGGAAATGACAACAAAACCACTGTTGTAAACAATCGGGCTTGGTGTACCTGAGGACTAATTCTTGACCTGTTTGGAAGTATTTTGTAGGTCACACAGTAAAAAAAAATAAAGAAGAATTTGAAACTCAGTAATGAATCAGCTGTGCAGATGCTTCAAACATTCTTCTCAAATGCACTCAGCATTACTGGAGAAAGTTTGGAGTTTCTAACCTGAGAACTTTTAAGTAATGGAAGTTTTTATTTATGGTCGAATGAAACATCCATATCGTACTAGGAGAGATTATGGAGAGTATAGAAATGGACACTGGCAATCTCTGAAAGTAAACCTGCAGTTGTATTGATGCCAGTGTAAGAGCAATGTATCTTAGCCTCTAATCAACATAATCTATTGAAGAAATATCCATGATAAGTAGGAAGGAAGAGGAAATTTCTGGCTTGATTTTTGTTATATATTTTTTGCTTGCTTTTATATGACTGTGTTTTAACAGCTTAAAGATGTCCCTGTGGAGATGGGCAATACTGCCTTTTGGTCAACATGGCTTTTTTGCAATGAAAATGAATTCATTGTGCAAACAGACCAAAAAGATGATCCCTGACAACTGAGTAACTGATCACATAAATGCCTCATTATGCAGTGATTAAATGCTATTTGCATACATTATAATAAATCTGTGACCATTAACACCAGGTGAAGTTTGGTGTGCATATTTTAACTGAGCTTTTGGATGTCTTCATTACTTTTTCCTATCCTTTATGATTTTAATGCAAACCAGTTTGTTCAATTAAAATTAAATAAATTTTAACAGATGGCTAAGCAGAACCCACATTTCTTTATGATTGCATGAAGAATGTAGATGCAGAAATGTTGTCCACAGCCATGTCTGTGTTAAACTGAGGTAAACTCATTAAAACTCATTCTATTAAGCTAGTCAGATTTTCACAATAAGCCAATGTGAGAAAAACAATTTCAAGTGATGAAGTGATACTATGTGGATCTTGAAATGATGTGCTGTGTCCTTCAGGAGGCTGTCAAAGCACATGGAAGAGCAAAAAAAATTGAGGGATGCTAGATTTAGATTTCTTACTTGAATTAAAAGATATCCAGATCTGTATTAACTTAGGTTAGGGAATTTAAAGCACTCATATTTACAGTTCATGTTCCCTTTAATAACAATAGCTCACAGTGGAGTTTTGAAAAGCAGTGGCATTAACTGTGTTCACACAGAAATTACTGTCTTCAAAAAGGTGCTAGCCATGGGCTAATAGACATTGGAAGTCAAATCATTTTCTGTCAAAAAAATTAAGGTATCTATACACATACACAAATATAACCTGCCTGTTGTCTGCAGTGATATCACAGTAGAATATGCAAGAATTGATTTTGAGGTAGCTTCAAATGGATTAGAGTCTAGTATTTTAAAAATAGCAGCTCTCACTCCACTGCTCAAACATTTCTGCTTTCCCTGACACTGAAATACAGTTTATCTTTCAGAAAGTAAAAAAAGTGTTTAACTTAATTCACTAATTAGTGGCCAGAAACATGAGCTGGTTAGGCAAATAGAAAATTACTCAAGGCTGTCCACAAAACAAATTAGAATTAAAAAAAAGAAATTAAGAAGTTGCTACATTTGCCCAGAGCGTTCAGCATTAGGCTGCTTGGTCATTAAATCTGAAGTCAGCCTCCAAATGTCAAAGCAGTGCTTAAATATAAGGAAGGAAAGAGGTAAAAAAAAGCCAGAAAGAGGTCTAGATAATTATAATAAATGGAGATATAACCTTGGTTCTAAACCTTTTTCTCAAGTTCAGGATTTGACGCATCTGTGTCACCCATCCAACCTATTTTTCCTCTCTCCTCGTTCATCTGCCATCATCCACACGATGTGTCCATGGACCAGTATTTTAAAACTCCCTTATTTTAAAACTCCCTTATTTTAAAACTCTCTGTTCTTTCGGTAGATTGATGCAAAAACAGAAAACCTGTTAAATATAAATAGCCAGGTGTCATTTTCCTCCCACTTCCAAATTCACCACTGTGTAATATACAGGCTGATTTGCAAACTCTATTGTTGGGGCTCAGTAACCACAGTGATTACTGCAAACTGAACACTGTCGTGGTTTTGGCTGGGATGGGAGTTAGTTTTCTTCACTGTGGCTGGTATACTGAGTTTTGGATTTAGTGTGGGAATGGTGTTGATGGCACATTGATGTTTTAATTGTTGCTAAGTAGGTGCTGAGTAGGTGCTAAGTGTTGCTAGGTGATGTTTATACTGGGACAGGACTTTTGCAGCTTCCTATGCTCTGCCAGAGGCACAAGAACCTGAGAGGGGGCACGGCCAGGACAGCTGATCTCGGCTGGCCTGCAGAGATATTCGATATCACATGACATCATGCCCAGTATATTAAATGGGGACAGTTGGCCGGGGGAAGGAGTGATTGTGGCTCAGGGACTGGCAGCATTGGTCAGCGGGTGGGCAGGTGGTGAGCGGTTGCATCACTTGTTGTTTGTCTGGTTGGTCATCCCCCTCCCAGGTTTTGTGTCTCTCTCTCTGTCTTGTTATTTTCCTTTTCATTATGTTATTGTTGATATCATTATTACTACTATTACTATCACTATTAGAGTTTTCTTTTAATTATTAAACTGTTCTTATCTCAACCCATGAGTTTTCTTACTTTGGCCCTTCTGATTCTCTCCCCATTCCACCAGGGTGGGAGAATTAAGTGAGCGGCTGGCTGTGTGGTGCTTAGTTGCTGGCTGGGGCTAAACACGACAAAGACATATAAAAAGAATTCCCATTTGTTCTGTTAAGTCACTTTTAGAAAAAAGAAATCCTAAGTTAATCGATTGTACAAAATGTGAAACTAAACAAAAGGGGGTTTTTTGTTGGGTTTTTTTTTTTTAGAATGTGAAAGGAGTAAATCACAGAATCATAGAATCATTTGGGTTGGAAAATACCTTTAAGGTCATCAGGTCCAACCATTAATCTAGCACTGACAAATCCACCACTAAACCATGTCCCTAAGTGCCACATCTACACGTCTTTTAAATACCTCCAGGAATGGTGACTCAACCGCTTCCCTGGGCAGCCTCTTCCAATGCTTCACAACCATTTTGGTGAAGAAATTTTTCCTAATATCCAATCTAAACCTCCCCTGGCGCAACTTGAGGCTATATCTTTCCTCTTGTCCTATTGCTTGTTACTTGGGAGAAGAGACCAACACCCACCTCACTACAACCTCCTTTCAGGTAGTTGTAGAGAGCGATAAGGTCTCCCCTCAGCCTTCTTTTCTCCAGACTGAACAACCCCAGTTCCCTCAACTGCCCCTCACAAGACTTGTGCTCTAGACCTTTCACCAGCTTTCTTGCTTTTCTTTGGACATGATCCATCACCTTGAGTTGTGGCCTCACCAGTGCCAAGTACAGGGACATGATCATTGCCCTGCTCCTGCTGGCCACACTATTGCTGATACAAGCCAGGATGCTGTTGGCCTTCTTGGCCACCTGGGCACACACTGGCTCAACACAGCTGTTTGTCGACCAGCACCCCCAGGTCCTTCTCTGCTGGGCAACTTTCCAGCCACTCTTCCCCAAGTCTGTAGCATTGCCTGGGGTTGTTGTGATGCAGGTGCAGGACCCAGCACTTGGCCTTGTTAAACCTCATGCAATTGGCCTCAGCCCATCGATCCAGCCTATCCAGATCCCTCTGCAGAGCCTTCCTACCCTCGAGCAGGTCAACACTCCCACCCAACTTGGTGTTGCCTGCGAGCTTACTGAGGGTGCATTTGATCCCCTCATCCAGGTTGTTGATAAAGATGTTAAACAGAATTGGCCCTAGTCTTGAGCCCTGGGGAACACCACTTGTGACCGGCCGCCAATTGCATTTAACTCCATTCACCACCACTGTTTGGGCCCAGCCATCCAGCCAGTGATTTACCCAGTGAAGAGTGCACCTGTCTAAGCCATGACCAGTCAGTTTCTCCAGGAGAATGCTGTGGGAAACAGTGTCAAAAGCTTTACTATAGGTAGACACAACATCCACAGCCTTTCCTTCATCCAATAAGTGGGCCGCCTTGTCCTAGAATGAAATCAGGTTAGTCAAGCAGGACTTGTCTTTCCTAAACCCATGCTAACTGTGCCTGATATCCTGGTTGTCCTGTACGTGCTGCATGATGGTACTCAAAATGAACTGCTCCTTAACCTTTCTTGGTACCAAGATCAGACTGACAGGCAGGCCTGTACTTCCCTGGATCCTCCTTCTACCCCTTCTTGTAGATGGGCATCACATTTGCTAACTTCTAGTTAACTGGGACTTCCCAGGATAGCTAGGACTGCTGATAAATGGTGGAAAGTGGCTTGGTGAGCACTCCTGCCTGCTCTCTCAGTACACTAGGGTGGATCCCATCCAGCACCATACTCTTGTGTACATCTAAGTGGTGTAGCAGGTCACTAACCCTTGGATTATGGGGCTTCAATCTGCTCCCCTTCCCTATCTTCCAGCTCAATGGGCTGGGTACCCAGAGAACAACTGGTCTTANTAACCTTTCTTGGTACCAAGATCAGACTGACAGGCAGGCCTGTACTTCCCTGGATCCTCCTTCTACCCCTTCTTGTAGATGGGCATCACATTTGCTAACTTCTAGTTAACTGGGACTTCCCAGGATAGCTAGGACTGCTGATAAATGGTGGAAAGTGGCTTGGTGAGCACTCCTGCCTGCTCTCTCAGTACACTAGGGTGGATCCCATCCAGCACCATACTCTTGTGTACATCTAAGTGGTGTAGCAGGTCACTAACCCTTGGATTATGGGGCTTCAATCTGCTCCCCTTCCCTATCTTCCAGCTCAATGGGCTGGGTACCCAGAGAACAACTGGTCTTACTATTAAAGACTGAGGCAAAGAAGGTATTAAGTACTTCAGCCTTTTCCTCATCCTTTGCAACTATATTTTCCCCCACATCCAATAAAGGATGAAAATTCTCCTTGGCCCTCCTTTTGTTGCTAATGTATTTATAGTAACAATTTTTATTGTCTTTTACAGCAGTAGACAGATTAAGTTCTAACTGGGCTTTGGCCCTTCTAATTTTTCTCCCTGCATAACCTCACAACATCCTTGTAGTCCTCCTGACTTGTCTGTCCCTTCTTCGGAAGGTCATAAACTCTCATTTTTTTTCCTGAGTTGCAGCCAAAGCTCTATGTTCAGCCAGGCCGGTCTTCTTCCCCACCAGCTCATTTTTCAGCACATAGGGACAGCCTCCTCCTGTGCCTTTAAGATTTCCTTCCTGAAGAATGTCCAGCCTTCCTGGACTACTTTGCCTTCCAGGGCTGTCTCCGAAGGGACTGTCTCACCCAGTGTCCTGAACAGGCCAAAATCTGCCCTCTGGAAGTCCAAGGAAGCAGTTCTGCTGATCCCCCTCCTTCTCCAAGCATCGAAAGAAAACTCTATCATTTCGTGATCGCTATGTCCAAGACACCCTCCAACTGTCACATCACCCACAAGTCCTCTGTTTGCAAACAACAGTTCTAGTGGGGTGCCTTCCCTAGTCGGCTCACTCATCAGCTGTGTCAGAAAGTTATCTTCTATACACTCCAGGAACCTCCTAGACTGTTTCCTTTCTGCTGTATTGTATTTCGAGCAGACATCTAGTAAGTTGGAGTCCCCCATGAGAACAAGGGCTAGTGATTGTGAGACTTCTCCCAGCTGTTTATAGAATATTTCCACTGTCTCTTCTTCCTAATTGGGAGGTCTATAACAGACTCTCACCATGATATCTGTCTTGTTGGCCTTCCCCCTGATTCTTACCCATAAACACTCAACCCTATCATCACCATCATTAAGCCCTAGACAGTCAAAACACTCCCTAACATACAGGGCTATGCTGCCCCCGCTGCCTCTCCTTCCTTACCTATCCCTTCTGAAGAGTTTAGAGCCATCCATTGGAGCACTCCAGTCGTGCAAGTCATCCCACTGTGTTTCTATGATGGCAACTATATCATAGTTTTCCCACTGCACAATGGCTTCCAGCTCCTCCTGTTTGTTGCCCATGCTGCATGCATTGGTGTAGTTAGCATGCTGTCCCTCAAACATTGGCATGCTGCTCCCATGCTTATCTCTAGCGAGCCTGGTTTTATTCCTTTCCCCCTTCAAATCTAAAGCCCTGTTAACTCCTGTGCAAAAGTCCTTTCTGTCCTTTCATACAGGTATATTCTGTCTGTTGCCAGCAGGCCTGGTGTCATGTAAACTGACCCATGATCAAAAAACCCCAAATTCTGCCAGTGACACCAGGCTCAGAGCCAGGTATTGATCTGCTGGCTCTTCCTGTTTCTTCCCTCATCATTCCCTGCAGCTGGAAGGATAGAAGAGAACACTACTTGTGCTCCTGATCTCTTAACCTGTTGTCTCAAGGCGCTGAAGTCTTGCTTCACTGTCCTCAGACTTCTTGTTGCCACTTCATCGCTGCCTACCTGAAAAATCAATAATGGATAATGATCTGAGGGCCATACCAAGGTAGGAAGCTTTCTTTCACATCTTTAACCTAGGTCCCACAGAAGCAGCAGAATTCTCTAAGTGGGTCCAGTCTGCATATTGAGCCTTCCGTTCCCTTCAGAAGGGAGTCTCCTATAACAATGACCCATCTTTTTTTCTTTATGGAAGAAGTTTTGACACAGGGCATAGGCCGACTTAACCTCGGCGACACCTCCAAGCTAGATGAACCATTGTCCTCGTTATTGTTCAGTTCCACTTGCGGAGCCTCGTACCTATTATACAAGGGCACCTGGGAAAGTGTGCTAGCTGTGCCAAGCAGGGAGTAGTCGCAATTGCCCCCATCCCTTAAGCCACTATGTTCAACCAGGCAGAGAGAGGGTAGGGAATCCTCATATCATGTGTCCTGTTTGCCTGTTGGGCCTGTCTCAGGGAAGGTAGGGTGACATTCCAGTAGTCTCTCTCTCTCGCTCTCCCTAATATTCGTCAACCCCGTCACCTCCTCCCGGAGGTCCGTCACTCAGCGGAGGAGCTCCTCTGCCTGGGTGCACCTCCCACAGGTGTGCTCACTCCTGCCGCCCGGTACTGTCGCAAGGGCAGGGCACGGCCTGCGGCCCGACACCTGGGCAGCAGCGTGTTCCCGCCAGAGCTCTGTCTGGGAAGCTGCATCAGTTGTGGTGGGGGCAGAGCTCAGAGAGGCCATGGCTTTCTGCCGGGTGGCAGGCAGAGCTTCGGCACCCTTCCTGCACGCCCTTCCGCAAGAACTGCCATGCAAACTGCCATGCTTGCTAACCTGCCACACTGTCTTTGTCCACCCTGTTTGGGGCACTCCTGGGCACCGTTGCTCCTGAAGAGCTTCTTTTATATATTGGGGGGACTTGGTGGCCATTGCTACAGGCCCTGGCTGGGTCTTGTCAGCCGCTGTCACATGAGCTGTGGGCTCCTGGTGGCTCTCTCAGCTCCCCTGAGGTTTCTGGTTCGGGAAACCCCCCTGTGCACTGTGCTGGAGTGCTCCACTGCGGATTCTGCCGGCACTGGAGCTGCTCGCCTCAGTGACTGAGGCTATATGTGTTTTATTATTGCTGTTGTGTTTAACTCTTATTCACATGTGGCTTTTTCCCTCCCTGGTTCTGTTCAGACTGGAAGCCGTTTTGGTCAGAAAAAATCCGTTTTCATACTATATTTCCAGTCAGAGAGAAACGTGACATTTACTGAAATTCTCATGAATAGACTTGGTCTCATAAACATCTTAGCCCAGCTGATTGCCCATTAGGAATGAAGTGCAGTCCTGTAAGCTTCTATTTCATAGACAATTAGTTTGAAACCCAAAACTTACCTCCAGCCTTGTGCTGCTGGGCTCAGGTTCCACTTTCTTCCAAAGCAGTCAGGAATAAGCAATGTTTAAAATGCTATTGTATGTGAGGACCACTAGATCTGGTATAGATGTGGCAGCAGTTTCCTATGTCTCTCAATCCCTGTTTCTTACCATTCCCACTTCTGGGATTGCTCCCATCCTGGAGAGGCAAGGTAGTATCCTGCCCTCACACTGAGAATGTGGCATATAGAGATGAGGCCAGGAAATAATCAACTTCTCTGATTCAGAACAAAGATACCCGCCAAGACACCACTGCACAGCAACAGCCAACTAAACTAATTCAGAAAGAGCAGATCCATCAATAGCTATTAAACGCCCAGTGGTCTGGTCACATATTCCAGCTTAGGAAGTCTCTAATCAGGCCTTCAGTTTACCTAAAGGTTTTATTACAAGTTGCTGTCTATATTTGGATATGGAGTAGTTACATCAGGGTCACTGTTACCTCATGGTGATGGAAGATGGAACACTGTCCTGTAGAAGGGGACAGAGGCAGGTCTAAGTGTAGCACACTGGTTACCAAACAGTTACCATAGGAAATAGTTCTGGTTTTTCACTTTTTATCAAGCTTGCCTGAAAATGGACCATACGTTGGCTGTTGGTGAGCCTGCTTTGAGACAGTGCTGCTGCACAGCTGCAGCTTGAGATGAAAGCAGTTGTTGCACTATCTTATTCCCCCCATTTCTGTGAGGCAGCCTGGGGCAGGGTAGCAGCATCACTTGTGCTGTAAGAGAATCATCCCTCAGTTTAGGGCCTTCATATGTCTTCTGTAAACTCTTCTAAGCAAAGCATGTTATATGCAACAATCTTAAGGCCTCTTTCCACTTAGATGCTGAAAATACAACAGAAGAAACAAAGACAGAAAGAGCAAGAGAGAGAGATGGAAAATGCATTAGTGGGCCCTGATGACTCATCCAGCATTTCCACACTGCTGGTATTATGGCTTGCTGTAATAATACTAGAATGCCATTGCATGTTAGGGGAAGGACGATATCACCAGCTATTTCACTACAGCACAATCAGAGTAATGAAATCCATATATACTCGGTGAAGTTTCCCAAAGCACTAAAAAGGTTGCAAATTCTCATTCTTTAAGGGAAAAAGAATAGTGGTCATCCTTCAGTGAAAGAGATGCAATGCGGAGGGGTTAACATATCAGCCTCAAACAGTAACGTCCAGGTTGCATTCTCAATTTGCACCAAAAGCTGTACCAGCAGTGATTTGAGCTGTGAATGGGAGAAATCTTGTTCCTTCAGCTTAGAGCTAGAGATCATTTGGCATAAATTTTGGCTACCCTAGCCCCGTGTACCACCAGCTGCAGTTTTCATGACTTATCTAAACAAGCCCAGGGGATCTCCCTCTCTCAGGGAGAACGTGATGGGATTTAGTGTAGTACAGCACTTCACTGTCACTTCTAAGAAGGGTAAAAGAAATGAATTGCCATGGGGATGGCTGAAGATGTGCAGTACAGGGATCGTCTGATGCAGTGACTATAAGAGCAAGCCACTGAACTACGTGGAAGTTCATTCCAGTCCTATGTTCCTAACATCATTATCATAAATAATCTAATAACAATAACAATAATAATGTCCTTCCTTTATTATTTTCTAGCTGCTTTTCATCAAGAAAATTTGGAGCACCTTTTTCACTGCTGCTTGTTTAAAAAATTTCTTATCAGAAGACAAGGCAAAAAAGGCAATTTACCTGCAATTTTTTTCTTGAGTTTTTAATTTTAGAAAAGTCAAAGCAGATTGCTTGCATTTGTTGAATGGAACTGTGATGCTTTCATATTAATAGTTAAAAAATAAGTTTGTAGCTCCCCTAGTACAATGGTGCTTCATAGATGATGCAGTAAGGACACCTCGTGCTCCCTTTCTGAGATACGGACTCAACTGTCATCCCATGGTATGTCTGAAATCCTGCAGCACCCAGAGTGTATCATGGAGGTTTGTTAGGAGAGAGGTACCAGTGGAAACACAGTGAAAAGTAAGGAAATCAGGAATCAGACCTCCACCAGTAAGCTCAGTCTGTGGCTAAGCTGACTGCAAACTAAATATTTTGGTTTTGGTTAAAGTGACACTAATGAAGGGGGTTTTTCTCTTTTTAGAATCATCATAGAAAATTTTTTAAAATCTTCTTATATACTGAAACTTTGGTATGAAATCTATGAATTATTTACTGATGGACTGACTACTTTGCCAAAGGTGGCTTTTACAATTTCTTTCTTTATTTTCTTTCTTTTTTTTTTACATTTTTATTCTTTAATTTTACTCCTTGTTTAGCATTGCCTTTTATTGTGTGTTCTGATCAAAGCCAGCTGCAATTATCTGGGCAGCTTTTCACACACTTCAGCAGACTCTGAATCTGCTGAGAGCCCCCGCTGCCCTGTGGCAGCCACCGTGAAGTGCAGAGCTGGTCTCAGGCCTTTTCCCAAAGCCTGTGTTGTTTCTCAGGCAACTCTAGTTGCTCACTAGCAGAGGGTCTCAGGAACTCAGCTAGACAGGAAAACATCATTAGAACTCTCTTAATATTTTTTTTAATCTATCTTAGGGGTTTTTTTAGGCTTTCTTTTTTTAATAAATATCTAAAAGTCATTAATAAAGTGACCATAAAACGTTGGTTATGAAAATCAGAAACTTCCTTTTTCCACTTTTTCTTTTGGAATTTTGTATTTTGATTCAAAAATAAGCTTTAAAAAGATTTTAATACAAGCTACTTAGCTTTCATTGTGAAAAAAACTTTGTTCCTGAAAATGCCTTTTTAATTATTTTTTTCGATAACTGAATTTTTGTTTCTCCTTTCTTTTTCTATTGTGGAGCAAAAGAGAATTGGGAATCACTGAATTTCTTGCAAGTCTTCTTATTCTTATGCACACCAACATGCACAAAGGTCATACCTCGAATGCTAGCTAAAACCCCATTCCCGACAGTAACCGAGATTTAATTGGAAAACATTGGTTTTGTAATGCAGTTTTCTCATTCATTAATAAGCAAATGTAGTAGAACCACATGCATTAGGAATTCAAAAAATGAGTGTGTGTCACAAGCCTTGCAGAACCAAGCTATTCATTCCAGTCTGCACTGCATTTAGTGCTGTGGTCTCTTTCCTCATAAGGTGCATACTCAATAACCACCGTCAGGACTGCACTGTAGATGTGGCAAGGGACCTGGTTCAGACTGTATGAGTAATGTGTGTGGGGATCAAAACAGAAAAGGTGAATGAGAGAAGGATGATTGATAGAAGACCTGGGATGTTTTATAATTAGAATTGCTTTATAACACTTAATGCAACACCATCAATTATATATGTCCTGATAAGCATCCTCTTCATCCTCATTTAGGCCTTAATGAGCATTATACTCAGTTTCAATTACTGGCATATATAACCACTTTGTAACAACTTCCCCCTAGAAATGCAGGAACACTAAAAACAGAGAAAGAAGCATTTAAAATGGCAGGTCCTGAACAATTATTCTGCATTGCCTCTCCCAGAGTCAACATACATTCTCTTTGGCCTTAATAACTCTCCTCTGAATTATTTTCAATCAAGAGGGAGAAGGGGACGGTGGATGATGTAGCCTGGGGATCAGTGATCAATAGTGCACAGATGGCTCCAATGGCATCTGGGAGACACCCAGAGAGTCCTTCCTGATCCCTGTTTCATCCACACTGAGATACCCATCAGAGTGCCCTGGAGGCATCCTTGCCTGCACACCTTTCTTTTGTTTCTGTGGGATGGTGCCTCATCCCAGTCTGCTGTCTAGATGTGGCTGAGGTGGACACCAACAGCCTAGGACCATGCAAGCAGCCAAAACATGCACCCACCCTGTGGCAGTCCTGCCTTGCAGAGAAGAAAAATAGAGCTGGTAAAGCAAATAGAGCAAGATCTTTCAGCAGCAGCATCCTGCTCCCACTGATATTTCCTCATGTGCTGAATTCTATCCTGAGGAAGCAACAGAGGCTGAAACACAACCCTTGAATGCAAGACTGTACTTGGATTTCATGAGGCATGGCATATTGGGACTATGTGACAGCGGAGGAAATTTCATCCTCTGAATCTCAGCTCCACGCACAGAAAAGAAGACAGAGCTTCCTGCTGCACTGCACTGCTGCAAAAGAAAAAATTAATTAAAGATTGCTTTTTATTTGGTACAACTTCATCAAAATGCTGGAGAAAAGAAACAATAATGAAAGAACTTTATCAGTTTCTGAAGATTTAGAAAAGAGAAAAAAAAAAAAAAGGAAAAGCAGCAATTGACCAGCTGAATAACTGATAATTACAATCTTGTGTGTGTTTTTCTGTCCAAAAGCAGTATCCAGACAGGGAATGAAACACACCATTTTTGAGTTCTGCACTTTGCAGGAAGACAAAAAAAGATTTTAATTCTACAGAAAGAAAAGCTCCATTTTGGGTTATTTGTTTTGTGGCTGTCATCGTTGTCCCCGTGTCGTGTCCCCCCCCCCGCGCTAACAATTACCTTGAAGGAATGGCAAACAAAAAGTCTTAACTGTATGTAGAAATCTCATTGATGTGAATGATAGCTTCTCTGCCAAATTTAGGCTAGTTAATTTATCCATGCGATGCATGAAGCTTCTGAACACTGGGGCACATACAATAAAAAGACAACTATTGACATTACCTATTATTACAGGGAGAAATCACCTAAGTCCCTGACAGCAACTCATCCTCAACTCACTGTGTTATGCTGCAGGAAGGGAGTCTATGACCAATAGACCCATCTACGCATTCGAGACAGACTCTGATGTCTAACAGAGACCTACAGCGTTGTGAAGAGAAATAATCTGGTATCTGTGAGATTCCTGAGATGCAAATCTCTTTTACTGAGGTTTGCATAAATGACCCCACTGGTTGACAGACAGCCTCCAGCCTATATTGATGCTCAGCTGATGTGTGGTAGCCCCTTGCACAGCAGAACTTGATTATGTGTCTGTTTTTATTAATTGTTACGCTTCCCTTCATTCAAACTTAACACTGCACTGCCACAGATTTCGATTTCTTTGATATTTTTAAATGAGCACATTCTGAATGCTTAAAAAAACCCAAACCACCCCAGTTGTGCATCTTTTGTGCTTTCCATTTAAAATGTTCCATACAGAAACGTAATAAAGTGCATATAACCAGAGATTAAATAAGGCCAGTTTTATGTAGAGGTAAATTGCACTGAGACAGACAGTCTCTATTATCCTTTTGCATTGGAAGCTTAATGCTGCTCAAAGAAAACAGCAGTGAAGGGCTATGATAACTGCCATCAAGAAAATATATTCAGAGGAAATAATATGAAAGAGTGGGAGGAAATATTTAAGGTGGTTAAACAGAAGTAATGGTCTAAAACTAGGAAAAGAAAGAAATTAAAAGTGAACATTAGGAAAAATATTCTAACATCTATGCCAGTTAAGGAGGACATTAAGTGAGGTCAGTGAAGCAGTGATGAAGAAGCTGTTAAAGGAAGAGAAGGTGGGTGTTCAGAGGACTAGCATAGTACCTACAGATATATTGAAAAAGGGACCAGCATGTGCCTGCTTTTCCCCTCCAGCTAATCTGTCACCTCAGATAAGCAGAATTCTTCATCACCAACCTTAACTAACAGCAAGGTAGGGAGGAAAATAGGTATTGCAGCATCTATATCTCTTTTGTCCTCACTTGAGGACATTACTGGAATGCAAACTTCTTATGCACCTTCAAGGCTTTGGGATGATTGAGGGGACACTGGCAGAAAAGACTGAACAAGGGCTGTCTCCTACAGGGATAGCTGTAGGACAGGGAAGGATAGCCAGCCCTTCCTGCCTCCATCTGTCCCACCGACCCTTGCAGCAATGCTCCTCCCAGAGAGTCAGGTCTCAGCCTTGCCCTGTGTGGATGAGGACAGGATTTAAGGTCAACCTCAAAGGGGACTACAGGTAATACAGTCATTGGCAACTCAGCGACAGGCAGTGATCTGGAAATGCAGGGAAGGGTCAGGGAGTAATCTGGATTTAAGCTTGTTTCTGACCTAATGCCTTAAGGGAACAATAAATATAACTTCTTATATTGCTCTCCAGCAAAGGGGCATTCTTTGAGGGGGAATAGGCAATACCTTATTAAAAAAAAGAAATGCAAAACCATCCTCAGTACGATCAATTTGTATTCTCACTTTCCAAAATGCTGGATAATTTTCTGCTATTGTCTGGGAGACATTTTTAAAGAGAAGTAATTAAAAAACTTAAAAATTACAGTCCCCTAATTTCCAAAGAATAACACATTAAAGATATTTCTGTGCCTTGGGAATTAAGACTAACAGAGACAACTAGGATAGTCCCTCAACTCTAACAGCCTATTTTAGGGTTTTTTAGATAACAAGATAAAAATAATAAAACATCGTTAATCCATAGTTATTCCTAAAAACCTTTCTCCCAAACTGGAAGGTTTCCCTTAAATAAAGGAGATATCTTGTGGGAAGACAATTGTATGCTAATTCATTTTTCAATTTCTACATCCATATTTCTCATTTCAAGCTTTTTCGTATCTTCTCACTCTTTTATTATTATCAACAAAGCCAGCAATGAGAAAAAAAAGTGTTTCTTTTCTTTAAATATTTGCTGTAGCTTGTGTAATTACTGTGCTTGGCAAGAGACGTGAAGCACTATTGAATTTTCCAACCTATTTCTTTTGAAGAGTAAAATACTTTTGCCTCTCTCTTAAGAAACCTCCAGAGAAAGGCAGTAATAAATGTTGTTAAAAAAAATGAGGATATAAAAATGAGTATATAAATGTGACAATGCAGCTGAGGTTTGAGAATCCAGATTTTACAAGATATTCACACAAACAAGCCACTTCAAGGACCACAGTGTCTCAGCTGACCCAGATTTCCCTAGCTTCCAAACCCACTTATTTGGAAAATGGGCACAGCAAACACAACCTGTGTAAAAGCCTCAGCTTTGCTGGAAGGACTTTTGCTATCGAGGAACAAGAGACAGGCTATTGAAAATCTCTCTGTTGCTTTCTTTTCCCTATTGAAATTACAAATAGATGACTACAGTAATAAGATCAAGCCCCCTGTTTAATTCAGAGCTTGATTAAGATGTAGATGAGTCTGTAGCAGCTTGTCCTTGTTTTGTCTATCACAATACGTAAGACTTTATTCTAGACTAAAGCTTTGGATCTCTCATATTTTCAGCTAAATGTGTATTAGTGAGGTGGACATGCTATTTGAGCTAATTGGTATGATAACCACACGGCGTTTATAGATCAGCCATCAAGTTGTGCTGCTATGTATTGGAATATTGACTTTTATGGCACTTTTTTCCCCTGCAATGATAATGCTAAGTACGGGTGACACTTGCCCTCATTTTGCTGAATTCCTCTGTTCATGGAACTGACACATCTTGGAAAAAATTGTCAGCACAGAAGCACAGAGCAGCCTGAATAGCAGCACAGCAGCTGCTGCACATCCAAGGACCAGCTCAAAAGGAGTGAGAGGTCAGCCTGCTTCCACGCTGTCTTGGGGCTTCACAGCCACATTGGTACAAAGGCTGCTGGGTTCTTGCTGCTGCACTGATTTCAAACATATATCAGAGATCCGTTGTACTTAAGGCAGCAAATGCAGAAAAATCAATCAGATGCTTCTCTGACACAGGCTGTTTTCAAGCTCTATTGAAATTCATTCCTTCTACTGGGAGCAGGATGGGCATGCAGGTTAAAAAGTTCAAAAGTGCCCAGATGAATTGTCTACATCCCAGATGCTTTCTATGAGAACTGATGGTCTTGTCCCTCCCTTGAAGAAACCTGACTCTCCCTCCACCCTCACAACATAGGAAATTCAGCCATTTCATGCCATAATTGTCAAATCTTCATAATTTTCAGAACTGATTGGGGGTTATATTTGCATGATGTGCTGTAAACTATATAGCAGCTCAGCAGCTGCTGCAGGAATGGCTGAGGCACAAGCTGGAAGAGGCATCCTGTGGGCAGCCTTGGGGGTGGCAGGAAGATCACTGTAGCCTTTCCACCCAAGTCCCATTGCCCTGTTCATCAGCACGTGCATGATCACCCCAGAAAGGTCTAACAACAAAACCATGAAACCATGTCAGTCAGAGATGTAAAGAAGCCCAACAGCCTAAAACCCCTTTAGTTATCCTGGCAAAACCATGGGGGCACATTGACAGACACCTGCTTTTGCTGGCTCATGCTGTTTCCAGCCATGGTATGAGGGTATTGATGAAAAAGGTTTGGCTGAATTACACAGCTTCTACGGGAAATGGCTCTGCCAAGGTTGTGCCATGCTGAGAAGATGCCCTTCACAGCCTAAATCCGGTGTGAAAAGAGAAATTGAAAGTGATTTCAAAGCTTGTCCCCAAACACATATTCCTGCCAGTCAGTCAAACAATGGTCTAGAGAAAGATTTTTCTGACATTTCCCATCCTCAGTAGAAGAAAAGAGATTGACTGATTTCCTCATCTTCCTGGCCTAGCAAAATTTTCTGTTTAACCCACAGACAGACACCCTCTTCTGAGTCTGGCTGAGCAGGCTGAAAGTTGTCTGCAAATAGCTCAGTTAAAGGAAGGCATTGCAGAAGTCCTCATTAATCTCTTTAAGCTATAGTTTGGGTTGGTCTCAGGCAGCTGCTGGAGGTGGTCAGAGCTGGCTCAGCTGATAACTTCTCTGCAATGGGAGTGCTCAGAGGAGAAGCTGTCACGTGTGGCAGGTGGGTGGTAACGGTGTTGTCCAGTGCTGCAGATAGCTCTGCAAGAGGGTGTTTCTCCAGCTTCCCTCTCAAGTAAACTCATTGTCCAGGTTTTCAATCAGTTTAAGCTTGAGATGCATTCATTGTCACATGGCGTACATAATTGCTACGTGCAGCTGAAACTAGCTGCCTAGTACTTGGCACTGGTGAGGCCGCACCTCCAATACTCTGTTCGGTTTTGGGCCCCACAGTACAAGGACACTGAGGTGCTGGAGTGTGTCCAGAGAAGGGCAACGAAGATGGTGAAGGGTCTGGAGCACAAGTCTGATAAGGAGTGGCTGAGGGAACAGGGTTTGTTTAGCCTGGAGAAGAGGAGGCTGAGGGGAGACCTTATCGCTCTCTACAACTACCTGAAAGGAGGTTGTAGTGAGGTGGGTGTTGGTCTCTTCTCCCAAGTTACTAGTGATAGGACAAGAGGAAATAGCCTCAAGCTGCACCAGGGGAGGTTTAGATTGGATATTAGGAAAAATTTCTTCACCAAAATGGTTGTGAAGCATTGGAAGAGGCTGCCCAGGGAAGCGGTTGAGTCACCATTCCTGGAGGTATTTAAAAGACGTGTAGATGTGGCACTTAGGGACATGGTTTAGTGGTGGACTTGTCAGTGCTAGATTAATGGTTGGACCTGATGACCTTAAAGGTCTTTTCCAACCTAAATGATTCTATGATTCTATGATTCAATTCTGAGGGTAAACTTCATTCCAGGAAAACAAAGAAATAAAGAAAATTAAAAATCAAAGAGTAAGAGAGAGGCTTTCAGCAAATATCCCTATATTCTCCAGAAATAGGAAAGAAGAAAACAAATCTCACTCTTAGCTGCTGTTAAAATCCAAATCTATTTTTCTGCTATTATTATTAAGCTCATAAACCTAACAGAGAAGGCAGTTTAGAAGGAAGCTAGCAAACTTAAACCAATGTAACAGAGAGTTTGCACAGTCAGACTAAGGATTCAGAGCCAATGTGCCAATATGTCAGACCCCAATTTATCTCCTTCTCCATCTTGCTTTTTAGGATAACTACAGCAGTTTGGACAATTCACTTCCCCAAGCTGCACACAGCATGTGTCTCTCAGAGAGCCAAGAATAGAATTGGGATTCTTTATGAAAAGCTCCCTACTGTGTACTAACAAGCAGCCATGTAACATATTGGGAAGGTGTGTACATGTCAAGCTCTTTCCCCAGCTGGATATAAAAATAGGAAATGAGCACCAAGACAAAAGCATAACAAAGATATCAGCAACTGTGGCATAAATCAGATTGTCAAATATGTGGGATACATCATACTTGCAGGACTGCTCTGCTGGTATGAAGGTTCTGTGCAAGCAATTGCACTGGGAATTAAGTCTGATACCTTGACTGCAAGGCGTTAGAAATAGTGTGAAGGTCTTATGCAGAGACTGAACTTCTCATCTATTATGCTTCTAGCTTTAAGAAGATGGAGAGTCTTTTCCCTCATTTCTTATTTCCATTCTTTCAGGCAAGGGATAGTTGGCACATCTTCCACACTATTTCCAGCCATTAATTATAATTTTTTATTTGCTGATTTTCTCCCCTTGCATCATCTTCAGATCTGTCTGTATTTATCAGAACGGTCCCAGGAGAAAGATTTTATTTCTGACAATGAATTATTTTTATACTTCTTCATGAGTATTTTGAAGTGCAGAATGTATTTTATGCTCTTTGAGTCTTTAAAATAAAGATTTCACATTGGTCAGAGGTACTTGTCAGACAGTCTTAATGAACATTTTTACCATATCTACCAAATGTTCTTTGTGACTATTCTTTGTGACATTTGGTTGGATAGATGCACTGGACATGAGACTCATCTTTGGTCCCTGATGGAAACAATGTGAACCTTCCAGTTCTGTCTGCCATGAATACTCCTGACACTGCATTTGAATTTCATTTGCTTTGAATATCCTACAAATAATCTTGCTGTAGTAAAATTGCTTCTTAGAGCCTCAAATAAAATACAGAACAGAAGGATTTCCAATATGGAGAGAGAAAATTCATTTAAGAGGTCAAGATGTATTTAGCATGGTTACTTTGTTATTTCACTTAGCTTTGGGAACTAAGTGGAAGTTGTAGTGTATAGCAGTGGGAAAAAATCTGTTTGTGTTCAGAGTTTGGATGAAACAACACATTTTGAAATGAAACCATGCTATTTTTCTCTAAAGCATTATTTAGTTAACCCATAATCTGTGAATAGCAGAATTTCTCCAGCAGTCCTACACAATCTTTTTCATGACATATATAGAACAGACGTTAGAATAGATTTGGTCCTGAAAAGAAAGCCCCAGGTTATTTTCACTGAATAGTTTTTATCATAGATATTGTGAACATTATAGAAATATCTGACCCCTAATTCTCCTTAAAGAAAGAAATATCAGCTCCTTGGGACACCATTGTTATCTCATATCTCTGTAAAGGAAAAGATAAAAAACCTGTGCCTCTACCGGAGCATAAATTTTCCCACTGCATTTCAAGCCATTTCCTAGCATCCAAGAAGCTGAAAGCACACTTCACAACCCTGACGTCCTTGAGACCTTGGTGGACTGTAAAGACCTGGATGTCAGATTTTCAGCTGTGGAATGTAAAACTAAGCTGTTCGACAAATGACATCAGTCAGTGCCTCTGAACAGTGGCTCAAGAATCAGGACTTACCCTTTACCTATTGAATGATTTATCAGAGTGGTGGAAAATATTGAGCAACTGCTTAAGAAATGCCAGAGGACACTGGACCCAGGAGGGATACATGCATAATTCATGACACTGATCAACAATATTCATAGGGACTACTTACTTTTCCCACTTTTTTAGTAGACTTACATTTTATAAAAGGAAATTGCACAGTCACTCATCTTTATTCATAAATTCTAGGGCAGAAAATTTCTCGAACCCGTCAGAAAAAATATACGTGCAAAGGTATGCTATGTATGTATTAGTTTCCAAGACCATGTGTGTACTAAACTATGGGGAATAACTGGGAGAGGGAAAAAAAAGGAAGGAATCTGCCAGTTCACAAAGGTACTTTGGACCTGTAAAACCCAGTGTCTGCCACCATGAATCAGGAGTAGGTTTATTTCTGCTCTCAGCTGTCAGGTTTGCAGTACAAAAACCAAATCAGTGTCACTTAAAACAAAAAGAAAGCTCCAAATATGCTGAACTAAATGATGGAGTGGTTATTCTCTGCCATACATTAGTGCTAGCCGTGGTCATCAGATGTCATTTGATTTGTTTAGCAAGGTGAAGACACAGACCAGATTTAGGGTGTTGGGTTGTAGTAGGTTAGATCTGAAGTTCTACTGTTATTAACTTATCTCTGTCACTAGCTAAAAAGGGTGAGCTGATAACCCTACTTTGGCTCATTTCTGGGAAGTTTTCATGCAGATTGATATCACCCATTAGTTATGTTGAAATGCCTTCCCCTGCTGCAAGGGAAGGCCACGTGGACACACACAGACCTACTGTGCATTGGCTGATATAAGTGTGGGACCATGTAGGAGTAAATAACATGTTTGAACACCAGTATATAGCGCCAATGCAGAGATTCTGGGATACCTTACCTTACTTGAAGAAAGATTTGTCTTTCCTATAGGTCCTATGTCATGGTAACTGCTCTTGCATTGATGCTTTGGACAGCTGAAGGTGTCTGAGAAAGTACGAAACATCTAGATTTAGGTACCTGATTTGCTCCTTGTTTTTATTTTTGCATCAGTTCCTTGCTTGTAGTGGGAATAGCAGCTGTGCCTCAGGGGCACGAGGTACTGAAATACCTGATTACCGAAGAATTTGCATGTGCCTTAGATCATGTCATATGCAGCTCTTAGAGAATCATCTCTGCACTTCAGAAAAACTATCTCAACAATACTTTGAAAAAAAGGACTAATGTTAAAGCTTCCATAATTCATCAAAATCCAGTTTAAATAAATAATAAACCATATAACTAAACACCTAATCACCCAGCTCCTGATTCTTATGCCTCACTGTTTATTACCTTCTCAATAAATTAATTTGTGTGACTTACCAACCTAAATGCTTAGGAATAAAAAGGTTAATTGAAGGTTGGAGTAGGATACATTATTGAGTAGTTGACATATTACCTTGAAGTTATGAATAATCTGGAAGTAGTTCAATAGAGTTGCAGCTGCTTTTCCCAAGTCTGAACTTGACCTGCAGTCTTTCTTCCGGAAGCATTGTCACTACTTTATGTCTAACAGGGATTTGAGTAATTTCTTTTTTTTTTTTTTTCCTCCCTTCCTAAGAATATGAATTATTAATAGCATGAAGAATACATTCAGGAAAGAAAACGCCAGAGCATATCAGAACTCCCCAAACCTATAAGATTTTGATAAAAGGGAGAACAAAAAAAGTTAAACATCCATACCTGAGGTTGCTCGTTTGCATGCCAACAGAAGATAGTGAATGAACTACAAAGAACCTTTGAAATGAGAGGATTATTAGAACAAGAAGAATTTTGAATTAATCAGGACAAGCTTGTATAAGCAGATTGAAGACGCCAGAGGGTTTGGGAACTCTTTTTCTGTAAAAACTTCCTGTCACAGACACTCCTCATGAAAGGAGGATGGCGAGATGAGCTTAGGGTGGCAGGTGGGGAGGAGGTAGTCCAATTTCTGACATGCTCTGAATTAATGCAGATGTCAGGCAGGAGCTGAGTGTATGGAAATAGGACTGTATACCAAACTAAAGATTTTGCAACTGCTGTGCTAATGATGAGGGGCAGATCCTCAGCAGGTTTTATTTCTCAGAAGTCTAACATAGGTAATGCACATCACACCACCTGAGTTCCTACCCCTTCATTTTGTGCTATTTCTCCACCTCACCGAGCCTCATCTCCTTTCATTTTTATGATAAACAGGACTTGAACTCTGCTGAACCTCACAGTTCTGCCTCTCATTGATGACTCATTAAGATTTTATAATTCCAGTGACATGTTATTGAACCCAGTTTCCTTAGGGGGCTGGTTTGGTGATTGCAGGAGTAACCAGTGACTGCTTAATCACCCACTTCATTATATTCATATTAATAATAAATACCAGGAGGTAGACAGTTATAATTACATTGCTAGTTTAGGAAGACATGAGCCCATAAAAGTTGGCAACACTGAAATACAAATTCAGTCGTAAATATCACATGAATAGATGTGACTTGGAAGGTGCAGAGAAGGGTAAGAAAGCATAAACATTGTTATTTTAAAAAGAGTTATTGTCTCAGCATTAGTGATGCTGTTTAATTAAGCAGAAGAAAAATATTTCCTTGAGCATGAGCAGCTTAGAAAAGATGAAGCAATAAGGCATGTCTGGTTGGGAAGCATTTTCCATCAGTGATAAAGGCCCCAAGGAACCCTCCATAACCACCTTTCTGTGGTGCTCTTTGGAGCAAGAGGTCATAATTTTGTATGTTCATACAGTCCAGAAAGTATAGCCTGTGCCGCTGGCATTGAACTCTTCCATCTTTGGTCAGCAGGTACTTTGCAGGGCAGGGTCTTTCAGCATTGTGTAAGTCTCACAACACAGCAGTTCCCCATACTTACTGGGGTGTTGTGCGGATGGCCCCTTCTAACTCTAATGAACAGTGGCAATCACACTGAAGGTTTGGTACAATATGATCCATCACAAAGCTGCAAAAATGTTGAGCTGGCTATGTGCTGAACTGCAGACACAGACAGGAGAGGGTTTTTTCATGGTTTACCATATATGCCTATTTTAAGATTAGAAGAACTGCCATCCAGAGGTGCTTGCTTGTAACAGAAGCATAAGGTGACTATCTAAGTTTTGACACTTAAGTTAAAGCAGATGTTGAGTGAGGGCTTGTGAGGAAACATATTGGATCAGGGAGTCATGAATAGCAATAGTATTCCTCCCCAAGCAAGATAATACTTTCATGGCTGAGGATTTCTGAAAACTACAGGTTTCCAATGAAAACTGATTTCCCTGAAAATCCAGAAGAATATCTGTCCGTTCCTCATTATGTTTAAAGCGAGGCTTGGCTTTATTGTATTTTGAACAGATCAAGCTTTTGTTGCCGAGATTTATTTTCACACAACTGAAAATGTTTTCTGCACAGTGCAGCTAAAGCAGTTGTCAAAATTACAGTGAAAGCAGAGTTGCATCCCAAATAGGACTGAGAAAAATCCAGCCTAAGCTGAGAAGGTGGGTGCTGAGGCAGCTCATCACTCAATTTCATTCATTACCTAGAGCTGCACATATTTATGTATCACGTTAAAAGTCAGACAGCTTGAATGAACAGAAGCTGGAAATGTTAGTTTAAGTTTCTTCAGGTAAGGGATTTAGTGCTCCAAACTGCTAGCTTTTTTGTAAAAAAGGAGTTTCATAACTGTGCCAAGCCTTGTAGACAATTAAATGTGGTTTGAGCAATCTGTGAGTTTGGCCTGTAAGGAAAATAAGCAGAGTGTATCCTAACAGGGCTTAGGCTAACAATCACTGTCAATCACTCAATGCTCTGTTGTCTGAAGTGTCTCTCGGATTTCAGCAATGAATGTTTAGGTGCTAAGCTAGTTTGACATCTACAGGATTGAAGAAGGGGGCTAGCAATGCCAGCAGTCCCTAAATACTTGGATCTCTTGAAGCATCTTAGTACTTCAGCTCTCCAAGTGTGTGCATCCAGGGGGAATCTGACTGTACACAGCTTCTGACTGGTGTGATGCTTCAGTTTATAGGAAATTCATCATTACTTGCCAGGGTCATATTTCTTCCAGGGAAGAAACATTCTATTAAGCTATTAAGCTTCAATAGTTTCCTTTAAAATGATAGAACTTCATGGGAGGGAGAGATGTGGGGAAGTGGATCCAGCTTAAATACAGACAATAGGTAGGAAAAATAGATTCAATGATTTGCAGAAAAAGGTAATGTATGTATTGGACTGCTTGAAAGATTGTACATTAAAATTGGAAACCACTGAAGAGCTGAGGAAACCAAGACTAGGAGATAAAGGAATGTTTTTATCGTTGGGCAGTCTTTAGGTAGACAAAAGCACATGGGGATGGTTTTGAGCAAACTTATTTATTTGTGTACACATGCACAAATGCATACATGAAGAAAAGAACTGCCAGCTCATTGTCNACAGCTGAAGGGTTTGGCACCAGAATATATATGAAGTAGATCAAGAAAAGAAACACAGCTATAATCCAGCCATTTAAAATTTACAATACATTTATAATAATAGATTCAAACTTTGCTAATATGCATTTTGATTGACTCTACATTCTCGTCTCACTTCCATTGCTCCCTCAGGCTCCACATCCCTAGTTAGGCATATAGTTGGCCTTTACCAGGTGACATTACATTGAATTCACTATCTGAGTTACAATTAGATAAAGCACTCAGTTCTGATCCTCTATTCTTCTGAGTTACTGGAAAGAAGAGATAAAACCCCTACAGTCTTGGCTCCTGAGGCTTCCCACACAATAGCATTTTGCCTCGCCACAGTGAAATATGCATAATTGGTTAGACTCTTCCTAAAGATACAATTAGTACCTCAAATCCTGAGCTCTTTTATCACAAACAGCAATAGAGGTTCCAAAACCTTGCCTCACTGTTTTGTCCCTAGTTCCAGCAATGCTTTGGTTTGAATAGAAGGAAGTGTGAGAAATACCTGCTTATAAGCAGGCAAAGCAGAGAGGTAACATCAGCCTGGACAAGAATAAAGTGCAGGGAATTTTGCAGTACTCAGCTGAACTGTCTACTGAAGAGACACTGGAGGAGAGATTTCCAAGGGCAAAGTCATGAAACAAAATTTACTTCAGAAACTGGTATTTTGAATAGGCAGAATAAAAGTAATCCTAATCTCAGCAAAGGTTAAATCTTATTCATACACTCATCAGTCTTCTTTCTGCTAGCTTCTACCTTTTTTTGGTGCATATCTATTCTGGCTTCTAGTTCACCCACTGGCAGAAGGAAAGATTATCTTTCCGTTATCTGTCTTCACTGCACCTGCCACAGAGAAACC
>WEKW01017882.1:0-10464 GCA_013389905.1 Sula dactylatra | reverse complement strand
GCTCATGGTGCTGCCCGGCTCCTCATGCAGTTCCGTTTCTCTCTTTTTTCTTTTTTTTGCACAAAATAAATGCCCAGCTGCTGCTGCTGCCGCTGCCGCCTCCTCGGGAGCTTTCAACTCTCCGCTCGCAGCATCTCTGCACATGCCAGCCGCTCCGATCCCATTCACAGTCCGGCTCCGCTCACTCCCTCTCGGTGCGGGTTGCACTCTCGGATGGCGGGGAGAAGAAATCTCTCTCCCCGCTAGCAAGAAGATAGCACGGGGAGAGGAGAAGAGGCAGCCTTCAGGGTCTCTTTCTCTCTGGGCGACTGATGCTGCTTCTGTTGTCAACAAGCCCTGCAAGCTGCTCTGCGGATCCGTCTGTGGATCTTTTTTCCTTTGCAAGGCTTTAAATACAAAAGTGCCCTCCGAGCAGCAACGTGCTCTGATTAGGCCTCATTATGCATGCATGGAAAAGCAAACAAACAAAAAAAATTAGCAACGCTTCTTCTTTTACACATCCCCCCAGCCTGCGCTCTCTCGCTCTCTTTCTCCTTTTCTCCACTTTTTTCTCCCTTCGCTCGGCCCCCTTTCCCTGCCTCGCCACTTGCCATTGGTCCAGCCTGTTGTTGAAACTTTTTTTCTTTT
Organism: Sula dactylatra; assembly: GCA_013389905.1. Classification (NCBI taxonomy): domain Eukaryota; kingdom Metazoa; phylum Chordata; class Aves; order Suliformes; family Sulidae; genus Sula; species Sula dactylatra. Next base: position 9,837 of record WEKW01017882.1, on the reverse strand, counting down.
CCCCTCCTCTCTTTACGATCTGCGGGAGGGAGGGAAGGAGAGAGGGGGGCTGGAGGGCAGCTCACATTCAAAGCTTGAAAGGAAAGGCTTAAGGAGAGTGACAGCCCCCCGAGGAGCCCCTCCTCCCGTTAAGGCGGCGCGGCGGCCGGGCAAGGGTTACGNTCGGCCCCGGAGACTGAGGGGCGGCCGGCGGGGACCTGCGTGCTGCTTTTGCAGGGACGGTGCTCTTAAGCTGGTATTGCTCCTTGCAGGAAGGGGAAGGGAAAGAAAAACCCAACAAAAAACCCCAAAAAAACTCTAGTCTGGGTAACGTGTGTAACCAAACTTCCCGCTGATTCCACTGAGGGCAGAGCTGCTTCCCGAAAGGTAGGGAGGATCAGGCTCGTAATGGGACCGACTTTATTCTTACTGAAAGCTAAACAGAGCTCCTGGTTTCACTGTGTTAGCACACCGACGGAGAGCAAAAGCTACCTTTGTTAGGGGTGTGCTGCGACCATGTAAGTACTGCTTTGCCATGCCTTCAGCATCGCAGCTTGCTTTCCCACTTACCGCATCCCCCACCGATTTTAAGCTCGTTCAGCTCAGTTTCTCCCTTGAGGTTTTTGTGCTCGGGTTTAAGACACTGACCAACGAGGGAGCCTGTTGACAGAAATACAGTAGATCTCAGTATAGTTCTTTACCAAGATTTGCCAACCACTAAAAAGTTTAAAATCTGTTACATAAGAGGATTAAATGTGTTTTCGTTGAAAGCAAAATACCTTGCGGACGCCCTGCCTTCCTCTTACGCTCTCCGTACGCTTTGCTTTGCTTGTAACGAAGTAGGCACAAAACTATAAATATTAAGGCACAACGAGAGGGGCATAACAAAATAAGTTGTGATGCATTTACCCACCGCTTTTCGGTTTAGTGCTACCTTAATTCCAGAGCAACATCGTCTCCAACCACAAGGGGCACCGGTATCTGCTGCCTGTCAAAACTGGCGCTTTTTTCATCCTGAGGCTATCAACTCCATCTGTCACAAAAATTAAGACTAAATCTATTTTCCAGAAACTTGGGGATCTTGGGATCCTATGCAGTGTGGACTAATGTCTGTCTGAAAGTGCGTGGAAGGTGGAATGGTGGTGTGGTGTGGCTGGGAGCCAGCATGATTGATGAGTTGAGAAGCATTTGTAAGGATCTGCTCCATTGTCATCAGTTTTACAAGCTGCTTGTGTTTCTCCTTCAGTACAGTTTTGCCTCTTCTGTGCAAAAATTGTGTTTGCTTGTGCTTTTAAATCCATGAAAACTGCATCCAGAAATCCTGCCTTCATCCACCTAGTTTAGAGCCGTTTCTTTTCATTCTTGTTTAGTAGCATTACCAAAAATGCCAGATGCCATTCAGGCAGGATGCAGTAAATACACATTGCTATCTACACTGGACTCATTCATGCATTACTTTGCAGCCTTCTTCACTGATAACGCTGTTACTGGTGGAAGTCGGCTAGTTTGGGGTGGGTAAGTCGGAGACGACACTGCAGAAGCTGTACTAAGTGCTGCCGCACTGCCTGATTGCTACGGAAACTGGTCCACGTCGGTACGGCTGGAGAGAAGGAGGCCTGGATGCTGGCATGTTCCAGACGTGAGTCTGAGAGAGGGGATTGCAGTGGGGCAGGATTGTGCCTTGGCGTGGGACAGGGCCCTCCTGAGCTTCCCCAGCATGGGAGAACAGGAATGGCTGGCTGGCTGGCTATCTGTCCCAGTGGGGCCACCTCCTGCAGACAGCTGGGGGATGAGCTCTGCCCCCTCCCAGCTTCTGCCTTCATCTGCAAAATCCATCCAGCTCGGCTGTCCTTCATTTCTGGAGCAGAAAAAAAGGCCCTTTACTTTGTGAGGAATTGCAGCAGCTGAACTTCGGACCTCCCAGGAGGGGGAGTAGAGGAGCCTTCGCTGCCGGCCTTGCATCCTTGCGTGGCTGGGACGCGGCTGCTGTGATGCTGCCTGAGCAGGAGGAGGATCAGTGCATGGTCCCACTAGCGCTGACAGGCTTCCCAGGCTGGGGACAGTGTTCATTTTGCCTGCCAGTCTGAAAGGCAGGGCAAGGCATGAAGCGTTGCATCATTCACAGGTAGAGATTTTCATATACACATTTCAGTTAAGGAAATGCAAATTTCACACAGTAATAATAATAACGGAAATGTTGACTTTGAAGCTCGGAGTCTGGAATTATCTTTGGTATCGTACAACTGACAGAAATCGTAACACGGGCCCTTCACTTTCCACACCTTTTAGCCGTGTAGAATATGATCATCTACATCCAGGATTATACATCCTTTGTCAATAAATTAACTTCTTAAAATGGCTTAAAAACATACTAGTCTGTCTTTATTTAATGAGCATTTGGATTCTGTCCATATTTGTAACTGCTGTTTTGAGTAAGGACTTTGGGGCTCACGGTGCTCTGCTGGAGGAAGGAAATCTTTTCTTGTGTGGAACTAAACCCAGGGAAATAACTCTCTGGCCCCTCTTCTTCATTGCACGTTTTCTAACAACAGAAATGGTATTGTCAAATTCAGCTTTTGAGTTTTCAGCATAGCTCTAAAAGTAATGAGGAAGACAACTATTGCTCTTTTTCACAAAGCACCATATAGGAAAATATATCCCATGACTGGACAGTAAAATAAAATCTTAATTCCCACATTTGCTACATTTTCTGTTCACCAACATTTCCTGTCTTAGAAATTAATTTTGTTCCTTACATCAGCTCTCCAAATTATTATAGAGTAGCAGTCTTCCATCACTAGGGGTCATTTTGGTAGCCAGAAAAGCCAGTATGTATCTGATCTGGATTTATTGTAAAGACTCCTGAGCACCTTTTTGTTTAATCCTGATGTCTTTTCCCCCTTTTTACTTCATACCCTTTCCTAATGGATCTCCTTTCCAGCTCATGTTTTCTTTAATTCTTTCTCTGACCTATTTTACATTGAGAGCATTTAGAAAATAAGAAAATCAGTTGCACACAAGAACAGTTGACCTTAAAATATAGTGGTTCACATTCAGATGTAATTAAAAATACATGGCCTATATATGTGGTTAATTCCTCTCAAATGATTTCTAAGCACATTTCTTTTATTGGATTATATTGCTTTTTCTACATTTCAAGAGATTTACAAGTGTGATTAAAAATGTCTGGCAGGAGTCATGCGAATTAATTACCTGATAAAATTTCAGTTTGTGCATCCAGTAGTGTCTTAGCATGTGCTTGATGGAGATACACAGTGAGAGAGCACTTTTTCTTCTTCAAGAAGGGTTTGAATTCTCTACCAATAGAGGATTTCACCTGTCAGTGAAAGGTAGCCTTTTACCGAACTCTGTCAGTAGTTCTCAGAACCTCGGCATTACGGTGCCTGGGGGTCATGGGAGGCAGTAAAAGTCGTACTCGTACACCAACATTCATCCCGTAGAAATGGCTCAGTAAGGTGTCACTCGCAGTAGCCTGTGCAGATGACTGAATATGGACATGTGCAATACTGCTGAATTCTTGGATTTGATGTACCCTTAGAGACCCATAAATAATAACTTCTGCACTCTAAAGTTACAAAAGAAAAACCTTGTGACTTACCAGACTGGGGTGGGGGGTGGAGAGGGGTGGGGAATTAATATAATGCTTTCCCAAGTGGTGTCTGTTTCAATGGAGAAGTAAGGGCAAGTGAAGGCATCTAAATTAGGTTCTTGCTCCACATCTGGAGTAGTTTATCCTTTTATTGACTGTGCAGGACTGTTTGTGAGGTTGGTGTCCTCAGTTAACCACCTAAACTAGGTGTGAATACTCCCCAAAATAGTAATTTATTCACTAGAATGCGCAGGACTTTCCAGTATGAGCATCCCTGCTCTCTCTTGCTTTAGTCAGAAAGAAAAATAATGAACAGGGAGGATTGTAAGTAATTGTATTAATCGACAGTCACCCCACTGAGTTAAAGCTTATAGCTGATGGGACTACTGCACTGCATGTCGTAGGATCAGTTAGACATTGTTATGTTGTCTGCACATTTTTAAGGTTATCTTTGCCAGTGTAAGGTCTTGTGAACATTACTGAGGGCATTCAACACCTGGACTTCAGACCAATTATTTTGAATTGATTAATCTATATATAATCTAGGATTGGTCTCTTCTGGAAAAGGTTATACATGTCTGCTTGCAGGCCAGTCAGCCCGGGGCTGCTGTTGACACCCTGCGATACTTTATAGCCTTTTTCCACTCGGTGCAGGCAGCAGACTGCCAGTGTGATTTGTTTATAGCATGGTTCTTGAGACTAGGGTGTTGCAAGCTATGGGGCATGATGTGGGAATGCGTGGGAGGGCAAAGCATGCTGAGGTAGCATTGGAGAACTATGTGGGGACCGTGTAGGATCAACTGTGTTGACTCTGGACCATGCTACGTGTGGAGGTCTTCCCTGGTTGCCTCCCAGAACACAGCCTGGGAATGAATTAACGTGCTGGATGGAATTAGAGTGACTCAGTCTGTAAGCAACTGACTGTACTTCAATCTCTGAGGTGTTAAGGTAGCAGAGAATAAAAAGAAGTGCAGATAGTCTTGTCTTATTGCAAGAAGGGGATGGACTTACAAAGAGAATGTGGAGTGGGCCTGTTTGGAAGAGTTGGAGGCAGGATATCATGAATAATTTTGGAATATTAATGGCTTGGGTCCTGCAAATATAGTGCTGTAACAATTAACTGCATCCATAGAATCATAGAATCATGGAATGGTTTGGGTTGGAAGGGGACTTTCAAGGTCATCTAGCCCAACCCGCCTGCAGTGAGCAGGGACATCTTCAACCAGATCAGGCTGCTCAGAGACCTGTCCAACATGACCTTGAATGTTTCCAGGGATGAGGCATCTACCACCTCTCTGGGCAACCTGTTCCAGTGTTTCACCACCCTCATCATAAAAAATTTCTTCCTTGTATCTAGTTTGAATCTACACTCTTTCAGTTTGAAACCATTACCCCTTGTCCTTTCGTGACAGGCCCTACTAAAAAGTCTGTCCCCATCTTTCTTATAAGCCCCCTTTAGGTATTGAAAGGCTGCAAAAAGGTCTCCCTGCAGCCTTCTCTTCTCCAGGATGAACAAACCCAACCCTCCCAGCCTTTCCTCATAGGAGAGGTGTTCCAGCCCTCTGATCATTTTTGTGACCCTCTTCTGGACCCACTCCAACAGGTCCATGTCCTTCTTGTGTTGAGGGATCCAGAGCTGGACGCAGCACTCCAGGTGAGGTCTCACCAGAGGAGAGTAGAGGGGCAGAATCACCTCTGTTGATCTGCTGGCCATGCTTCTATTAATGCACCCCAGGATACGGTTGGCCTTCTGGGCTGCAAGCGCACATTGTTGGCTCATGTCCAGCTTTTTGTCCACTGGTACCCCCAAGTCCTTCTCCACAGGGCTGCTCTCAATCCTTTCATCCCCCAGCCTGTATTGATACAAGAGTTGCCCCGATCCAGGTACAGGACCTTGCATTGGCCTTGTTGAACCTCATGACATTCACATGGGACCACTTCTCAAGCTTGTCCAGGTCCCCCTGGATGGCATCCCGTCCTTCAGGCATGTCAACCACACCGCTCAGCTTGGTGGCATCTGCAAATTTGCTGAGGGTGCACTTGATCCCGCTATGTTGTTGATGAAGATATTAAACAGTACTGGTCCCAGTACGGACCCCTGAGGGACAGCACTCGTCACTGATCTCCACCTGAGCATTAAGCCATTGACCACTACTTTCTGGATGCAACCATCCAGCCAATTCCTTACCCATCCACCAAAACCATATCTCTTCAATTTAGAGAAAAGGACCTTGCCAAAGGCCTTACAGAAGTCCAGACAGATGACATCCGTAGCTCTTCCCTTGTCCACTGATGTAGTCACTGCATCATAGAAGGCCACTAGGTTGGTCAGGCAGGACTTGCCCTTGGTGAAGCCATGCTGGCTGTCTCGAATNCTCGAATCACCTCCCTGTCCTCCACGTGCCTCAGCAAAGCTTCTAGGAGGATCTGTTCTATGATCTTCCCAGGCACAGAGGTGAGTGAGGCTGACAGGTTGGTAGTTCTCAGGGTCCTCCTTTCTACCCTTTTTAAAAATGGGTGCAGTGTTTCCCTTTTTCCAGTCACTGGGGACTTCACCTGCCTGCCATGACTTTTCAAATATCATGGAGAGTGGCTTGGCAACTACATCAGCCAATTCCTCCAGGAGCCTGGGATGTGTCTTCTCAGGTCCCATAACCTTATATATGTTCAGGTTCCTCAGGTGGTCTCAAACCTGATCTTCTCTTACAGTGGGAGGGACTTTGCTCCCCCAGTCTCTGCCCTGAGGTCCAACCATTCAAGAGGATACATAAAATTGCCTTAAATACATTTTTAATTCAGTGTCTCCTTTTCTTTTCAATATGCCTTTTCCATGTATAATATTTACTTAAATATTGAGTAGCATCCCTGTAAAGCTGGAGATTGTTAATTATACATGAAATAGTAAGTATCATTGAGAGTATTTACCCAGTGCATCCAGTACAGTAAACATAGAAATATTGCACAATACTTTGCTGGACTTCTGCTTTTTTGAACTCTGTTCCAATCTAAACTACAAACTAGACCACACATGCTGTTAAAAGAAATCTAAGAACAGAGTAGGACTACAACCCTTTTTTGGTGCTAATAAAGGCAAAATTAATTGTGAAGGCAACACATTTCTGGTCACCTGTTAAGCCAGTTAGATAAAGATTTTAAATAACCACATTCTACAAAGATGAATGTAAACCACACACACTGTCACTATGTCAAACCAATTTCAACCATCAGTGTTATGGGAGTTCTTTGTTGGACGTGTCAACATATACACACACAAAAGCAGTTAGATGTTTTGTGTTTGTTTGTTAGCTTTGGTTTGTTGATTTTTTTTTTATTATTTTCAGATTTTTCAGATATTTACAACCAGGTATTCCCTGAAGCTGCTAATAGGTTTGTGTTTCATTTTCTGGATGTGCTTCTTAGGAATTAATATAATACAAGTTTGCAAGAAATAGGAAATTCTGAGTTTTCCTATATGAGATGTACGAAGAAATGAGTAGCTTTGTGGGTAAGCAGAGTTCCACTCTGCATAGTCTGAAGGACAAAAATAAGAGTAGCAGTTTCATTTTTGTGGTTTCAGATTACACCAACACAAATGTGACATACTCTGGAAGGGCAATACCTAATTTGGTCTCTTACTTCTTCTACATCTAAATTCAATTTCTGTATTAGAATTTGAAGATAGCTGCAGTGAAACATGCCATTCAGAAGCATATCCCCAATCTGTTCAATTCAGTAGGTATGCTTGATGTATTCTGTGATGATATTTGCCTAAGGGCTTGTTTACACACAAAAGTAGCTGTGGTTAAAATAAAACTGTCTTTCAAAACAACTTGATTAAAGTAATAAAAATCTAATTCAACATAAATTTGGAGTTAGCAAACTGATTTTGGGTGTGTTTCAATAGGTCTCTTTAAGCACATCTGGCTTCATATCATCAAGAAATGGTGACGTCTTTATTGAGTTGACCTGCTATAAAAGAGTGTCAGACTTGTTTATTGCACCTTCTTAGAAGAGCTTCATTCTTTCATTGTACTAAAACAAAATGTGTATAGACTAAATACTATGCTAAACATGAAGTAGACATGCAAATATTTCAGAGTCCTGACCCAGATTACCAAATTCAAATAAATCAGTGTTACTCAATAAATAAACTAGTTTAAGTGTGCTTGGGCAAGGATTTGCTCTGATTTAACTAGGTCTTTTAAAAGGCAGTTTTAGTTAATCGGTGCAACTTTTGGTATGGTCAGCAGCCTAAACTCCCTTTAGTTCATTTGTTCATTTGCTTGAAATACCAGAGGAGAAGAATGAATTAAGATGGATTTTTATACGGAGGGAGATAGCTTGGCTAATTAGCAGATTTTGTGAGAGGAACAGCAGCTACATTCATGCAGGTACATGTATCTTTCTTCCTACACTTCAACTAAAATTAAAAGATGTCAAAGTAGTTAGTAGAGTTCCGCTCCATTTCTCTACTACGCCCTTAGCTGTGGTATCTGACTGCCGGGATGAAAGAAAAATGTCTTTGTGTCTTAAAAGTTTAATTTGCAAAAGTGATGAATGATTCAGTTACTTCCATATTAGGGGCACAGTCTGAGTAATTTCCAGACAGCCTGATTTTCAGAATATGTCAAGCACCTAATCTTTGAAAATCAGATTTTCTAGTTTGACATTCAAAAAGGAATCATTCACAGTCATGGATAGCTTTGAAAATGTATCTCCTTTCTGCAGCTAACAAAAATTAAGGGCTTCAGAAATGATGGAGAAACACAGTCAGTCATAAACTTGTCACTGTGCCAATAATAAGCATTAAAATATTGAGCTGGGAGATCTCGGTGACAACACTGCATAATAACTGTGGTTTTCTTTTCAGGTAAAATACTGTGTTCAGGGCTTTGATACAGCAAAATACACTGAGCCAAGAGCCGTTCTCAGACATGTTGCAAATGAGTATTTTGTTCTTGCTAACAAAGAGTAATCATTCTCCGTGTGCATTGTGGAGGTGAGCTATGCTGTCATCTTTCTGTTTGCCTGAAGCAACTGCTCTTTTCAAAGTTCCCCAAAAGGGATGGATCAGATTAGGGAGACTGTAAAGATGAAACTACAGTCGGTATTTTCGGGAAAGTGGTTAGCAACAGTGGTGCTCTGGAGATTTCCCAAACTCTGGGAACTGAGTTGTACGCTGGCATCATGCTGCTTTCTGGAGCCAGACCTAATATCCGTGGCTGGATAGCCCAAACATGTCCAGAGGCTTACAGATATTAGACATTAGAGATGGAAAAGAGGTTTTGGAACATTCTCCATCCCTATTGCAAGATTATGGAGTCAGTGTGAGATTAGTCATTGTGTTAAATTTTCCAGTGGTTTATTTTGGCCTATTTTTAAATGTCCTAAGTGATAAGTTAAAGCGTTTCTACCACTTTCTTTCAATAGATTTCTTTGTTTGGAAATATCTTTTATAACTGATGCAATTTTTTCCCACCTTTAAATACCATTGTGCATAGCTCTATTTCATTTTCCCACCCAGGTCATTTTCTATCAACGTTAATTACTCTGGTATTCATGAGGTTAATTATTAGAGTAATTATTGGATAATTAGTTATTCATGATACCCGTGCCAATTCAGTTCATTATGCTGCAGGTGAAACTGCTGTTTGTGTAACATTGTCTAGTTGCTTTTATCTGATGTGTTAGCATTCAGACCTTACGTAGAGCTAAAGAAGACTAGGGTTAGGATTTAGTATAACACCATCACAAACATTCTAGTAAAATCCAGTCAACAGCTTTTACATTTGCTTCATTCTGTTCTTCCATCAGTTTTATACATTTACCCCACAAACCTGTTTAGTATCTGTTTCTTCCTTTTGTTCACAATCTTTACCCTATCCTGCGTACCTTGCTTGTGCATATGGGCTACAAGCTGCAATATAAAGGCTTAGAAATAGTGGAAAGGATAGTCCCTAAATTAAGGTTCATGTCTCAGCAGGGAAATAGCCTACAAATTTATACCCTGTCTGTGCCTTCCACGTTTGGCATTTGCTTCTTTAATTTAGCTGTAAAAGAGAGAAAGTTCCCTGTTCTCTGCCTACATGTTTCTTAAGGTCCAAGTTGGATTTGTTCCAGCAATGATCTGAGTTAAGTTCACAGAACACTTGCTTTCATTATATTTGTTTCACACCAGTGGGAAGATGCTATAGAAATGCTCCAGGGATGAGATTTTGCAATACACTCATGGTACGTGTTTTGGGATT
>WEKW01017881.1:0-20635 GCA_013389905.1 Sula dactylatra | reverse complement strand
CAGTTTCAGTATGTGTCCCCTCTTCAGTAATCCCCTTCTCACTCCCATTTGTGATGTGATAGCACCTGTGCCAGTTATAGAAGCTGTTCAAAAGAACAGCAATATCAGAGAGATGGTTTCATTTTATCAGTTGGAAAAAAAAAGCAGGGTGTTATGCAGTCCATTAACTTTCTTCAGGACACCAGTGAGTATTCTGTCCTCATTTGGGGAACAGCTATGCTCACTACAAGCATAGCAGTGGTAATTATTAACAATGCTCTTTAATTTGCAGTAGCTGAGAAAGAAAGGCAGAAAGAAGAAATATTAAAAGAAAAAAGAAAGGTTTTACAATCTGTTAAATATTTAGCTTTCTATGTTCTGACTATCTTCAGCCAGAGTTAGTACTGTATCAGTTAAACGCTGCGAAGAAACTCCAGGATCATGTATTCATTTGTTAGGAGGAGATGCTAGGACAACTAGTCATCATAGCTAAAAATCTGTGGATCCAAAATAAAGAATATGGGTTTTTTTCAGTCCTTTGTTTTATAGTAAAGCCTCTTTCTTTGCTAAGTACCAAAATTCCTGATATCAGAATCCTCATCTGGCTAATGGACATTAATAACAATTTATATAATATTTTTTAAAAAAGATCACATCTGGGGCCTTTCAGGGAATAAAAGCCTCAACAGTTTCCTATGGAACTGGAGTTTGTCTGTTGAAATACCTAAGCAGTCCTACAGTAAAAATAATATAAATTGAGTTTAATATCAAAATAAACACCTAGAGCTGGGGGACTGGGAGCAGTTAGCTGTGATCCCTCGAGGAGGTAGTTTAAATCTAAGGTGCAATAAAAGACAATACACATTATTACCAGCTTTTTCTACATACAAAGTTTCTAAGGAATTCTCTCTGACCCATGCATTATTTTGATACAATATAATTGTACTGACAAAGATAGACCCTTCAGTTAATATAAACAAATTACCCAGAAAAGGATGGAGTTACAACGGGCCCTTCAGTCATGACATACATTGAAAGTGGTAATGATCTTGTATTGCAGAAGGAACATCCCTTCCCCTATCCTGGCCAAAGAATTGAACAAAAATTAAAAGTCAAAGCTCTAGATCAATTATTAAAATGTTCGATAATAGAATTCTCTGGGGAATGTCTACTGCAACAGAACATCAAAACTCACACTGAATACTACTTATGGTGAATTATTCAACAGATTTTGGTCAAATGCATGTTCAGAAAGTCAATTCATGTCAAAGGGTTCACAGTCTGTTTAGGCTGAGTTCTCAAAAACTGGGATATTTACACAAAACTCAGGAAAAATTATAGCTTGTTCATTTAGTTACAGGCTATCCATTTAGTGTCATACTCTGTCCAAATAGCCTTTTTCTTTAGGATGTAAGCAATTCTCTTCAAGATGCAACAAATGCAGAAATTTATGCTAAAGGGAGAAATGTATTTTGAACATCAAAGAAAGTTAGACCTCCAGTCAAGGAAACTCAGAGAAAGTACATAGATCAGAACTAGTTCTACCATCTCTGAGCAAAGTACAATTTACCCTAAATTACCCAAAAATCATTTCATAATGGTAAGAACCAATCCTGATGTGACTTCAATACAATCTGTACTCCCTAAGCATTTAGTTCTAGTTTTTTCTAATTAAAGCAATGCATTTTCCTAATTATATTCCATATAACCATTTAAAAAAGTATAGCTCTTGCATGGTGATACAGACTATACATTTGGTGTAAGTGTATATAGGCTGTGCTGGCAAAAGGTTCAAATGTTAAAACAAAATTTAATTAGTAAAATCTAAAGCGAAGTGAAAAAAGGCTATTGCCTCATTACTGAAAATGCTAATAAAGTGTATGTAATAATATAATTTATTTCCAAAAAACATAATTCAGCCACATCCACAGCTATGTTTGAGTTGCATTTTTTGTATATAAAGGAGTAAAACTAAAACAAGAGACCAACAACAATTAAATCAGACTTTCACTGCTTGCATTCACAGGAAGTTACAGAGATTCCCCCATTGAGCTTTTCATTTACAGAACAGGAAAAACCTATCCCAAATCAAAGAACCATTAGAAGAAGTTTTAAATCAGACTGGAAAAATACAGATCACCACCACCTGCTTATGCAGGAATTTTCACTGAAACAGCAACTGCTTGACCCAGCTGCCCCGGGACCACTGCCCTGCCCAGGACCCAAGTCAGCCCCCGAGGCCACCAGCCCCTGCCCCAGCAATGCCGCAGCTGGGCCCGTCTCCAGCTCCCCACAGCCCTGCCCTGCCCTGGGCCCCACTGAGCCGGGCCTCACTGAGCCAGGCCCATGCACAGGCCCAAGTCCCGGCCCAGCCTTGTCCCATCCCTGGGAGATGCCTGATGCCTAGGTGTGGGGCTGCCACCTGTGCCCTGCTCCTGGCTGGGGGTGGGACAGGCCCTGGCTGCCGGGCCCTGCCGCGCTGGGGGAGCCCTCATGGCTCCCGGCGCCGGGGAGCCGCAGGGCCTGCAGCGATGGCTGCCACTTTCAGCGTGATCTCTACTGCACACAGCGTAGACACAACTTGTAACAGAGGGCAGGGCTACACTGGCTTTACTCAGGTGTTGCAATATCAATCAAATACCTTATTATCACCCCCACCCCCATTTTTGCTGCCTATTACTGTTTTCACGGCTGCTGGGCCAAGCATGGCACCAGTAGAGTCTTGTTGACATTTGTTCAATCTGCTCTTAACACGTTGCTCTTTTTTAACGTAGACTGAGCTCCCGAGCGTGATCGCATCACCCTGTCCCAGCCAGGTCTGCACATGAAAGTCAGAACAGCTTGTTCCAAAGAGCGAGAAATATTGAAATCCTGTGTCTCTCGTCACCTGGCGTGACAAGTGCCTGAGGAGAGCTGTGAAAAGGTCTGCATTTAAAAGATTGTCAGATGTTGATGCAAAAGGTGGAGACAGTAGCTCAGAGCCAACTCCTCCTTAAAAATAAGATACAATTTTAGAAAATATCTCTTTGCAACTTAAGGTGCCATCCTGCAGGCTGTGGCTGGGTATGCATTTACTTCTTCGTGAACCTATATCCAGTGTTTAAGATAAAATGGATCTCCTCACATATTTTGCAAGTGTAAACCAGAAAAATCTGAACAGAACAGTAGATCAAAAGTGTTAAGAATATCATGGGGCATTAGAAAACTAAGATTAGTAAAAAATTAAATCTGCCAATGGAGTGAAATGCAGCCTGACTGAAGACAGAAATAATAAGAAAGAATATTTGCAATTTTTATTAATAGGCTAGATTGAATAAAATCTTCATGAAACTGAAATGAGATTTCTTTCCACAGACCCATCTGATACTGGGAGAAATCAGGTAGTGAAATCCCTCATGGCAGTTTTCTTCACTCATTTGAGCAGAACACAGCAGCTGTGTTATCAAATTTATCATCTGGCAACCTATAGTGTATTCAAATTTCTGAAGAAAGTGTGCACCTCTCCATTAAATTAAATTAAATGTTTGCTTGATCATAATTCATTAAGATAGCAATTAGAGGACAATGGGTGAGATAATTAAAGGTATTTTTGGTTGCCACATTTATTTCTGAGGGAAGTAAGTAGTTTTATAAATCTAGCAGCATGGGATATAGTTTTGGACTTAAATTTAATAAAAGAGACAAGATTTAGCTCTACATGCCTCCTGAGTAGAAAGTAGATGGTAACTGATTAATATTAATTTATGCAGCTTTGATTAGCTGCAGAAAACTGCATAGTACAAAACTACCGGTTGTATTTGTAGTGACACGAGGGAGCAGGGGTTTAGAGGTGGCTACTCCCCTACAGACTCATTGAGTTGCAAATATGCTGCCGTCAGAATCTGCAGACTCCAGCCTTCCCCTACCAATTGCTGTTGCCCTCTCCTCCTCCTCACTGCCCCCTTTGCTTCCTATTGCTACCTCTGCTGACCTGAGAGCCAAACTGTTTGTATCAGCATGCCTTTAAGTGCTTCAGTCAGAACAGGCTTAAAAAATAAACAGGTCTTTGCTAGCTCAGCTTATTTGACTGCAGCAGTATAGGAACTATTCATAGGATCAGGAGGAGGTGACTTCCACAGGGTCTGGGTAAGGGCAGTAACTTGTCAAGCTGCTGGGACTAATTGGGGGTCTCCCCTTGTAAGCACTCTCATGGACTGACTCCTGTCAGCGTGAAGTCTCTTGTATGAAGCATAGTTGGACACACAAGAGCATGTTTTTTTTGTGTCCCTCTCCCCCTCTGCCCCCAGCCGTTTTTTTAACATGGAGATAAAAAGTTCAAAAAATAGTTTGGTTTTCCTCCAAAGGATTCCCAGAAAAAAAAATTTGTTCATTGCAAATTACCTGTGTGAAAACACACAATGCCCACCAGCTCTGCTTTTGTAAATCAGGATTATTTTCTATAAATAATATAGATATTTCAATAACTAAATCCAGGATAATATGATAAAACTGGCACTAAGCATACTGCTATAGAGTCTTAGAGCTATCTAGCATGAGATTTCATGTTACAATATACTCCATCCTAAAATCCATAGGAAAGGTACTTGTTAATTTTTACTAAAGAATTAAATGATTCTGAGAATACAGAAGATTTTATTTTCTTCTACATCATTATAGTAGATGCTACAGAATTATCAGGAAGGAATAAGTACAACAATATCTAGCTACTTGTTTACTAAAAAATAGTAACTTGAATGATGTGACTCTTCAGGGGTTCACAGAGCTGCAAGAGAAAAATTACAGTTATGGAAGTGCAATTTTTATTTCTTCCACGTAAATCAAACAGAACTGATTTCATCCCGGCCACCTTGTAGCTTCTCTGGCTTGGGGGAAACTGCACACAATTCAAACATAGAAAAAATAGGAGAAACATGAACTGGGTTAACAGACTTTATGTAATGCAGGCAAAGGGAGAAGCAGGAAAGAAACAGAAAGAATAAATAGAAAGATTTTTAGAACTCTCTGGGTTGTTGTCTTTTTTTAATAATATATGTTACAAAATATAGGAGTGAAAAGACAAATATGGAAGAAAGGAGTGGGGGGAGGAGGATTTCTTATATGGCTGACTGATAGAGACGTCTTTCTGTGTAAGCCTCTCTGATCATGCTGAAGACAAGAGGTATCCTAAATGCATTCTGTTCTGTAAATAATTTCCTGATCCACACTGCTTTCATTCTTTCTATAAAGCATGTTTAACCTAGAAAAAAAATAGTCTCAAATACAGTGGCCTTAATTTGATGAACTTTAGTATGTATTCAGGCCTCTGACTCAAATCACGTCCTTCAGTGATTTCCTGATTAAGGATATTAGCCGGATGGAGCCTGTGAGCCTTTCTCTTTCTCCATCAAGTATGCGTAGCAGTTTTATGCTGGCCTCATTTCCCCAAATGGTTCATCGTACATTCCTCTGGGCTGTTATGATGTTGGAAAGCACTCCTGCCTGCCGAGGACCCTCTGTATTAACAGGATATTGAAGGGAAGCACATAGGGAAGCACACAGGAGCATTCATGCAAGACATTTTGCAGGGAGTCATAGGGGAGGACAAATATTTATCCAAATTAAGGCTCTATAATGTGGATATCTTCAACCAGCTGAGAGAGGAAAGAAAGATGATTACCTCAGGGGCAGAAATCACCTTTTAAAAAGGACTTCCTCACTTGTCCTCATCAATACTGTGGTGTCTCAGATTACATGGTACGGGTCCAGGAATGAGTTGCCTGTCATCTAACTTCAGGCATTTGCTAGATAAGATGAATCACCAATATCTGTTTCTCTCCACTGACGTTAAAGGTAAATCTGTTTGGACTTCAATATGCAATAGCAGATGTTTATCTGCTGATAGGACCTTTATTGTTTTTCATGGGTTAACTGGTGATTTGAGGACTGAAAAGGATAACTAAAACTGCGTTAAACAGAAAAAAATAACCCAGTAATGCTGGACCACTGATCTGAAGACTCTCAGGACTCTCTCCTGCACAGGTCTCAAATATGCACAGGTATTTTACTTAGAGTAAAAAACAAAATGGGGATCCTGCTTTCAAGTGTAGTAGCTGACAAGGGGTGAGAGGAGGGAGATGGATATTTTAAGTTGTTCCATTTTCCTCCATATTTACATCACCCACAAACTGCAAGGTTTAATCTTAAAAATTTCAAAATTTTTGTTTTTCTAAAGGCAAAATGGAACATTAAAATGCACATTTAGAATACATGAACCAAATAGCCTGCAGACTTACTGTGGATCTTATAAGTGATTGGTTTTGCTGGAGTTCAAAGCACTGACTTTCAGTTTATTGAAATGCTAATGAAATCTTGATTATAATATAAAATGTCACTTTTTCCTCTAAAACATTATTAATGCCATTTCAGAGATTAATGTTGCAACCAGAATGCTTCTTTTTTCATTAATCTACCAGTTCAGAGCTAAATTTACTTATAAATCTTCCTCTTCATCCAGTTTATATCTCATTACTCCACCAAGTTTAAATTCTATCTAAAATTTTGTGACAGCAAAAGTATATTACTGCAATTAAAATATCGCTAAAACATCCCATAGCACAATTTGCACTACCATTCATACAATGCTGGCAAGATACAAGGATTAGAGTGAGCATGGGCCCTTTTATGATTTAACTGTGCACAGGGAGAATCCAGCCAGAGTGTCTGAACAGAAAGATTTGATCACATTAATCAACACAACTAGACCAAAAGCAAAATGGATACTGAATCCCATTAATCATGAAATTAATTTATACTAATACAGTACTGTTTCTTCCCCTTTCCTGTCACTGGTAGGCCATGTATTGAGGATTAGTTTTGTTGCTGTTTCTGTATTGCCTGTTGTTCTGCAGTCACCATCATAGCATCTGAGTTCCTGCCGGTAGTCCTTTAAGCAACCTAACTACCATTTGCTACATATTTTTCTCTCATACTCTCTCTATGCAGAAGAAATGTAGCTAGCATTGTGCTTTATTTTAGAAAATTGAACTTTTCAGCAAAGAAGGATGATATTCCCTGTGCTTGGTGCTTAATTCCGATGCAGATTGTGGCTTTCAGAATTATTGCCTGCTATAAATCCTGCCTTAGAGTTGGCAACGTCAATGCAGGTTGATAAAGGTTTTAGCTGTCTTGCATGTCCTCAGAGTGAGCTTGGGAAAAACACTTTACATTTTGTTAGATCTGTTCCAGTGTTTGCTTCCCTCTAGAGACGTCTGACTTCTCACTTTCTCTGTTTCTTACTGTAGTGAAAATGGTTTGAAAACCATTGAAAATCTATGTGGGGGATGAGGAGAAGGACTGTTTAAGAGCCAACACTTGGTTACCAAGAATAGCATATCAACACAATGATTCACCAAACTCATTGACTTCTCGTTCTGTGGGTGGAGTGCCTTTTAACAGCTATTGATACTTGATCATTCCCCATTCCACCTTCCTGATCAACAACTAATATGAAATATACGTGCACACACCTTAATATCCTGATGAGTTCAGTCTGTTCTAGATTTGGTAAAGCTCACTAGAATGTTAGTAAAACCTAGGTAGTGAAATACAAAGAGTATCTTTATAGAATGCAAAGCAGTTTTGCATTATCCAGTGTATCCACAATGTGTCTCAGATTCTGAAGTTTAAGATTTTCCTGCATGTATCAATGGATCGTAAATAGAACCCTGATATTACTCAATGTGAAGTCAGTAGATAACTCTGTCTCTGGGATGCATTGGGAAGGTAAAGGATATTTGATGGAGTTATATTCTTTGTCTGTCTTCCAAGTCAGAAAATGGAAAGGTTTGTCCTAGTTTTAGTGTATAAGAGTAAATAATTAAGAGCTTATGGTTTTCAGTTGCATTAAGTCTAATATTCTACCTTTTAATATTCCTGGTGGATAGGGTTCTTCATCTAATTGTGGTAATTTACAATTCATGATAATGAAAATTCTAACAGTAGTCATGTTTTAACAACAGAAAGAGTAATTTTTAATTAACTTTAAACGAAATTCTTTTTTGTTCAAAGTTTTTCTTTATGACAACCAATAAATGGTCCCCAAATTTGCCCTTCATGAACTTTCAAGGTTCTGATTTAGGTTTATGCAAAAGTGTTGAAACTCCCACTAATCTGAGAGAATAACAAGTAATTTTGTTGCTAACAACTGTAGGAAATTATTTATGTTGCTATTATCTGGGAGAGAGAGTGCATTGCCAAGGTTAAATGCTGAGGAATGGAGTTATTGCAGAGGGCATTACCCACTTGATTTTTAAATGTAAATCTTTCATCTGGGCAGAGTGAATTACTGTGCAGCTTTTAATTCTCATTTATTTCAAATACCTTGAACATATGTGAGCATTCTGTGGTATTTTTCCTACATCATCCCTTTCTATTCCTCATTCTTAAGTGCTAGTGCTGTGTGGTATTCTCAATCATGACTTCTGCCTTGCTTCCAGCAAACTTTTATTCAGCAAGTTTGCATTTCATAGTATTGCTTGGATATCTGAAACCGGGCACATAGATGTTCCTGTTAGCAGCCCAAATAACCAAGGGGTACATGGGAATGAAAGAAAAAAAGTCCTGCCTTGGTCCATAGTATAGTGATGGACCTGCTTTATACTTCCAGTGTAGCATGCCTTGCAGCTGCTTTGTGCTCCATAAACAGGGATTAGGAGCCTGAAGAAATTGTTACCCTACTTGTACGCTACTCCATCAACTTTTATGGCCTTTCTATTCCATGACTGTATTCAGACAACAAACCTGTAGTCTACCACTGGTATTTCCTGCACATAAGCAACGTTGCTGATTCCATATAACACACATATTACTTTCCCTTCCACTTTGCTTAATCCTATCCCAAAGCATTATCCTAAGGACAAGTAATGTGAACTACTGAGGTTTTCACTGTGCTAATTTGATTCTAGAGAATATGTAACAGTGTCTTTTGAATTAGTCTCTATAATATTGCTATACTAATAGCCACACCAATTTTGAAACCAGAGAGGAAAACTGCAGATCAAGACAAATTAGGAAAGAAAGCAGATAAATGAAGAAATCAGGCTGGGTTATTAGAGGCCTGATAAAATAATTTTGAAGAGTTTCAAAATCTTAATTGCATGAAGTAGGAAATGGTGATGAAAGAATTTGATGGACTGTTGAAGTTTGAAGAAAAAAAACCTGCTAGGTTTTAATAACCCATGCTAAAATCTACTAATTTAGAGGGATCAACAGTGATAGTTTTACAAGATATGCATTAAAGTTCAGGGTAAAACATAGAGCAAATGAATTCTGAGGAAAAAACCAGAAAATAAGTAATGTGTATCCTTTATTTTTGAGTGATGGAGTAGAAGTCCACACCAAACTTAGCGTCTCCTCCCAGACAACAGAAATGCATGCAAGTAGATAAGTAGATCAAATGGGATTACTCTACATGGGTCCTTCTATCCTGCTAAGTATGTACACTACAAAGCTATACAGAGTTCATCTCAACTAAAGCTCAAGTAGCAGACCGTCAGCAGCATGTCACTTTCTGACATACTGCTGTTACTGTTTTTAATTGATAGATATCTGTCAACAAGCTAATTCCAAGAGCACTTTCTGCAATGTCTCTAGCAAGAGTGTCAGTTTTCTGTCAACAGTGTAGCTGCAGAAATGGCACGCATTCATTAATTCTGGCAGCACTGCACATGCTGGGAATATCTGAAACATATGATCCCATCTGGTCCCCCCAGTTAAGCAGGAATGGGTTAAGACAATACTTTGATGACAGACTTTATAAAGAATTTAGAGCCTCCAACACAGTGGTGTGAGCTGCTTAGATGATATTCTTTTTTTGGAGTCAGTAACAGATGTGCATTGAAATAGCAGGGTTTATTCTGCCTGGTCAATCTGCACAAAATATCCCCCTGCAATCTTGTTTCAGAGACACAATGATGGAGACACCCTCATTTTTTTAATCCCCACCCTCTTTGCAGCCTGGAAAAGCACCATGATTTTAAAAGTAAAATAGAGAGTCATCACGAGAAATATCCACAGAGGCACAAGTTCTCTCACACAGGCTGTCTCTCAGGACCTTTGCTCTCCAACAGCTTGTGTTATTCATCTAAGTAACCAACACATGGTCATGTCCTGGGTGACCATTAGAACCACATGACTGTCTTCTCATTGCTTCAGTGCCTGTTCATTGCCAACATCTTTGGCAATGAAATGTACTGATTTGCTAAGCTTTTAATCATGCTTTTCTCAGAAATAGAAAAGAATAATACCTTCAGTTTGAGGTGAGCCAGCTTTCAGTTGCTATGACTTCCCTATCTGTAACTACTTAGCATTTCCTTGCTAGGTGGGCCTAAATGTTGAATTCAAGACTGAGCCATATGAATCCTCACGGGGTTCCTCTCATCCCAGTGTGATCGACGGGAGGCTGCTGTGGGTCCGTGTTGCCTATGTGCCAGAGTGAGGCTGAGCGTGTGTTTACAGCTGGTGCATGTGCACACACACACATGCACACATGGCCAAACACAGACCAGCACAGAGAGAGGTCAATGCCTTTATCAGCACCCACATAAACACCCACAGCACTCACATAGATATGAACATCACAGATGGCCTCAACCCATTCCTCCTCCCAGGGCAATTGGGATTGGAGTCAGGATATATGCATGCCCTCACTCTTGATTCACAAACACACATCTGTGGGTTGCTTGAATACTAACTCAGATTTTAAATCCATCCAATATCTGTGGCCCATTCCCACACACTGACTGAGGCTTTGAGTGTTTCCCTATATGGATCTCTTCCTACTCACCAGCTGGTCGAACCTGAAGTTCATGAGCAGTTTACACATACAGGTTCAGGGAGTGACTCGCACAGAAAATAGAATGGATTTCATAAGAAATTAAAACAGGCTGTGGTAATCAGCTACCAGGTTTGTTAGGCTTTTGCTTACAGATGACTTACCCTTTTTATTCCCTTTTTTATCCCTGACCCAACTTGATCCCTCCCTTCCCCTACTTTAGAACCTTCCCCTAAATATTTTGCACATTCCCACAATCTCCTGAAGACACCCTGTAGTTTTATAACATCTTCAAATTCTCTCTGCTCCACCTCAAAGTCCTCCTCTGCCTGCATCCCAAAACAAGTCCTGTATCCCTTTGGAAAATAATCCCCCCTAGTTTGCATGGCATTCCAGGAAGAGAACTTCTTTCCTTGAGTCATCTTGGCAGGTGGGACAAGAGACAATGATCTAATTGTTCTACGTGACACTCTTAGGAGTAGCTGACCTGGTGTGCTTCATATTCACTGATCAGGTTACTTGTTGGGTACCTGCCATAGTTCCTTGAATACTTGCTGAGTCTTTGTTTTCACTCTGATTAGCTTTTTAATCATGTAACCTTGTAGTTACATGATTAAACAAGTAGTCTCATCTGCCATCATGCAAATATATTGAAATATACAATATATAAGTTATGTTCCTACAAGGAATTAAAATAAACTGTTATCAGCATGAGAAGCATTCTGTTTACTTCTTTTCATGCACAATTTTCCAAGAACTCTTTGTCTTAAAATGTCCAAGACATTTTGAAAATCTTGTCCATGTAAAAGTCTTTGTCAGTGTAGAAAGATATTCTGATGATCACTTTTTCTATTCCTGGCCTCTTCAAAATCTTCAGAAATAGCAACTACAAAATTCATGCATTTTCAGTTTTGAGTTTAATTTGTATTAGATTTATTTATCAATACAGTCTCCTGTATGAATTAGTTCTTTTTATAATCACAATACACATAAAATATGTCTATGTCTGTAAAACTCACATATATCCTCTGCATCATAGAAGACAGAATAATAGAATCAAATTTAATTGCTTCAAAAAAAAATGTTCATATCTTTCCAAATTTTTCATAAGTCTGCTGAAATACAACACAAATACAAAAAAAAAATACAAGTTTGTGGCTACACAAGTTCAACCCGTAAAGGGTGGAATAATGTATGAACTTAGAAAGTCAAAGAGATGATAGCACCGCAAATGACTGCCATATATCAAAACACTCTTCTCATGACTACTGTACATCACCTTGAAACTCTCCTTCCCTTACGAACTAATTATGCAATAACAGCAAACTTTGCTTAGGATGGAAAGGCAATCTTATTTTATCTTGCAAGCCTGACAAATCAGTCAACTTGTTTTTAAGAGTCTTAATTCAAAAACCTTTCAGCAATATGTTTTTTTAATTTATGCAGTGCTTCAGGAGTCAGACAGAAAAAAGACTGCAGTGTGATCCCCAGTGAATAGCTGATATGCTCACATGCATTTAGGTCAATGAAAGCTCTGTAGAATTTATGCTGGCATAAACAAAGTTGACTAAATTTAGCTGAATCATCACTTCATTAGGTATTCCTTTTTATTCCCACATCAGATATAAATGAACACAGGCATTTAAAAAAATTATATCCTTCTTTTCACTGACATGTCTTTCGAATTTCATGCTTAATGTTTTTGTCTGACTCAACTGTTGTTTCCACCAGAGACGTATAGTCTTTAGAAGCCTAGGGAAAAAAATAAAAGGGTTATAGCAACATTCTTCTTAAAAACAAAAGTGGTATCTAAATGGTGTCCTTCACACTTATGTTCAATGACAGACCTCAACATCAGAATTCAGTTCAAAATGTCTTAAAGCTGCACCAGGGGAGGTTTAGATTGGATATGAGGAAAAATTTCTTTACTGAAGGAGTAGTCAGGCACTGGAACAGGCCTCCCAGAGAGGTGGTGGAGTCACCATCCCTGGAGGAATTAAAAAAACATGTAGATGTGGCACTTCAGGGCATGGTTTAGAAGACATGGTAGTGTTGGGTTGATGGTTGGACATGATGATCCTAGAGGTCTTTTCCAACCTTAATGATTCTGTGATTCTAAAATTAAAATGTCTAAATTTAGTTCTGTATGCACAGGTACCTGCAGGTATGCCATGTATCTAAATGAAGTCAATGAACATATGATTACTACAATAAGTGTACCTTAGAACTCTGCTAGAAGTTGGCCTTAAAGTAAATACCTAGGTCTTTGATGTCCACCTATAGGCATTTAATTCTATATGACATGCTCTAGAACAACCAAGACATCCTTGTGATGCTGGTGGATCTAGTACAGGACACTTGTATCCTTTCGGATCAGCAACAGAAAGACAGATAGTATACCTCAGAGTATCCCAACTTCCACGAAATGCTCATGGGTGGGCAACTGAAAAAAGCCTCAGATCTCTTTTGACTGCAATGGCTACCATATCTGTAGACAGTGATCTGTAGAAAGCTACATTTAGCTCTCTGGTTTGTGACTTGAATCCTTCAGTGATTACAATGAGTATTGCAGTGAGTTCTTCCTACCTGATTTTTTATAAAGTGGTCTGGTCATACTGCATGCATTTATTTTTAGTATCTTGGATTGTATGCAAATAATGGAATTCAATATAGTTAGAGATCACCATCAAACCTACTCTTTGTGAAACTAGATTCACGAAGTTAGCTTGAGTTTTTCAGCTGCCCTTTTAGACTCCTGTGTCTACAACTTAGATGCACAATCCTTTTCAGCTACCATCCAGTTCTAGAAGCAGCAGAAGGTCTCCAGTTTCCAAAATACTAGATGGAAGTCATATAAAGACCGTGCTTTTGATGGTTTACATCAGCTTCATACCTACCTCTTCAAAACTATAAACAATATTTTTTCTGCCCAAATCTGCTAACAGTCAGTGCAGAAAAGTTCTCAGAGCATCTGTGGCTAACAGGCTCCACACACATGACTGGAGTGAAGGCGAGCTCTTTTGTCCGATATACTCAATGATTAAAACACTCATCAAGAAAGTTAGAGATCCTGCTTCATTCCTGTCTTGACCCTACTGGAATTCAAACCCCAATCACACATTACTTGAGAAATCACTAATCACTGCTTCCTTTTGCAGCACTAAAGAAGATACTTAAAACCTAGCACTTATCTTGTTAAATATCTCTTGAATCCTGTTGAGATGGTTCCCTACTTCCAGTGCTAGATTTGTAGGCTCTGTTCGTAGATGCCTCTCACCTTACAGATTCTGTAAATTAGGGAGGTTTTGCTGTAGTCACTATTGCAGAGTATAAATCTTTTTTCTTGTATCTGCCCCAAGTTTTCTTTTGTAGATAGATCAATTACATATTTTAGTTTGGGTTAGTATTCTTATGTCACAGAAATCAAACACTGGAGAAGCCATTTCACACCATTTTCCCTCCCCAGACCAGTACAACGTTATTCCGTATTGAGATCTTCATGGTGTGTTTCTAGCTATAAATTATTCTTTTGTTATACTTGTAAAATTGATTCATTCCAATATGCCTAACCTTTTATGAAAAATATTCTGAATAGTATTTACATATCTAGAACTGAAGAATTAAAGATAAATAACTTCTCTAATTTAAATTCTCATGTTAGTTCAGAAAAAAAAATCCTAAGGAAACCTCTAATGAACTGCATATACTTTTTTGCATATCTTGGAAGTATGCTTGTGGTTTTATATAAAGGATGCACAGGAACTTGAACAGATGAAGTTTCCTAAGAGTGTTAGCCTCTTTCCAAAATGAAACTAGTTTTTAATTCTTCACAACTCAATGATTGACATAGCTTGAGTTTTAGTCTGTAATGCTTTTAGCCTTTTTTTCCCTCCTGCAGCCCAATGCTTGACAGAATTGTACTGAAAAAATTATGAACAAGCAATTCCTGTATTCAGAAACAGTTTCTCAAGCAAAAAAAAAAAAAAAAAGGTTTTTATCTATGACATAATGTAGAAGAGAGAAAGCACTTAAATCACCCAGTGCATGAATGATATACTGGTGACCTTTGTAATACACTAATGGTTGCATATTTATCAAACTAAGACTAAATTACCAAAATACATCTCAAACAAATCTGTAGGGGATTAGTGTTACATGTGAAGTATTTCTAATTTTCTTTAATCAGTATGTGAGAAACAGACAAATTGCTCCATTTGAGGAAATATATTCAGTGACTGGTAAAACTCATTCCGAAAGAGAGCATGTTGGCTGATAGGAGGGAAGGAAAACATTAGTTATCTATTTTTTACAATCATCACTGCCATAATACTTCTCAAAATTCACAAGAGAAGAGAATGTCTTTGTTTGTTGTCACAAATGTTTGTAGAAAGAGAATAAAGAGTTCCATGTGAATCCTGACTTGTCATAAGTATATATCACAAATACAGATATATTTGTAAAGGCACAGAGAGATTGAAAAGATTCCTCTTAGAAGCTTAGCACTTGAGTTATGACAGGTGAAACAGTCCAAAGAAGACAGCCCTTTTAGATCCCTACAGATTCAGTATGAAGGGCCGGACTGATATCTCAAAAAATCCCAAGAGCTAGTTTGATCCAGCTTCACTGAAATATGTCAGAATGCCCAGTATACATTGGGTCTTAATTGCAGCTGGGTTTGGTTTTGCTAAGGAAAAACAAAAAAAAAAGTTAAAACTATGAAATAAAGAGATCATGTTAAGACCTATTTTGTATTATGAGTACCTACCATCATTAAGGTGTTCAGTTGCCTGACCATAGACATTCAGTAAAATTTAATCTAGAATCCTGAAAGGATTTTCCCAGGCCCTTCCAAGCCCCTCCTAGTCTGACAGAAGTGATGCACATAGCAATGCTATGTGCGTAGTTTTAGTTTTACTATAGATGCCTAGTTTTTCACAAATTAAATCAACACCAAGGGTAAGATTAATTTAATGTACCTCTGGGCATTTAAACATTAGATAAGTAGTCTGACCTGGTCACCTAAACAGCAGTAGTAGAGAAACAGGGAACTCGGGTGGGAGACTCATACCATCTGAAGACAGGTATTTTATAACGGTGGGAAGAATTCCCTTTTTCTCTCCAGGGACTATTGAGGGAACTCAAGTCCCTTAATTAGACCAATTTTATATAGCTAAATTTAGTTGAGATTAAC
This sequence comes from Sula dactylatra, assembly GCA_013389905.1. NCBI lineage: Eukaryota > Metazoa > Chordata > Aves > Suliformes > Sulidae > Sula > Sula dactylatra. The sequence continues at coordinate 4,655 of WEKW01017881.1, read as the reverse complement.
CAGTATTCTCATGTAATCTAACCTAATCTATTCTAATCTAATCTATTCTAATCAAGTCTTCATGTTCCCTGGTGGTCTAGTGGTTAGGATTCGGCACTCTCACTGCCGCGGCCCGGGTTCGATTCCCGGTCAGGGAAATGGTCCATTGTGGACCCAATGTGTGGGGCATGAAGAATGCACAATGGATACTTCCCATTGTATTTATTTCTCATTACTGAAGTCCCTTCTTACCAACATTCACAACTTTACACTACATACTTAAACCATCTTTACACACAACATACAGATTTCTACATTCTCATCAACTACTATCCCCTGTCCCTTAAAAGTTAGATATTATTCTCCCATTCCATGGGCTTCCAACACTCTCCAAATCTTTACAAGAGCAGGCTATGACTTGGGCTCCATCTGTCAAGATGGGTGCTCAGCACAGGAGAAACAGCATGTTCAAGTATTGGGTGCCAATACCAGCTTGCTTTGAGTCATCTTGCACTTGCCTGGTTCCTTGTGAAGCTCACTTTGTGTCAGCTCAGGTCACTCCTGCTACAATACTTCCTGCAACATACAACACACTTCACAGATTTTTTTTTCCCCAAGGTTAAATTGCCTTGAGGCACATGCCAGATCTCCCCATCCTTCTGCGTTACCCACCAAGTACACTCAGGTCCTTGAGTGAAGACAAACCCATGAATGGGTTTGACTTTTCTCAAGGGAGGAGCAACCCACACCACCTTCCCCAGCCACTTCCCTATGCGCACTTGTGCTGGTTTTGGCTGAGACAGAGTTAATTTTCTTCAGAATAGCTGGTAAGGGGCTACGTTTTGAATCTGTGCTGAAAAGAGTGTTGATAACACAGGGGTGTTTTAGTTACTGCTGAGCAGGGCTTACACAGAGCCAAGGCCTTTTCTCCTCACACACCCCCACCAGTGAGTGGGCTGGGGGTGCACAAGAAGCTGGGAGGGTACACAGCTGGGACAGCTGACCTCAACTGACCAAAGGCGTATTCCACACTGTATGACATCATGCTCAGCAATAAAAACTGGGGGAAGAAGGTGGAAGGGGAGATGTTTGGAGTGATGGCGTTTGTCTTCCCAAGTCACTGTTACAGATGATGGAGCCCTGCTTTCCTGGAGACAGCTGAATGCCTGCCTGCTGATGGGAAGTAGTGAACGAATTCCTTATTTTGTTTTGCTTGAGAAGGCATCTTTTGTTTTACCAATTAAACTACCTTTATCTCAACCCATGAGTTTTCACACTTTTATCCTTCCAGTTCTTTCCCCCACCCCACAAGGGAGAAAGGGGTGAGCAGCTGTGTGGTGTTGAGCTGCCTACTAGGGTTAAACCATGACAGCATTATGGGGACCTTAATCCTCCCACTGTATGTAGGGGTTTTGTTTAGGTAGGAACAGGTTGGTTAGCAGATCCTCTGGTGTTAATCAGCCAAGCGGCTTCTGCTAAATTTATATCCCAGTGCTTCCATGCCCCATTGTCTAATGTTTTCAACATAGTCTTTAACAGTCTGTTATATCTCTCAATTTTTCCAGAGGCTTGTGGGTGATAGGGGTTGTGATATACCCAGTCAATGCCATGTTTCTTGGCCCAGGAGGTTATAAGGTTATTTCAGAAATGAGTCCCATTGACTGTCTCAGTTCTTTCTGGAGTACCATGTCACCACAAATTTACCTTTCAAGGCCTAAGATGGTGTTTCAGGAAATGGCATGGTTTACTGGATATGTTTCTAGCCACCTGGTAGTTGCTTCCACCATGGTGAGTAAGTAGCACTTGCCTTGGTGTGTTCTAGACAGTGGTCCAATACAGTCAATTTGCCACGCCTCGCCATACTGAAAACCCAGCCACCACCTTCTGTTCCAGGGAGACTTTGCTTGTGTGGCTCACTTGATTGCAGCACATATTTCACATTCATGGGTGACCTGTGTGTTGGCCTGCATGGTCAGGCACACCTGATCACGAGCCCAACTGTATGTTGCATCTCTCCCTAAATGTCCTGTTGTTTCTTGGGCCCATCAAGCCACAAATAGCTCACTCTTATGCTCCCAGTCCAGGTCCACCTGAGCCACTTCAATTGTGACATCCTTGGCTACCTGTTCATTGTTCTGATGTTCTTCAGTGGTGTGTTTTTTGGACATGTGAGCATCTACATGACCTACCTTTAGCGGTATGTCATGATACATCATGGTACATGATGATAAACCAGTATTCTAATGAACTGTTAGGTATACTGCCTATTTTTCATATCTCTCTACTGTTCTTGGTCTGTTTATTTGGCTTGTAAAATTACCATTTGGAAGATGAACTGATCTTTCCCTCTTTATTATGTTTGTGCTTTTCAGCTCCTTTGTAGATGGCTTGCAGGCAAGAACCATTTACAAAAAATCAATTAAACGTCCGTTTTCATGCCTCAGCAGTTCCTATTCCACATTTTGCAGCAAACTATGTCAAGATGAAACTGAACCTTGAGTGTGACATGGGTTTAGATTCTGAGATTAGGGCTTGAACTGCGCCATGACATTGTGAAGGCTATCTGTATGGAGGTGGGCCTCACCTTTCATATTTTTTTTTGTTCCTGAACCCTGGGGCATAGGATAATTTTCCAAAAATGTCATCACATCCAACATTTTTCTGCTTTTGTAAGCTAATCACCCATACTGTTACATCTTTGCTAAAGATGTACTGTCATAATTTAGTTGGTCTTTATCATTAGTTAATGTTTTATTCTGGAATCCTTGGTGACTTAATTGTGAATGGAATAAATGGTACCAGCTCCCTTTTCAGCACTCAGTTCACTCACCAGCAAATTTTATTGCTCAAAATTTTTAGCCAATGCTACACGACAGAGGCATTTAGTTTTGCTGTTCTTTTGTGCAATTCATAGTTTTGGAAGAAGTTACATAGTTTTACTTCTGTATTTATTGTCATAAGTTAAAAACTTAAGATTTAAACAAAAATAATTTATATTTTCTATTATTTTCCCCATTCATTATATTATTCAGTTTCTATAGCTCTATCTCACAATGGTAGAGATAATACATATAATTATATTGACTTGAACATAGACTCTTGCATTAGTAGATTGTTAACTTTTTCCAGTGATATCAGTTATTGTCATTCATTCAATCTAATACCTCTTCCTGCAAACTTTTCTTTCTTAAACACCATGGCTATAAACAAATTCTTCAGTATCTGTTTTGGTTTAGCTTTTCTAATAGGTATGATATTTGTAGTTTTTAGGGTTTTTTTTAATAATTGTTTTTATTTGAAACCTTTCATGCTTGTTCATTGGAGATAACTAGCCTTCTTTTTTTCTAGGGTTTTATCTATATGTTGCATATAACTGAGGGAAGAGCTACACTGTCCACAAATCTTTGAGCTGTCTATTGTCACTCCGAAGTCCATAGTTTCTCCACTTCTATGAGTCAATCTAAAGCCAATCTCAATAGCAAGAGTAACACTTTACATTACTGCTTGTCTTCTATTACTGGACTGTACAATTCCTTCAGAAAAATTTTGTATATCATTCATAGAATAACAAAATAAGATGTGAGCATTCTGCTGTCTTTTATATTACTAAAAATTCTCTACTTTTGCAGTTCTTCATTATCCTTACAGAAAGTGCTCTGGTGAAGAGCACCAGAGCATCAAAATGGACTAGCAATTTATTCTCAAGCTTTCTATAGGATTCAAAATAAATAATCTTCCTCCTCTGAAATGTCATACTTTTAATTTTTGTTTCTTGTCTTCAGTTTCTTCCACTGTAGACAATAATCTGGCTAAGAATTCTTTGGTACTGTCAATAAAGCTGTGCTGTGACAGTAATTGCAGTTTGACAAATATTTTTTCTTCAGTTAGACAACTAAAACCTCTGTAGTTACTACTTTCTCTTCTTTTCAAGTATTATTTCAGAAATGGTACAGACAGTCATATTTTGGTCACCTTTAGAAGTTTGTTACACTTTATTAATAGCAGGTGATTACAGCTTCTTAGCAGCATTTGCAATTTTCTTTGTAGCGTATAATTCTTTGCAGATAAAAACATTTGGGGAACAATGCAATATCTATAAAGATAGTCCTGATATATTCAGAAACTCTTGAAAAAACACCCATTTTATGCATTAATTATCAGTGTAAGTATATTCTCCTATTCCTTTTTGATGGTAATGATCATTTGCTTTGCCACCCATAAAGGTTTTGCTGTTTCTCTTACTTTAATATTAACTCTTTACGCTGCATCCTCAGATTCATTAATTTTGTGACTCCATTTCCCCTCACTATTATATCAGTCTTTTCTACACTGAGCTTGAAAGATTCCATTTTTTGTCTCCAGTATTTTTCACATGCCTGAATTATGTTTTCCAGAAACCTTATATTTTCAGTTTTCAAACTCTTTCCCTCTGTTTAGTATTTTTGCCTAATGAATTGCTAAGTTTAAATTTCTTCTCTTCTTGCTAATATCATATTATGAGTTTCTCTGCTGGAACATATGATCTAATTGTGATTGTCTGCTAACAAAAATGGCCACTGTATGTCATTTAGTTCACGTAACTATACATCTTTTGGTTGTCACATCCATCTTCTCCAGTCTCAGTAGGCTTATTCTTCTTTGTTGCTTTTCCCCTTGACTGACCCTTTTACATCTTT